>OX030950.1:46609358-47209358 GCA_943735915.1 Pherbina coryleti | reverse complement strand
TTTCTGCATTTCATTTGACATTTCTCAATTTGAGACTAACTCAATTTGAACCATGGAAAGATACACAATCGAGCAACGCGTAAAAGTTATTCAGGCTTATTATGAACATGGGCTTTTAAATCAAAATGCATATCGTGCACTTCGTGATTTTTTCGGTCAATTTAATCGTCCAAATGTGCGTACAATCGGAAAAATCGTGCAAAAATTTGAGCAAACTGGGTCTGTAGGATATGTGGAAAGGACCAGTGTATGCTCGTACAGCTCGTACTGCAGAATATATTGCTGCTGTTCGCGATAGTGTGGCTGAAGAGTCGCCCACCTCAACTCGTTCTTCGTGCCCAACAATTGCACCTCTCACGCTCGTCGTTGATGAACATAAAGAACATAAATGCATAAAGACTTGCATTTATACGCTTACAAGGTGCAATTGACTCAAGAACTAAAGCCTCTTGACCATTTCAAGCGTCGTCAATGGCAACAATGGCAATCAATTTTCGAAGAAATTCATCTTCAGTGATGAGGCACATTTTCACCTCAGTGGATTCGTCAATAAGCAGAATTGCCGCATTTGGGCGAATGATAATCCAAGAGTGATTGTCGAAAAAACAATGCGCCCACAAAGAGTGACTGTTTGGTGCGGGTTATGGGCTGGTGGCATCATCGGGCCGTATTTTTTCTAAAATGAGGCCGGTCAGGCAGTTACTGTGAATGGTGTTCGCTATTGTGAGATGATAACGAACTTTTTATGACCCGAATTGGAAGATATGCATGAGGAGAATATGTGGTTTGAACAGGATGGTGCCGCTTGCCTCACAGTTAACGAAACAATGGTTCTTTTGCGCGACAAATTCAATGGCCGTTTTATCTCACGCGGTGGCGATGTCAATTGGCCGCCAAGATCATGTGATTTGACACCGTTGGACTTCTTTCTTTGGGGTTATTTGAAAGAAAATGTGTACGTCGATAAGCCAGCAACAATTCAAGAGCAAAAGGATGAGATAATTCGGCACATTAACGGCATAGAACCTTACTTATGCCTCAGCGTCATGGAAAATTTGGACCATCGGATGGAGGTGTCGCGACAGCCATTTGGCCGATATTTTGTTCCATACATAATTGAACCGTACCAATATTATCATAATAAAAAGAAATGACACTAATTTCCTAAATAATTTGTGTTTTATTCAAAATCAACATCGGCCCTTAAAATTTAACCAACCTTTACTAACTTCCCATAAAACCCGCATATCTTGAAATGAATCTAGAAAGTAAGATTAGTTGAAACGTAACATGTAACCTACTTTATCAAATCCAGCACGAAATCAAAAAATTAAATTACTATAGCCCTTATCATCAGACAAAAATGGAGAAAAATTATCTCTTTCTCTTCTTATGAGGGTCTTATGGCAATCTTCAACTCAAGCCTCCCCTTAACTCTTTCTTATACTCTAAATTTCCTACATCGTTTCTCTATACTGAGGTTTCTGGATATATGTTAGCAACATCGGAAAGAAGTTTACTGCAATTGAAATGGCTAGATTGGAAAAAGTGAGGAACTAAACAATAGTATCCATTACAAAATAATCGATTAATTGAAAAAGTGAAAAAACATATTCGTAAAATAACTGATGGAATTGGAGAATACTAGAAAACCGATACTAGAAATTCCGAAAAAAGCAGGATTCGAATGGAAACTGAGCAGTTGTTGGACTATCCACGGTATAAGTATAGGTTAGAACACCTGAGGGACCTGACGTTTGGAATATATGATGTCCAATTTGCTCGATCTTATATCCAGAAAAACCCGCAAAGAGTTCCGTAAGAAGAATTACAGATTGAAATGGTGAGGGCAGTCAATTGTTAACCTGATCGTGTTGTAGTGAAAATAAAAGTTTTTACTCATTTCGAAATTCTAAAATAGATCAACTGTACATTGCTTACAAGGCAAACGATGATATTGAGAAGGTTCGATATGAGGAGCCCATTCTTGGCTTTTAATGTAGATGCCGATCAGACACACGAACGGTCGTAACTTGTGTATCAGTGTCCTCTAAGTCTAATGATGCAAACATCATAAAAATAGTGTGCATTATTCTTCAGCTGAACAATAGCAATGGTTTCAACACCATTTCAACATTTCAAAATAAATGTTCATGTTTCAACCTAGCCATTTTTTGGGCCATTATATACAAAACCCGAGCAACCTTCACTTGATTTTCATTGGGTTATACCAACGTTGATGGTATTCACCAAATTTTACCAATATTTGAAAATAAATGGTACAAACTTTTATCGTATTCTTAATGAACAACTCAAAAAACACCAAATCTTGTATCGTAAGAGTGAATTGCAAGCAGATTATATTGAAAAGTGGAACCAGAAAAGAGTCAATATTTGAAAAAAGGATCTAATCACATAACAATTGTTATTGTATTCATAGTCTGCACCACTAAAAGTCAAATATAAATAGCAGTGGAGAAAAATATGCAAAATAGTTTTCAAATTCGAGCTCAGCAGATTAAAATAACCAAAAAACCCCGTGGATATTTTTCTAGAAATCATTTTCTAGCCAGAATACGTCCAAAAACTATGCAAAAATAGGTTTATTTTATACTAGCGATACCCGGCGCGCGTTGCTGCACCCAGCAAGTATATTGGAACTGATAAGTAAATTCAAAACTTTTATTAATCCCTTAGTCTGACACCACGCTCATGTTCCACTGCCCGTTACAGTTTCCCAGTAGCAGAACATCACTCCCAGGTGACAATTCCATTATGAGTTTCAATGTCCTGTGATTTAAGCTTCCATAGCTATTCTGTATAGAGAATCGGGCCACACCCCCTTTTCCAATGCACAAACCAGTTTTCCAGTAGAAAGACTTTGGCAATTAGTAACTCCATACTGAGTTTTATTGTCATGCGACGTTTAGGTCCAAAACTATTCAATATCAAAAATTTGACTTGTGTGGTCGAAGCCATAACCCCTTTTCCTATGTCCGTCCCAGTTCTCTTGTTTATTTATAAAAAAACTTATTGAATGACACAATGTCAATTCTATAAAGTAAAAAGTCAGCCGTTTGTTCCTTTTGTTCATTTATAAATTACAGGAAAACCACCGTCAAAACATGTGTAGAAAAGTTGCATGCAGCGAAACAAATAAACATACGTACATCCCATCCATACATACATCAAGTCGGATTGAATCTCATTCTCATCAAAAAAATCCTCAACATGCTAAAGGTGGTCAGTGAATCCCCTTTTAATAAAACTGTGTTAGATTAATTCTCCACTTTGAACATATTAGAATGTATGTACTTCGATCCAATTAGCTTTAAGCGCAGCAAAGTATGTATGTATATGTATTTGTTTGTTTGTTTTGTTGTTTTGTGCTTGCTGAGAACAAAAAGAGTGTAGTAGAGAGCAACATGCAGTTTATTGGGGCTCTCGCAGCACAAACGCATGAAAAGCTAACGATCAAGCAATGCATGGCATTGTGGATGATTTTTTAAAAAACTTAACACTTTAATTAAAGATACTTACTATTAAAATTTCGTAAAAAAAAATAACCAATGAACCTTTTGTAGCACAAATGTGATATTTTAAAACTTATTTCAAAAAAATCGGACCAGTACTTTTGGAGTTTTGCGGACACAAAAAATTTTCACTTTCATTTTATATAATAGTATAGATATAGATATAGATATAGATATAGATATAGATTATTCTTAATCTTTTTAAACTTTTTATTCAGCCAATATGACCGGGAATGAATTTCCCGATGTTTCGACCGGGGTGCTTTATACAAGGGTTCAATTCATTGACTGTTTCAATTTTGAAGTCTACAAAGTCAGCTTCTTCAAAACCGTGATTTTAGGTTTTTTATGACTTCGTTAAAGAAACGTCGGAAGACATTGTTTAACTATATGATTGTTTAACTTTTGAACTACATCTGAAGCACTGGTTGTTTTTTATAAACTTGCAAAGTTTTGCAAATTTTCAACATTTTTTTATAATTTTTATAGATATGAAATGGGCTTTGGGTTTTGTATTAAATAATATCTGTCATTTTAAAAAGCTATCAGTCAAGTAGAGAAAATTAACTCGAACGAGGAGCAAAAAAGTTTTGAACATTTGGACTCAAAATCCCACAGTTACTTATAAAAAGCTGGCAAAACTATCTGGAGCATCTTACCATACAGCACGAAGAGTCGTTTTGAGATTTAAGGAACATCTCTCCGTACATGATAAGCCGCGAGGTGGGCGCCCGAAAGGGTCTGCCGACTTTAACCTTGAAAAGAAAGTGGTCGCTCTGGTAAAAGCCAATCGATCAATGTCAATCAGATATGTAGCTAAAAAAGCTAGGACCACTCATTTTCAGGTAATTCGCATAAAGCAACGCAATGTTATTAAGGCGTATAAGAAGAAAAAAGTACCAAAACGAAGCGAAAAACAAGCAGAAAAAAGCGTTTCTCTGGCACGAAAACTGTACGAGAAAAAACTTGCAAACAAAAATTTATGTGTTGTTATGGACGATGAAACGTACGTAAAAATGGATTTAAGGACTTTGGCTGGTCACCAATTTTACTCTATGGCACCTGGAGGAGATAGTGAGGATTCTGAAAAAACAATTCAAAAAGAGAAATTTAGAAAAAAATATTAATTTGGCAAGCTATTTGCGAATGTGGAAAAAAATCAACTCCATTTTTTACAGTGGGTACAATAAACACAGATATTTATGTAAAAGAATGCCTTCAAAAACGACTTTTGCCTTTTTTATGGAACCATGTTGGTTCAACATTGTTTTGGCCAGATTTAGCCCACATTACGCCAAAGTCACTCACAAGTGGTAAAATGATCGCAATGTTCATTATGTGACAAAGGATCTGAATCCACCAAATGTGCCAGAACTGCGACCAATCGAACGCTTTTGGGTTTTAATGAAAGACAAGTTACAAAAAATTGGAAAAGCAACGAAAACATGTTTTCTTAAACATTTTAATTGTTTTCCAAACAAATCTCTTGAATTTTCTATAAACAACTCCTAAATTATTGGCTTAAAGGAAGCAAAATATCCTGAACAATCTAACGGAAGTTTTCATCAGTCAAGAATACAAGAAAAGCTTTTCTGTACAAGAAACAACACAACAAAGAGTTGCCAAATAAGAAGAAATAAACAAAAAAAAAAAAAACAAAAAAAATAAAATAGCTTAAATGTAATGAAAAGAATTGTTAACTTGTTGAAAATAATGGCAAATGAAAAATAGAGAAATACAAGTAATACAACACAAGCAAAGAAAGTACAAGAAACAAAACTAAAAAAAGAAAAAAAAAGCAGCAAGGATATAACAATAAGTTTAAGCAACAGTGAAGCAAAAGAACAACAAAAAAAAATGGCCAACTCGGAACAATATCCAAGATGTTGTTGCCGCTGATGGAGCTTGTCAACTTGACAGACAGTCAATTGGTAAGAGCAGAAAATCAAAAATAAATGAAACGAAGAAAAGCATTATAAAGCAAAGAAATTCGGCATGACAATAGGAGAAATATAAAAATAAGAAAAAAAAAAAAAAATAAAAAATAAATGTTCACAAAATGAAAATAATTGAAAAAGCCAAGAATATAAAAATGAAATCGACCAAATTACAAGCAATCAATTTGTCACAATAACAAAGAGAGCGAATGAGAGTGATAAGCACATACCTAAATAATTTACGGTAGGAAAGAGACAGATGCAAATGTGACTCCATCAACTATGGGAAAAAGTTCCAAGCTCCCCCAATAAGTTCTATTATGCGGCGCCAGCTAGTCTAAAACATAAAAAAGCATAAATCGACAACATCACATAAACTAATACATATTAATTTAGATTTATTTTTGTACGTACATATATTTGCTCGAGTATGTATGAAAAAGTCATAAAACAAGCCAATAAAAACAAAACATGTCAAATAAAAATAGCTCCAAGATAGTGCCAGCTATTTAAAGCTGCTCAAAGCTGATTTGAAGCTAGGTGAAAACTTTGACGGAGCTAATAAATAAATAGAAGAAATACAAAATAAACAGAATTTAAAAGAAAAATCTCTTCTACAAATAAATCTTAAACAGCATCCATTAAAAAGTCACAGATATAAGGCACCAAAAAAAAAAAAAAATGTATAAGCTTCATTAGATTTTAGGTGATCTTTATAATCATAAGGTTGACGAATATTTTTTTTCCATAAACACAATTTTTTTTATTTTATTATTTTTTTTTTTTATTAAAATTTACTGCACTGTTCTTACATTTTTTCCACATAAATTTAAATTTTTGTCTCAAATTAAAACAGATTTTTTTTATATTTAAATTGATGCATATCTAGAATACTTTGATGTGTTTATTTATTTTTCTTTTTTATAACTCGATTCCTCGCAAATATTATCAAATATTGCCCTGTTCACTTTCAGGATTGCCATCAATCATTTGCCATGCTTAGTAATTTCAATTCAATTAAAAGCTTTTCCGCTGCTTTTATTTCGCCAACCACATTTTTTCACCAGACCAGACGGAAAGACCGCCCCCACTTCAATAACATAACTTCAATGGGGCGCGCTTGTATGATGTTTTTCTCTCTCTCTCTTTTTCTCTCTCTTGCTTTTCATTTCTTCTGCATTTTCATAATTCGTTCTCATCCTCGTCGTCATCGTTGTCGTCTAAAAATAAGCAATATTTTTAAGCGCGAGTAAAATAAAAGCCGCAAAATCCATTTTGATAAATTGCTTAAAACATAAAAATTGTTTTTATATAAATCGTTAGTCTCTCTCGTTGGTAATTTCCCTTATTTTGATTTTATTTTCATATTTATTTTCTACCATTTACTGGCATTGAAAACCTTTTTAGCTAACCGCAGTTTTCAATTTCAGTCGTTTTTGACATACTATAAGCCGATGTTTTTTTTCTCCATTTTGGCTTGCGCTGTTTTCGATTTCAATTTTAGCCATAATTTTGTAGATTTTTAGTTTTCATTTTCTTGTGTGTGACAAGGTCAACCAAGAAAATTTTTTCTATATTTTGTATATGAAAGAATTTCACTGATGAATTTTTCAAATTGGTTGATATGTGTTGCAAATGAGCTGACATGTGGTGTTTTAACTTGTTTATGTACAAATATTAAACTATATTAAAAATATTAAAAAAAAATATTAAAAAAAAAAAAACAAAATCCGTTCTAAGAATGAATTACATGGTAATCTTTAAGCAAATGTTTTAATGTTTTCATCCATTTAGCACAAAAATCACGACTGCTTTTGTTTTTTCGCTATGTTAAAGATTAAACGTTGTGTGCAAGAGTTATAAAATAAGATAACTCGGAAGTTACTTGACTAATCACAGCGAAATTTTCAGTAAGTAGATAGTTTTAAGTTAAACTTGACTTTTCTGGTCGAGAAAATTGAAAAGCTATAGGTCATTTTTTTTTTTTTTTTTTTTTTTTTTTTTTGTAAGTACTAAAATAGTTTTTACACGACTTTATGAATATTTTCATTAAAACAACATAGTTTTAAGAAGTTGATTTAAAAACCGTAAAGTAAAAATTAATTTAAATGCACGTTGAATTATGGATTCAACAAAATTTAGGAGGCCTAATTTTTAAATAAACCTGGCACAGTTTAAAATACAAAAAATTAGCACTTGTACTATTCTCGCAGACAGTCTGATTGAAAGGAATTCAATCTTGTTATTGCATTTGCACCCACTTTCCGTTATACAATTGAAATAAAAAAAGGCACACTTGTGTAATTCCGATACTATTATGTATGGTGTCTAGTATAATATATAGTATATAGTATATAGTATATAGTATATAGTATATAGTATATAGTATATAGTATATAGTATATAGTATATAGTATATAGTATATAGTATATAGTATATAGTATATAGTATATAGTATATAATATACTATTTGGTTACGTAAGCTCAACCTAAAAAAGGGTACATGGTACCTTTACGGCATGATACAAGATCATCTCATAGATTACATGATTACATGCACGGGTATAAAAACCGGGTTGTAGTCGAAACAACTCAAAAACTTAATATCTAATGCGTGTAACTTGGCTCGTTTAAGCTTAAAAACCATTTTGATTTCATGGGTCAATATATTAAGAATTAATCACCTTAAACATATAAAGTATTTATTGCAAAAACAAGTAGAGAAATAAATAAAATAAAAATGAGATTTTAATTCCTTTTAAGTAATATTGTATTCATGATGATTTTATATTTGAGAAAGGATTACAATACGGAATAAAACAGTTTAACTCTTTATGTACTTTAACGTATGAAATTGTTAGTTGGGAATATTATTCTATTTATACGGGGGTTGCATTTTAAATCTTGCACCTAACAATGAAAAAACAGTGAAAGTGCTTTTATTTTTTGCTTTAGATGCTTTAGATTCCAAGTGGGGACTGGAAGGCGGATGATCCATCAATTTCACGTTTTGAGTACTCAAAAACTCTTCTTTGAGCTTATATGTGGGAACTCTAATTAACATTGTCGTGATAGAGGATGATCTTACTCCAGTGGTTGGTATTTTCCAATTCTTCATAGATCTATGATTCGTCATCTGTGGTTATGACGTAGACATGTTTCGCAAGACCCGCGCTATATTTTTTTCAGCGTTTAACCGTCAAATTATCAAATAAATCTTCCTGACGCCTAAATGCTCATGTAATTCGAATACAGGATAAGCCATCTAGCGGTATCTTTATAATCATAGGTTGTTTTGACATTGACAGCTGTTTCCCCCTCGAAATCTTGACATAAAGTCAGTATCATACCTCCGCGTATAAATATTGGAAACTTATTTCCAAAGTGAGTGCTGTGTAGCCCAAACAGTGCGTTATTTGATAAGAAGATAGTTTGGGCAAAAATCATCTTTTCTGATGAAGCGCATTTTCATCTCGGCGGCTACGTCAACGAACAAAATTGCCGCATCTGGGGCTCGGAAAACCCGCACGTTATTGTCGAGAGGCCGATGCATCCACAGAGAGTGACAGTTTGCTGCGGATTATGGAGTGGTGGCATCATTGGAAAATTTTTTTTCGAAAATGAGGCTGGGAACAACGTTTCGGTCAATGGTGGGCGTTACAGAGCCATGTTAACCGACTTTTTTTTACTGAGATTGGAGACATGAATTTGGATGACCTTTGGTTCATGCTGGATGGTGCGCCATGCCCCTCAGCCCATGCTACAATCGATCTTTTGCGCACCAAATTCCCAAATCGTGTTATCAGCCGTCTTGGTGATGTCAATTGGCCACGATTGGAGCTACGATTTGACCCCTTTGGACTTCTTTTTTTGGGGAATCGTGAAGGACCGATGTTGTGCCAAGAATCCGGTAATAATTCAAGCACTTAAGGCCAATATCATCGAACTAAACCAAGACAATTTTGTGAAACCAAATGAAATCAGAATTGGTATGCAATTCCGACAAAAAGCAAAACCGTCTTGGTTTCTATGACAGCCCCGATTAAATTGAAATCGTAACATTGAATTGTTTTATAACTATTTTGAAATGTTTTGCAACAGTTGGTGAATTTTCAACGTCAACTTATCGATTCTAACGGCAGCTCAATATCAAATGATGATATTAACAGTTCATGTGAAGGAAATTCAAGGGTTGAATTTAGAAACTGTAAAAATTGTACTGTAACTCGTTTCTGTAACTGTTGTGACAAATAGTCACTTTTTCTGACGTTACACTGTTTTATTCCAAAATACTCACTTTGCGAAAGCTACTGTTTCTGCAACTGATAAGTGAGTGAATGGTGGTCCGTGATAAGAAAGACACACAAGTGAAAGGGAATATATGAAATTGCAACAAGTTACAGAGGACTCTGTGTAAAATTGAACATGGTTCTACTATTTACTAATGTTGATATTTAATACACAAACCTTATCCACATATTAATCCGAGTATTTTTTTAATGCGGCTGATTATGTTATGATACAAATTTTATCATGAAATAAATCTGATTATGAAATATTTTAGTTTATATATTTAAAAAATATGTTCATTGTAAAACATATAATATTGTGATAAAAATATATTTTTACATATATCATTGAAAATGAATTGCATAAACAAGCAAAAAACTTTCTCACCACGTTCGAACATAGTAAGAACTTTAAGCGACTCGAATCGCAAATTTTAAGTTACAGAAACACTTCGGCTGTCGCATTCCTAGGAAAATAAAATTGAAACATTCGAGACGCGCCACCGATTTATCTCATTTTATTACAGAAACAGTGCAAGTGAGAATGAAGTCATAATGACGTCAAAGTGAGAAAATCTGGTGAGAATTGCAGTGAGAAAAGTTACAGAAACGAGCTACTGTTATCGCTACGTGTCGCGTTACTCAACGCTTAAGATCACGCCGTGAAGCATACCGCTTTTGAATTGCCAATTTCAAGAACATCCTGCGAATTTCAATAACATCCTGCTTTTGTGCAACTTTTGTTTCAATCTTTTAAAGACTTATTTTTTTTCTTATTTTGTTGCCTATTTCGCAACCATTTCAATTTGTGTCATTTTCCATTCAATCGGCCAACTCATAAAACATATGAATTCATTTTTATGACTCATTAGAATTCTATGGAGGTCAGTTCTCCAACTTGAGTTGGTTTTTATTGTTATCGACATTAAAAAGAAACAGGCAGTTTTTTTTTTCTTTTACTATCCTTAAAGAGTTGTTCAAATAGAGTTTTATGAGAATATTTTTATGGCTTTATCAATTTCAACTTGTTGTTATTGTTGTATTGTTATTGTTTTTGTTTTTGTTTTTTTTTTATCAATATCTTGCAGCATTTTTCATGCTTTTATTCTTTCTAATCAATAATATTATTGAAATACTTGACATTTTATGAGTTGACAACAATGGGACCACGAACACCACCATCAACACCAATGTTGGTGGAACAGCCCAAGAGCACAGCTTCCGCCTTGAGGCATGCCTCCATTATATGCTTTAGCTATCATCATTCTGGCATTATTTTTGTGACCATGTCGTAGCAATGTATGCATGATTATTTCTGCTGTCGTCTGTGCGATGCCTGATAAGAATTACGACGACGACAACGACGACGACGACGTTAGCGACTATGACGAAGAGGACAATAAAAGAAATATTTTTACATACTTGTACAACAATCGGCAAACAACAGACTTTTCTAGCCAGGCTATGAAAACAAATATATATTTTGACTACCCACAATCCTTTACTCTAGTCACCCCAACCGCCCGTCTGTCTGCCAGCCAGCCTGCTTGCTGGTATTTTTACTGCCATTTCGCAATCAGCTGTGTTTTCCCACTCTATCGAGCTCACATTTGCTAGGGTTTCGCCCCGGCACTAATTCTTTAATATCGATAAAGGATTCGTTTTTATCTGCTGGAGCGGCATAAGTGTGGGTTGAAGGACGACTTGAGTTCATTTATTGTTATGTTTGGTTTACGATAGGCTTGTGAGCTGTTCGCTGATTGTTTCTAAATACTACGTTTGACAATCAAATAAATCCAGGGGCGTGGGTTTTTTCTTTTTTTTTTGTGCTCTTTCTTTTCTCTCTGATTTGTTTCCGTCTTGTTGGACATAAAAAAAGGAGACTTTGCAATAAATGTAATTTTTATTGTTTTGACATTTGATACCGATTTAGTAGGTTTTTTTTTTCTACTCGGATTGTGCATGGCGATAAGATTGTTACGTCAAACATGCATGATCTACAGCATATTTTAGAGATTTAAGGATTTTCCGGTCTCGTGTAGCGTGCGCTATTTTATCAGGACTGACGTGTGTGTGTGTTTGTAAGAGAGCTATTTTTATGTGATGACGTGTTATTTACTTGACAGCGTTACGCATTTAATAGGTTGTTCCACTCGGTGTAAACTCCATGCTAACTCCGCTCCTCAATTTTTTTTTTTTCATAATTTTTAAAATTTATGCCCAGACAAATTCTCACACCCAATTTTAATGTTGAACTCATGATAATCATTTTAATTCTTAAGGCTTGCCTGTGTTGCCATATGTTAACAAACTGTGCAAACATTTCAAAATTTCTGTATTAGTTGCTGCTTATAGATGGAGTAAGAAAAAAACCCTGGGAATAAATATATATTTTTTTTTTTTTTTTTTGTTTTCTTCATGCATTAGTTTTCAATTTAAGCAAGCGAGGAATTCACACAAAGGCACCCCTTTTTGGATTGTATGACGCTACATCTTCTTGTAAATATTGACTGTTGATGTTGTAGCTTCTTTACTTTTGGTTTTTTTATATTTTTTTTTTTTGTTTTTCGAAATTTGCCTTTTTCTCTGTGTCTCCCCAACGTTCGATTGTGCATTCAATTTACACACCCTTGAAATTTTTATACTTCTTACAACAATAACAAGCGTATTACTTTAAGTTAGCTCCTCCAATATTTGAATGGCAGCTATTTTAAGCTGTGCCATTGATTTTCTTGCCACTTTAACGTATTCTCCCCCACTTTTATGGCACATTTATAGTTTAACCCCTAAAAGCATTTATTTATTTTTTTAGTTAAATTTAAATTGGTTTTTGAGCGCCATTTTGTTTTATTTGCTTATTTTTATTTTCAAGCTCTTACTCTGTGTATATGACCGACCATTCTTGTGTTATGATTTGAGCTGTGATTTCCGTTTGATATTAGTTCAATTTTATTTTGCTTTGATAGAAATACATTTTTTGTTATTTATATATATTTCTGTGAATTTGGGTTTTTCCCCATAGGGCTGATTTTCCAAAGTAAGAAATTGTTGTGGTTTTTTATCTTTTGTCGTTATACAATATATTGACGCTAGTAGCTACGAATTTATATGAAGTTTATTTTATAATTCCACTGTACGCTTTATTAAACTTATATTTTTCTAGGTAATGCATGAAAATGTGTAAATGGACAACACGTGGCTTATGTTTGTTTAAAATTTTCATACAGCTGGATGGATATGTTCACAAAATCTAATAAGAGCCATACAAAAATATTTGCACAGGCTTCAAACATTCAATTCAATTCAATTAATTTCAATAACGAATACAAAGTAATTTTTTATTGATATTATCTTTATATTAAAAACGTATATTTATATTTAAATTGAGTTTAAAATAGAATCCGAAATTCATCACACACTACACCACAACAAAAGCACTTTTCTTAGGGAGTAAAAAACTCACATCTGTTTTTGATTAATATAGGCCTCCTTCCTATATCGCCGTACCCATCGAACTCACGTGTTTTATTGCTAATTTTTTGTTTCTAATTGGATTGGTTAAGAACAACATACACGCAAGGAAAAAAAAACCGTTTATCGCCAGTTTGTCGTGCTTGAAATCTTTATTTGCAAACGTTTCAACAGTCTTCATAATAATAGTCAGTTGCGAGAAACGCGTCATTTAATTGCAGGAAATTAATTTCGTTTGTCATAAACGCGAGTGATTTTTAAATTGCAGCAAATGAATAATTTTTTTTTCCCATTTAAAAACTTCGTTTGTTTTTCCCTTCGTTGTATAAACACAACGCTTATAGTTCAGAGTTAGTTTTTGGACAAATTGTTGCGGACGGATATAGAAACAGAAGTGTGACGAAGACGTGTGATGAGAAGGCGGACGGATATAGCGAGAAATATAATTAATATAAAAAATATAATGACCGAAATGACTTGCGGTATATACGATAGCATATATATCTATACTATGATATAAAAGGCTTATCACGTATCTTCGTGTACGCTAAACTAAAGAACTACTGAACCGATTTTAATAATTTTTTTACTAATGCAAAGCGTCATTCTTAACTTAAGCTATTGCATACTTTATTTTTTAAAATCTACCCTAAAAAGTTATTAAAATTTGAGATTAGATACTATCTAAAAAATTTCATAGAAAATTATTCATAAACGCTGCATTAGCAGTACAAAGCTTTTTCTTTTTTTTTTCATTGTGTGTTTAAAAGGTCTTTTTGATTACGCCTTGCTTATAAGCATGATCGAAAAAATGAGCTTATGAAGCAACAACAATGTAATATAGACAGAATCTATTTCTTTTTTAATGAAATTCCCTACAGTAAAATGCTTAAAATAATTAAATCTGTAAACATAAGCATATGTAAATAAACATAATTCAGTGTCTATGACGTAGTACTTTCGCCAAATAAGCGGTACTTCGTCTTGATACGAAAACACGAACTAGGAAATGAGACAAATGCTGTTGCTGTTTTCGACTCAGACTCAGTGCTGCCAAACAGTAGCAACGGAGCTGCCAAACAGTAGCAGCAGTGCTGCCATCTCTTATCAAGTAGCTGATAAAAAGCTTTTATTAGCAGTGTTGCTAAGCTCACATTGCAAAGGTTGAAGTTTTGATAAAACATTTATCAAGATCCATTTTTGTGCCTCTTTTTTATGTGTGATGGTACCACGGCCACGAAAAAATAATGGTTATGCTAATTTGATGAAAGTAATTAAGGGCGGTTATATACCCAGGATTTTTTTTCAAAAAGTTTTTTATATTTTCTTAAAGCTTTAAGTCTCAAGAAAATGTGGTGAAAATTCCAAGTCGATATCTCAAAAAATAACAAAGTTATAGCCTAGTCAGTGAACCGCCTTCTAGAACGCGCAATGCTGGCCCTTATTTTCAAACGCGTTTTTCTCGAAACCATGTTTTCAAAGTCGGTGACCAAGATTTCTCGAAACTCTGTGAACCGATCGTTTTGATTTTTTGCAGGCTTATTTTACATATAATAATCGTTCTTGTCATAGGATTATTTTAATAAAAAAATACTTAACATAGCTACTCTTGAATGTGTATATTTTAAGGTATTGAAACCCTTATTTAAAAATATCCCTTAGGTTTCCTTAAAAAACCATGACTATTTTTTTTTTCGGCCTCTGGGTATATTTCCCCCCTTAATCCATATTAGCTAACCAGGAATAGCAGAATACCTTATATTGTTTATAGCTGGAAAAGTATGTGCGTTTTAGTTTATATTTGTAAAAAGGAAATCTATTTATATAAAAAGTAGTGTACATATTTATGTCACCATTAACTGCGGAAACGGGTCAATCGATTTCAACCAAAATTTCAGGGTACGTTGGGAAAGTTTGCACGAAATTGGCCCATTGGTTCCGGAGATATGGCATTATAAATATTTTCCCATATCTATATACATATATAAGAAGTCGTGATTTGTGTTTGTAATTCCATAACTCAAGAACAGAGCGTCCGATTTGCTTGAGCTTTTCTTTGTTGTGTTCTTATTGGCCGTACCAGGGTTCGTATGTAAATATTCTTGTCACACCTCCTTTTACCGCCCACAAATTAATGACAATTTTATATTTCAGAGGGCTTGGATCTTATCAGACAAAAATATAGTACTTTAGTTTATATGGTCGCTGTTGGCAACAGTACTACAAATGGGGGGAGAGCTATACAAATATGCTGGCATTTCCCCCTCTCTTATTTATGTATGTCTATCTATATTCTTATCTATCTTGGTTTGTTCGGTTCCTCGAAACTTGAAAACGACTGGACAAAATTGGATACTTCCTTCTGCGAATATGTGATATCGAATATTTTTGGAATTATAGGTCACACAGCATCGAAATTTGATATTCTAATGAAATTTTCACGTGCCGTTCCACTGGTGAAAATTTATGGGCGTTGGACGAGGGCTGTGGCACTTTTTCAGCAGCCCACATTTAAGGTATAACTCTCGAACTATAAGTCACATATCAATTTAACTCGGTAAAAACGTAGTGTGCTTTGACTGGCAAAATTGAGTGACCATTTGACAAGTGGGCGTGGCACTGCCGACTCAATTCAAATTAAGGTATCGAATAGCATTGGAAGTAGAAGTCACATAACATTGAAATTCAGAATGGAGAATGTATTTCTGCAAGAGAACTGGGACGGGCATAGGAAAAGGGGTTATGACTTCGACCACACAAGTCAAATTTTTTGATATTGAATAGCTTTGGAACTAAACGTCACATGACAATAAGACTAAGTATGGAGTTACTAATTGCCAAAGTCCTTCTTCTGGAAAACTGGTACGTGCATTGGAAAAGGAGTTGTGGCCCGATTTTCTATACAGAATAGCTATGGAAGTTAAAATCACAGGACATTGAAACTCATAATGGAATTGCCACCTGGGAGTGATATTCTGCTACTGGGAAACTGTAACGGGCAGTGGAACATGAGCGTTGTGTCAGACTAAGGGACTAATAAAAGTTTCTCTCCCCCCATAAAAGTTTTACACGTCAAATTTAACAGCAATGGAGGAGAGTGCAATGTGTATCAATTTTTAAAAAAAAAAAATCTATTTTAATAAATCATTGGCAAAACGATTCCTTGATTCGTCCTCCCAAAAAAAAAAAAAAAAAAATAAAAAAAATGGTGAAAACTTCTATTTCAACAGACATGTTGAGCAGAATAGTCCCTTAGAAAACTGACTTATCAAATTGACCTCATTTTCTTAAATTTCAAAATTTTATTTTCTTTTTTGGTAGACGTCCATTATTTTGGATCCACTCTCTTAATCAAAATAACTTATTTCATTTCAGAAGTTTAATTTTTTCTCTACTAATTCCTTTGTATTTTGCAAACATCTTAAATCCACTCAATTCATTTTCTATTTCAATTTAATTTTTATTAAATTTAATCTTCAATTTCATAGATACTTCAAGCAATACAAGTGTATTAATTTGAGTTTAAACCTTGTTAGATAACTCTACGCACATACAATTGCTACAAATTGTATTTTTGTTGAAAATGAACACAAAAAAAAAAAAAAGAAAAGACGAATAAGAATTATTGTTAAAGAAGAAGAAAATTCCAGACACGTCATATATAACCCACATATTTCTGGCTCAACGCACCGTTCTGCCTCATCATTTGTCTTCAATGTCAACTTGATTATTATTGAGTTACAATTTCTTAACTCACACTCAGACTAACATAGAAACACATACATACATTGAATAGCTTTTCGTTTCGACGCTATACATATAGAATAAATCATACATATATACAGACATTCAACTGTACATGTACGTCATGTCATTTTAACGCGCTTCAACCCAACAACAAAGGCAACCAATACCATCACCATCACTACCACAACCACCAAAAACAACACTAACACCAACATCGCCTTAATGCCGAAAAAATTGCTGACAACATCCCTTAAAGCCAGCCTTTGTGCCAAAAAATTTAACATAAACCAATTTATACAATCTAGATATACTTTTTTGCGCCCTTCTTCTTCTTCTTCTTCTTCTTCTTCATTTATCCAACAAACTCGTAAAATATCTGTAGTATTGGCAAAAAGTTGTTGCCTTGCAACATGTCTATGTTTTCACGCTATCTCACTCTAGTGACATTTCTCCTTCACTCTTCGATATGGATTTCCTAATTTTTTTTTCCTCTGACTCCCGGTAGGTTTGAGCTGTGCGTGTGCACGTGTGCAAATTTCAACATAGCATAAAAACCTTATGCTATACAGTTGACATATGTACGAACACCAGATTGTGTGTGTGATGGCAATGGTACAGTTTTGCCGAGGGTGTCCTTTTTTTTTTCGTACCTCAAACTCCAGCTCTATACAACCTGCTCTCAACCTCATGTTGCTTCGTTATTCATACAAACGTATTTTATTCTAATTCTTCTTGGCATTGAAGTTATTTAGAAAACAATAGAATGATGCTTGCCGAAAGGAATTCAGAAGCTGTCGAATTTCAAATGTATACCCAATACCAACAAAACCTGACTGTTGTATATTTATTGCCGACTGGATGTATCCGTAGTTATTCTGGAGCTCATGTGTTGTAGTGCTTTAAGAGAGATTGCTTTGATGTTGATATTGTATTTATGTAGATTCACATTAATTTCGAATGGCTTAGATATACAACAAAGTTAAGACCAACACGTAGACGTAAAGGCTCTACTTCATACTAGATAGGACTACTACTAGGTATTGAAAGAGTTTTGAGCTTATTCTAAATTTAATTTTCTCTCATATGAAATACTAGACTTTTATTTGTTTGCTGGGAGAAAAGAGTTGTGCTTTTAACTTTAAGAGAGAGAGAGAAAGAGAGAGAGAGAGAGAGAGAGAGAGAGAGAGAGATCTCCTTTTAAAACGTGGACTGTGCACATTGGGGCAGCTTACAGCAAATATGACTCTTAATTCAATTGGTTATTTCATTCAAATAAATTTCGATCCATAAATTCTTTGTATATTTTTGGTGACGGAGTTAAAGTCAAAATTTTTAATATTAAAACTGGTTCAAGACCCGATTGTTTGAAAAAAAACTATGCAGTTTGAACCAGAGAATGGAAAAAAACCGTACCTTATACGTAGCGCTACAAAAGCGATCAAAAACTTTTTCTCTCTGCATTCCGTTTGTTGCTCTTTGGTTCAAACAAAAGCACTAGCACCATAGTGCAGAAATGAGAGATCGGAACAGAATGGTAGCGGGTTGTTTTTCGAGCATAAACCATAATTTGCTGTGTTGAGGTTTTTACTCGCCATCGCTAACTGAAACCGTACCAAATTCCGGTTCGGTTCTGCAGTTGTTCGTTTAAGAATGTTATTGATTTTGTTATTGCTACTGTGGCGCTAGCGTCTTCCAAAGAAATATTGCGGGTAGCTGATTTCGAATCCGATGTCAGAATTTTAAAATTTAAGATAGCTGATAGGGCTGCCACCTATTTTTTTTTTATTTTTACGAATTCGGTGTTGTGGCGAACAGTAGGTAAAAATGGGTCGCTGAACCCGAATCCGTTGTCAGAATTTCAAAATTTTGAAATTTTTAACCCTATAGGGCTGCCACCTAAAAATATGCTTTTTTAAAAGTTTTAAACACGATCCTACAGTTTTAAGGGGTCGCTGATTTCGAATCTGATGTCAGAATTTTAAAATTCAAGATGGCTGGTAGGGTTACCACCTAATTTTTTTATTTTTACGAATTCGATGCTGGAGCGAACACTAGGTAAAAATGGGTCGCTGAACCTGAATCCGTTGTCAGAATTTAAAAATTATGAAATTTTCAACAATAGGGTTGCCACAATGTGCCATCTTGCATTTTAAAATTCTGACATCAGATTCGAAATCAGCGACCCCCTAAAACTGTAGGATCGTGTTTAAAACTTTTAAAAAAGCATATTTTTAGGTGGCAACCCTATAGGGTTAAAAATTCCACAATTTTGAAATTCTGACAACGGATTCGGGTTCAGCGACCCATTTTTACCTAGTGTTTACCCCAGCATCGAATTCGTAAAAATAAAAAAAAAAAATTAGGTGGCAATCCTACCAGCCATCTTGAATTTTAAAATTCTGACATCAGATTCGAAATCAGCGACCCCCTAAAACTGTAGGATCGTGTTTAAAACTTTTAAAAAAGCATATTTTTAGGTGGCAACCCTATAGGGTTAAAAATTTCACAATTTTGAAATTCTGACAACGGATTCGGATTCAGCTACCCATTTTTACCTAGTGTTCGCCACAGCACCGAATTCGTAAAAATAAAAAAATAGGTGGCAACCCTATCCGCCATTTTCAATTTTAAAATAAAAAATCATCAATTTTTGTCCAAATAGTCCACAGAATCCTAAAAAGTCCTAATACGATTAACCGTGTCCCACACAAGCTCATTGCATTATTTGGATACTTGATTTAATTGGATACTTGCAATACGATTGCACAAAGAAACGTAAAAACGAACGATACATTTGGTACGGTTTTGGTTCTTGTTTACGATGGCGAGCAAAAAACACAACAGAGCAAATAATGTTTTGTGCTTTTTCAACACAACTTGTCCATTCTGTTCCACTCTCTCTCTTCTGCGTGTTAAGAGTAGCGCTTGTGATTGAGTCGAAAAGCGATATACGAATGAGGAGAAATAAAGGTAGCGCTTGCTAAAAAATGCAGAACAGATCAAAAACGAACCGATCGTTAAGGTTTTTTTCCATTCCCTGGTTTGAACTCAATTTAAGTTAATCAAGGTTAGTAGAGATCTTATACGCAAGTCCGATATGAAAAATTGGCAATTCAAAATATAGAAAAAACGTATCTGAAAACCGTTTTTATATCAAACATTCAATCTGAGCAGAATGTGTGTTAATTAAAGTTGACTATCTAAGTTCTTTATTTAAATCTGAAGTCAAAATTGATAAACTCAAAATTGATATAAGTTGTCCCGGAGCCCCAGTAATAAAAGTTATATTCGGTTTGATTATTATTTGCTTTAATAAAAACTTGTGACAGTGATTGTTCAAATCCAGGATCAAAAGTTGAGAAGTCACAACAGTCTTCCCTGGTAAGAACCCATTATTAAACAATATATTCAGTTTTAACTAAATTTGCGCAAATTGAATTTAACCTAAAAATACTTCTTATCAGTATATGATATACAAGATGATAATTTAACCCTTCACGTGACACATGGATCCTTTTGTGTTCAAAACTTTTTTACTTTGACTGTTGTTTTTTTACGGGTGTATGGATGACAGTGATCTTCTAACAAGGGTTACTGTGCTGTAATACGGAGCTATTGAAATATTTTTTTTTTTTTTTTTGACAAATCACACAGCTTGACTCAGTGATGTGATTTGGTGGGATTTCGGGCTCATTTCGGGATATTTGGCCTATTTGAGAACGTGTATGATTTCAGATGCTTAGGTGGGATTTTCTACTGAATCATAATTTTTTAAAGTGTAAATTAGCAAAACTGGTTGGTATCACTTTTTTGTAATCTTTCAAAATTTTTCGTTTAATTGCTGTTTCATTAATTCTGAATATGTATATTCAAGAGGCTTAAAATTAATGAAAGTAAGATCCTCATTTAAAAACAAAAATATAAGCTCAGTTTCATTTTGATGCAACGAAAGAAATTTACGATTACTTCATACACTTCATACAAGAGAGTTTTTATAAAAAACGTAGAGTTTACCTTTAGGTATTTTTTTTTCTGCGGAAAATTTGTTTTTTTTTATAAAATTTGTTATATTTATTGAAAAACTTTATTATCTACATTATTAAACTATAAAATTATTACAATGTTAAAAAAATGTAGAGAAGGATGCCCGTTTTCTAAACACGTTTTGCTTGGAGGCTATACCTTTGGTTAAAAACATAATTTTACAGAGCTCTTGGTTTCATTTGGAAGCTAAGTTCAATAACTAACAAGAATTTTAATCGGAATTTAAAATTTCCAAAAATTATAACTTTGGAAGTCGATCTAGCAAGTCTCGAAATCGGCCACTTAAAAAATCGGCCCAGCTACTGAACACCTAAAACAAATCGTTGAAAAAAATTAGAAAATGATGTAAAAACACTGGTTTTTGAGAGTTTATAAAAAGTTTATTCTATCAATAGTTCACAATGACTCACTGAACTTTAAACAAAAGAGACTTGAATTTCTTTGATGGCTGCAGCCATCGCATCAGAATTTATATTCGTTCTTCTTTTCACTATTTTTTGGGCGACGCCATTCTAAAATTTTATCTGAACGTGGATGAGAATCACGAAAACTATTTTAACTAATTTCAAACACTATTTCCAATCATATAAATAACAATTTTTTACTTGCACGATTTCTGAAAATTTGTTCGGAAGGTGGACCAACGTTTTGTTCAGGAGGTGGGCAGGCACGCCATCATGATATGACGTGAAATATTTTTTTTCCATTTCTCAATATTGTTCGATTGCTCGTCGAATTGTGAAAAATAAACATTAAATATAGAATTCTACTCATATTCACCTTTTTTTATCGATAAAAAACACTCTGAAATTCACTAAATAGAGATGAACTATTTTCGCTCAGCTTCGTTTCATTCGAATATTTTATTTTTCAACGGCCGTGGGGCTAAAGCAGCATACGCATTATCTCAATGATTTATCAAAAGTGAACATTCAATGAGATGTTACTGCGACACTTTACACATTGGCGCATCATACAGACGTCAGAACTCACAGTGTTAAGTAGTCGATGGGCCTGTTCAGCAGGTGGGCATCCTTATTTCTTTTCGAAAATTGCATAAAAAAATCGTTATTGGTATAAATATTTGGGTGGGATTTTTTGTGGGTTTTTCGTGTTATTTTGGTGGGATAAACAGGTCTAAATCGGGATGTGATCGGGATTTTTTACTAAATCAGAATCACATCACTGGCTTGACTATACAGACTGTTTGCTGATAGCATACTTCAATATGTTCTGATAGCGGTAAACCGCTGTGATCGAATTTCGAAGATGCACATGAATTAAGGCTATGCCTAAAAGTATGATACGATCTAGGTTAACCTTGGTACAGTTTGCATCAAAAAGTAGATCAGAACTCAGTTACAAAATTCAAGCGTTCTCTGCCAAAAATAAATTCCGGGTAACTTTCTCGGCATATTGGCAGTATATGTAGAACCTAAGTAGCTTGAGTGAATCACAGTATAAAGTCATACAAAGGCTACTGATGAATTGGTATAGCTGCCAATGAAACAGTCTGTATAGTCAAGCTGTGTGATTTGCTCTATACAGAGCCGTTGTTGTTGTTGTTGGTTGTTGCCTTCTTTGTTCTTCACGTTGTCTTGTTGTCAACATGCTTGGCTAAATCTCAAAAATTTGTTTTCAATATAAATAATGAAAAAAGGCCGTATACAAATATTAAGATAAGATATTAAAGTATTTAAAAGAAAAAACTAATCTAAGAAGTAGAAAATTCATTTTTTTAAAACTCAGTTTTTCAATTAATCGTCACGTCTGCTCCAATGTGCGTTCTTCAACTTCCCTCCCGTGCTTTTGCCTAAACCGATACCTAAACAAACAAGGTACATTAAGGAGAAAAAAAAACAGCAGCAGGAGTAGCTAAAGCAAGCAACTCAAATTAATTACCTTAAACTTTAGCGCTTAACTTGATGTATAACGTTAATAAGTACAAATTTATCAACAGATTATATAAATAGTGAGTCGGGTAGGTAGGTTGACTAAACAGCACCCAGTGGGTTGTTTTATTTTATGGGTTGGTATGGCAGTCAAAACAGGGTGGCAGCCAACCACAAGCTGCTCAGCGTTTCATTACACGCAGCAATTAACTATGACGATAACTCAAACCTTAGTTTGTTAGCGAGACATGAACGGAATATTCAACTACATGGTTTCTGTTCAAAAAGGTTTTTAGGCACCAATAGAGCACTAAAGTTATGTTGGCCTTAAATTAGTGTGTTCATTAAAGCTAAAGAGCCAAAGACCATTACCATTAATGTAAAAAAATGGAGGCAGGCTCTAAAAAAAACAAAAAAAAAAAAAAAAACAGAAAGCTGTCAGCTGTTCGGGAGAGGCAGTAGAGGAGAAAAAAAAAGTTAAAATAATCATGATTTATTTGGCATAAAATAATCAGCAACACTAAAATAACAGCATGACTAATGATACACTTGAAAAAACTATAAAAGTCAAAATCAACAGCTACAGTTACGTGCAAAGACTATGCCCTGTATTGTATTGATGTTGAATTTTTAGTTGAGAAGTTTTTATTATATAAACATAGTTCAACGAACTTTATAAACAAAAAACGTGGACTGTTAATGAAGTAGCTGTACTAATGACACCAACTTCCTAAAATGTATCAGAAAGTAAATTTGATATAGATCAGAAATAGTTCCATCCAAATTTTGTTCTATAGTTTTGAATGTGTTTAGCACATTTATAGCAATAAATGAAAAGTTTTTATAAAATTAAAGTTCGTTTTTAATTACGGCATAGTCCGCAATTAAAAACTGAGTTTAGCTTTTGGTAAGAAATTTTGAAAATAATTAAATTTTGAAACAAATCTTGTAACAAAATTTGTTTTTGAAGTATTGAACTACTTTTGTTTCGCAATTTTTCATAAACATTATTGTTTGCTCGCTATTACGGCATATAACGCAATTAGAATCCTAGCAAAATAAATGATTGCTGGATTATTTTTTTCGCAATTTATATAAAAAGCTTCAAAATAGCAAAATAAAGTTTAGAATATGCCACAGTTTATAACAAAATATTCAAATTCCCATGAGTTTTCAAAATATCGTATCAAATACCATAACTACACTAAGGGAAATAACGCATATTAACCTTATCCACGCTGTGTAAACATTTTATTTAAATATTTACGTGGATAAATCAAACATTTTCCTTAGAACTCGTTTTTTCCGTATTTAAATTTTATTTATACCACACACCTATTCCATACAGCTGAAAAGCAGTAACAACATCGTACTCTATTCCTGCAGTTTTTCAATGAAGTTTTTAGAATTAAGAGTCTTGCTTTCGGTTTCTTATAGTTCTCGTTTGGTTTTTGTTAGGAAAATTATATAGCCTAGATGTTTAGCCAAGATGTTTTGTGAGTGCGATGGATGATCGCATGATACAATTATGTAAGGTGAGACTGACTGACAAGCGGATATTTTCCCACGAAAGTCTTGCACCGATTAACATTTGCCCGCATATTTTGCTATTTATTTTCTTTTCTACTTTTTCCTTCTCTAATTTATACTATTTTTGACAAATTTTTGAGAGATATTTAAAAAAAAATCGTGCATAATTTTAATATATTTTTTATTAATTCTGTTAAAATATTTTAATATTTTATTTAAATAAAAAAGTATTTAAATAAATTTTAAATATTTACGTAGTCGACTTATGCAAATGCGTTATTGGTGCAAAAATTACTCGCTTTTTGGATAAATTGAAAGAGTTTTTGGATAAATTTAATATTTTTTCTCTTAGTGTACTAAATGTATCTTAAAATATATTTTAACTCAATTATATAAGTAGATTTTTATGATACTCGTGCTTTTTTACGCAATTTTAAAGTTAGCTCGTCTGTTATAGAAACTTGTGTTTTCAATTACGGTATATAACGGAATTAAAAACATCGCTTTGAACGCGATGGCTGAATGCTGAAGCCAAAACTGAGGTTCAATGCTGCGGAAATCTTAAATTTTTATAGCATTATACATAACGTAATTGCGAACATTATTGTTTTTTTTCATAACTTTATTTCAGATAGTAGGTTTTTACCATAACGTAATTACGAACATGGGTTTTGGAGTTACTAAATATATAACATTTTTTAAGTTTTCTTACTGAGTCAGTTTGCAGTTTTCTGTTTTCAAAACCTTGCAAGCTTAAACACTTTTTTGGTTCTTCTGAAAAAAAAAATTAAATATCCTTTGATTCTAATCAACATACATCCTTTCATTCTAAGAGTACATGTGATACAAATTGCACGTTCTAAAATTATTATGTATTCATAATTTTTGGATATTTGAAAGGTATTTCGTTCTAAAATATTGTCTGTTTTTAATCGCGGCATATAACTGAATTATAAACCTCACTTTATTTATGGTATCTGAATTTTTATAGCAATAATTTATGCATTACTTTTTGAAAATATTGAGTTTTTTCAATTTTTGAATATTTTAAAGGTATATCGACGTTAAATATTGTGCGTTTTTAATTACGGCATATACCGGAATTATGAACCTTACTTTATTAATGGTATCTGAGCTTTTGTAGCTATAATTTATGTATTACTTTTCGAAAATATTAAGTTTTCAATTACGTTCTACATAACGCAATTAGAAACAGTCGCTTTTTTCGACAGTTTTTCATGTATGCATTACAACTCATCATCATTAACCATTTTTTTTTTAAAAACTTTGTATGGAACACAGTATTCTTTTGGGATATCAATTTAAATAGCAAAAGTGAAATATTCGAACTCTCTTCAGATCATTTAATGCGGCTAATTTTTCGCACAGCTTCATTTCCTTGCATGAAGCTACTGTTTCGTTTCCTTACTTTCTTATTTCCTACCACTTTCAATTGAAAGCTTAAAATATCCAACAACTCAATTATAATACCATTCAAAGTAGCTCAAAACCGAACTGCTTACTCATTCCTTGTGGCCATACTTGCCATGGCATATGACTAATTTCTACCCTCCTGACAATACTTGTTTATTGCCAACAATATTTGCAATAAGCTCAAAGGAAACTATCAGCTTATAATAGTTAATATATCGAGAAAGCAAATTTGTACAGAAGCAGTCAAGCAAACTACAAGCTGTCTAAATTCCGCCACAAACATTGTTACATCCATATATTGTCGGAGCTGCTACACTGAGGCAAGCAAAACATTGAGGAGATGGTTATATTTTCCTTATGCGTCTATGCTATTGTAGATAGAAATTAATACAGAATTATTTATAGAGTAGCAGTAGTTTTCTTCTTCATAATTTTTTTTCGCTTCTTGCCACTGTGCAGCCAGCAACCGACAGCCACCAAACAAATTTTTGTGCCCTTCTCCAGCATTTCTGCCGCTTCCTGCATCTGATGATTAATTGCAGTTAACATGATAAATGAATGTGAAGTGTATGAAGAAGCATGCCGTACATTTGCTATTTCGTGTAACGTATTCTTGGGTCACGTTATGGGCGAAAATTCTACCACTGCTGGCTGTGTATTGTCGTAATTTCGGTTGTTCTATGTATTTTTTTTTTGCTTTTTCCCTAGTTATTTTTGTTGTATTTGTAATAGCAATACGAGTCCTAGTTTTGTTTTTTTTTTTTGTTTTTTTCCTGTTCCCTTACGTTGGTACGTGCCACTTGTGCGTTCACTGGTTTTTAGCACTCAATTTTGTCATGTCTTCTTTAGGTTTATCTTATTATGGGTACTTTAACTGAGGGTTGGTTTGGTTGGTTGGTTGGTCGGTTTCCCTTAAATTGCGACAGAGTTGTTTTTCTTATAGTTCTTTTAATGTCATTGTCATCGATTCTACCAGATCTCATTCAAATGTGCTATGAGTTCTGGTTTCTTGTTGTTGCATTTCGTTTTTTAAAATAATATGAGCAGTTTAAATACTGCTGGGCTCTTTTGGTATGTGACACATTTAACAGCTTGTATTTCGAATTAGTATATATTTATGCAGAGCTCTTATGATGGTGTTTAGGGTGATACTAAGCACAGCAGCAGCATTGTCTTTAATTTTTCATGTTTGTTCATGTCCAATTTTTCAAGAGATATGCATACATTTCAGTCGAAGGTCTACTAGTCTTCTGTATTTTCAATTGTCTATAAGTTTTAGTTGCTTATTGTAAGAAATGATAATCCAGATGAAGTGGTTTTCTTAAGTCGATTGTTGTTAACAGTCAGGTTTTTACACATATTTAACTAAAATTTGTCGCTTTTGGTAAATTTTTGCCAAGGTAACTGCAGAAAAAAAATATTAATATTTAATTCCGGCAGACGTAGAATAGTTCAAATATTTTTAATTATCAATTTTGTAGTTTAAAAGATTAATTTTTGTTCTTTTATGACTTAAAAACGATGTGTTTTTAATTACGGCATATAACGCAATTAAAAACCTGATGATATTTTAGCAAGTAGTGGCTATTATTTAATTCCCGTAGACGTAGAATAGTTCAAACATTGTTTGTTATCAATTTTGTAGTTTAAAATATTCATTTTTGTTCTTTTATGACTTAAAAACATTGTGTTTTTAATTACGGCATATAACGGAATTAAAAACTTGATGATATTTTAGCGAGTAGTGGCAACTATTTAATTCCGGTTGACGTAGCGTAGTTCAAACATTGCTTATTTTCAATTTTTTAGTTTAAAAGATTCATTTTTATTCTTTTATGACTTAAAAACGTTGTGCTTTTAATTACGACATATAACGCAATTAAAAATTTGATGATATGATTTGATGAACGGAATTAAAAACCTGATGATATTTTAGCGAGTAGTGGCTATTATTCGTTCATTAAAGTGTTTTCAGTACTTAAGAGAAATATTTCAGAGAGTTGTCTGAAAATAAAGCAAGTTTTTAATTAAGTTAAAAAGAAATGAGTTGAAAATATTAATTTTTAACAGTCTTTATCATAAAGGTTGAGGTGTGAACATTTAAAGCTGTAGTGAATATGTGTTTTTTATTCCGTTATACAGTCTTTAACCATAGAGATTGAGGTATGAATGTTTAAAGCTGTACAAATATGTGACTATGTATATGCAAAGAGCGACAACTTTTATTCTTCGTGATGTTTTAAACATGATTAAATAAAGTTTTAGAACACAATATTATTTAATTTATAGTTCGTGTATTATACAATCAAAATTTTTGATGGTAAAAACCGTTCTTGGTCAACTAAAAATATTTTTATCATATTTTAATAAAGTATTTTATTTTTATTTTTTAAGAAATTTCATTATTTTTTAATGTATTTTAACGAAATGTGAAAGAAAATATGCATTAGTCGTTATTTCAATACGTTTAACCACGTTTAAGTTATAAGAAATAGCGAGTTTTATAATTCGTTTCAAACAACTCCTTACAAAGCTTTCTTGGTTGCCTTGCCTAGGATCTTGCACCAAAAGTAGAGATATTTCGATGATGTTTCATACAACGGCATGAGAAATCAATGCTTTATTAACTTTTACGAAACCAATATGGAGAAAACATATCAAAAAGATGCAAGTTTGTAATTACGGTATATGCCGCAATTAAAAACATTTAGATTTTAAGAATTGTAGAAAAAAGGAACTGAAAGTTTGATTAAAAAACTAAGTTTTGGAACGTAAATCAAATTTGTCAGATTTTTTTATTTTATTATTTTTTTTAATTTAAATTGTTTTTTTATATTTTTTTTTTTTAATTTTGTCCTGTTTTAAATGTTTTTGTTTTTATCGTAATTGACAAGAAATGGTGGGATTTTACAATTCGTTTCAAACACCTCCTTATGAAGCTTTCTTTTATTTTCACTTTAAAATAAATTCAGATGATCTGTCCTGTATGCTTTTATACCAAGGAAAGTCATTTTTCAATACGTTTCATGCCACGGAATCAAAATCACGAATAACTTATTATTTTATGAATTATAAAATAGACAAAAGACCTCAAAAAGAAGCATGTTTTTAATTGCGGTATATGCCGGAATTAAAAACACTTCTTTTTATTTTGGCATTTTAAAGTATTTTTCGATTTTGAATAAAAATCAACTGAAAGTTCAGCTAAAAAGGAACTTTTAGAACATAAAGAACCATTTTTGATACAATTAAAAACAAAAAATTTGTTGTTTTCTTAAAAAACTTGAATGAATATAAATAATATTTTCATTGAAGACTAAAATCCGAAAGTTTTCAGCTATTTTATGGGCATATTTGGGAAAGCACTCAGTTGGAAGAACATTCATTCCCATGGCATAATTTCGAGTTAAATGAAAAATACTCGTTTAAGTAAAGTTAGATAGCATAGCAGGAATAACATAAACATTAAGTCATAAACGTAAAATAAACAATATTTTGAAAACAAAAACGAAACAAGTCCTTGTTAAAAATAAAATCAACACTTAAGGACAATGTGGAAAGTTACTGTTAAACTCAAGAGTACAAAAAAATAACACAAACAATGTATAAATAGAACTCAAATAAGTAATAACAAAAACAAAATATAAAACAAGGAGTTGTAGTATTATAAAAGCAACAAAAATAATAAGCAAAAAAAAAAAATAAAAACAAAACACAAAACAAAAATAACGGAAGTTAAAGGAAATAAAAGAAAAACATCCGTTTTTGCTGATTAATTACAATATTTCACTGATGTTGATGTTGATATTTTTTCGAAGGCAAAGAAGTAAAACATATTGAAAGAGCACAATACAAAAGATAAACAAGAATTACAACAACAACTACAGCAAAACAACAACAATAATGACAAAAACAATAGCAACAATAATGACACAACAACAGCAACATTATTTAAACCTTGAATGTTTTGATTAAAGTAGCAGTTGTTAAAGTATTATACTTAAGTAGTGGCTATAATTGTAGCAGTAGCAGAGTAATTAGAATGCAACACAGAAAGAAGTATTTACAAAATAAACAACAAAAAAAAAAAATAAACAAATACGCAGCATTTTAGGGATAAGAGCAATACAGCGCATGCACTCAAGAAGCTGAATTTATGGAATAATTGGATAAACGCTCAGACTGATTAGAAAAAACAAAAATGTCCGTATTAATGCATAGCTTATGTAAAGTTGTTAAGCAATTAATTGTAATTTCAAAATATTTTCACAGCTGATAGTGTTCAATTTCATTGGAATTTCTATGATATTTGAAACTGTTTTTTATACAGAAACTAATCAATTTAAAACGTGAACTTGAGTGTAAGTATGTCAGCATTTCAGAGGAATAAAAATGTTTTTGCCTATTCACATAAAATCGAAGCCAAACTAATCAAAATAATGCGCTACAAAACATTCGTGAGAGCATCGGGTTGCATTCAGTTTGAAAATAAAGACTATGATCGATAAGTTTCCAATTATTAAAAAAAATTTCCGATTATTAACGATTAAAAATTGATAATTAGTTATTTATCTGTTAGAAAAACTACCATTATTAGAAAAGCTCTTGATAACTTTTAGATACTGTTATCTCAAAGAAATTTTAAGACTTTCACAAGCTTTTAAGCAAAAACTTTTCAGAGATAATAAATTAAAATAAAAAATATATATATATATATAAAAATATATGTATATATATAAATATATTTCTATAAAAAAATGAGCTTCTCTCAACATATTTTGCTTTTATTATATTTTTTAGTAGTAGTAAAAGCTTTTGAGTGAATAAACTTGTCTTGAGTTGCTTCATCTGGACAATCTTTCAATCTTTAGCAATATCAACTTCTCTCCATGTTAGAACCCAATATGTTAAATTCCAAGGCATTTTTTCAAAGAAAATTGAAGTATCCTCTGTAGAACCGCAAGGTAGCCAACTTGGCCCTCTTTTCTTCAATATCTTCATATCCGATATGTCAACAGTGTTGAAGGATATTCCATTTCTTATGTATGCAGACGACTTAAAAATGTACCACGTAATTAAATCGCAGGAAGATGCTAATTTCTTACAATAAAACCTTTTATCTTTTGACACGTGGTGTACCCAAAGCAAACTTTGCCTCAACAATATCGAACTTAAGAGGGTGAATTATATAGTTAATCTTGGAGTGATATTGGACAACAAACTGCGCTTTAATCTGCACCATGATAATATTGTGTCCAGGGTCAGGAAACAGCTCAGTTTTATTAAAAGACGAGCATATGAATTTAAGAATGTATGGGTGAATACATCCCTGTATTGTGCACTAGTGTGGCCAATGCTCGAATATGGCTGCATTATTTCGAATCCAGTTTTTGAATCCCATTGTGATAGAATCAAATCTGTTCAAAAGCAATTCTTACTATTTACTCTGAGAGAAACTTATAACCCCCGCGATTATTGTAGTCTTCCACCGTTTGAACACAGGCTCAGCCTATTAAATTTGTTGGCGCTATCAAATATAAGAAAGATATTGGATTCATGCTTTACTTTCGATGTTCTGAAAGGTGTAATTAACTAAGAATACATCTCTAACAAGATTACCCTCAATGACCCTATAAGACGTACAAGGCATACTCGGCCGTTAACTTAATATCAGCATCATACTGCATATGCAAGTACTGAACCCATTATCCGTTGCTGTAGAGAATTTAATAGCATATCCGACCACTACTCACCTCCCTTGCTCAAATACTCGTTCAAGCGATCTCTATTCAAGTCTCTTTCTCTTCCGAATTAAGCCAAGCTTTGAACCCTATTTCTATTAACTTTCCTCTTTTCTTTCTAACATAGTTTTGGAAAACATTTCTCAATCCGGTGGGCGAAATATGCCCACTGCAAATTGTAATACAAAAAAATCATAAAAACAAGGAAAAGGGAGAGAAAGAAAAAAAAAATAATAATACAAACACCTGTTAAAATAAGTTAAACTTGTTAGAATAAGAAATTGCCTAGTCAATGTCGTCATTTTTTGACATCAAACGTTCAGGGAATTTTTCGCTGCAAAAAGTGCCTTGTTCGATTTGCAGTGTAACATAAGGCACGATATTTTTGAAGCCAGTAACTGTTCAGATCTTTTTTACACATTTGTTCATTTGGGCAGACATAATGAGCCAACATCCACCGATATCGATTTCCATCGACTGTTCCTACTTCTCTGAAGAAAAATGGCCCAATGATGGTTTTGGCGTAAAAACGCCAGTCCTAACAGTCACTTTTTGGTCATGCAATGGTGTTTAATGGATCTCGTATGGATGCTTCGTTGCCCTAAAGGTGGCAATGTTACTTGTTAACGACACCAGAGAGTGCAAAATGGTCCTCGTAGGTTATCAATATTTACTTTCAAAGATCAAGGTTCAGTGTCAACCATTCGAGCGACTGTTTCTAGACTTGGGCATTTTAGTTCACCACAAAGATCGCTCTTTTGAGTTCAATCGTACACTGAAAAAAAAGCTTACAATTTAATTTTTTTTTTCATTTGTTTTTAAGAAGTTTTAAACACGTTTGTTCTTACTTTGACGAAATTTGTTGCAAGCTATTTTTTAACCGACTTCAAAAAGGAGGAGGTTCTCAAATTCATTGATTTGTCCGCTTTGTTTTTTTTTTAAATGTATGTACATCGATAACTCCTAAAGCACTTGCCCGATGGCCGTAATTTTTTATCAACAGATAAATACCATGAACGCGGAGGTCCTTTTTTAAAAAGTGGGCGATATTCGACGAAGGGGCGTGTCAATATTAGAAAAACACTGTATTTCAGTTAATATTGACACTAGGGTACTAAAATTAACAGTAAAAATACTGGAGTAGGCAGAATTATTACAAATTACGGTCAATCAAGTGGGCGTTATTTAACAAAGGGGTGTGGTCATATTAGAAAAACACTGTATCTCGAATAGTATTAACACTAGGGTACTGAAATTTAGTGCAGGGGTAGACACAATCTTGAAAAATTACTTTAAAGAAAGTGGGCGTTATTCGACAAAGGGGTGTGGCAATATTAGAAACACACTATATATCGGATAATATTAACACTAGGTTGCTGAAATTTAGTACATGGGTAGGTACAGTTACTTCAAATTACGGTAAAAAAGTGGGCGTTATTCAACAAAGGGGTGTGGCAATGTTATAAAAATACTATATCTCAGTTAATATTGACACTAGGGTACTAATATTTGGTATGCAGGTAGGTGGGTATGTAGAGTCATTACAAAAGTGAGCGGGATTGTATATAGGGTGAGGCACTTTAAGGAAAGTACTATATATCGGTTAATATTGATACTTGGGAACTGAAATTTGGCACAGGGCTAAGTAGAATCATTATAAAGTACGGTAAAGAAAGTAAGCGGGATTAGAGAAATGGCACTTTAATAAAAATTGTAAAGAGACAGAAATGGAAAATACCCAGCAAACTTTCAGGAATTAATAAAACAAATTTTTTAAAGAACAAATTGTCATGTTTGAAATTTTACTCAAGAATACTATTACATAAAATTTTATTAATTAAGAATTAAAAACTTTTTAACAAAAAAAAAAAAAAAACCGACTTCAAAATTACTACAAAGTAAAAAATAATTTTAAATAACTTTCCCCATTAATTTCTTGGTCAAATTTTAAAAGTTATTTATTTATATTATAATATTGGAAATCTTATCACTTTCATTTTTTGCATTTTATTTTATTATCATCAATATATTATTGCTTTGAAAGCTTTGAAGTCGACGCTAATCTTTGACACACAATCATGATCTTTTACCATCCCTGCAATATTTTTAACTTTTTTATTTGATGCTATGCTGCGTTGGTGACACTGTAGTAATTTTAAAAGCTTAGTACACATAAACATTCTCACTATACTTGTTTGGGTGAGCTTGTAAAGCTCATATTGAATATGACATAGTGTGTAACAGCTGCACAAATAATACATGGAACACATTGGCTACATTCAGCGTACTCAACAATTGCCAACTGAAAAAAAAAATCGCTTAAAAGCTCTTATATTCATAAAGTTAGTAATATTTTTATGATAATAATACAAATTAGAAAAAATTAAAATAAAAAAATTTCAAATTAGTAAGATAAGCGCCGACTTTAAAGCTTTTATGTACATAAAGCAATTAATATATTGATGATAATAAAACAAAATAGAAAAACTGAAAGTGATAAGATTTCCAATATTATAATATATATAAAAAAAACTTTTAAAATTTGACCAAGAAATTAATGGGAACAGTTATTTAAAATTATTTTTTACTTTGTAGTAATTTTGAAGTCTTTTTTTAAGTTTTTTTTTTGTGAAAAAGGTTTTATTAAATACAAAAATTCGTCAAATTAATAACAATTGTCGTCAATTTTAAAACATTTTTTTTAGTGTATGTAATGAACTAGTTCGTTCATTTAGTTATTTTAGTTCGTTCGTTCTGTTAGTTCGCTAGGTCTCTTAGTTCGTTTGGACAAACCAAGGACTCAAACCATAGCTTTGTAAATTTAATTATTTTTGCTCTCGTTCGTTTTGTTCCTATTCGCTGCAAAATTAATTGAACTAAAATGAACAAAAATAATGATAAACACTGAACTAGTTCACATAGTTCATGAGTGCTAATCGTTCAATTGAACTAGTTCGTTCATAAACTACCCAAGCCTAACTGTTTCGCGGTATTTCAAGTGACGTGGACGGTCTGTCGGCAATATTCTTTGAGGCAATTCGCATTATAAGGAAACAAGTGCAAAATATCCTTCTACTGAGGGCAAAATGTTGAACGCTCCGATTCCCACTTACTATGTAAGTAATATGTTATCAGTGTGTAAGCGGTCACGCCTGAGGAATTGCTATAAAGAATTGTTTGTGGACATTAAGGTCCTCGCAGCTACATTGTGTTAAAGAAATATTCAGTTCTGTCATGTTTATAAATATTTACCACAGGGTGGACTCAAATAAATTTCTGGAATTCAAAAATGATTGGAAATTTTCTCCATATAAAATGAATAAGGATTACATATTTTTTTTTATTTAGAATACTTCTTATCTATATGCAAATGATTTTCATAAAACGAACTTTTGTTTTGCCTTTGATAAAGCTTTTGGAATTCACAGCAAAATATTCTGTAATGACAATGAAATCTTTCTGTCAAAACTTGTTTGATTTTACTGTTACAAATCAAAATAACAATAATTGCCATTAATAAGTAAAAAAATGTGTTATCATACTTTAGGAAATGATTTATTGCGAAAAATTTGTAAAGCTTTGGTACAAAGCTCTCGTATTATTAATATAAAAATTCAATCAATCATCGATGCCAAGCAGAAAATTTCAATTCAAGTGTTATTCAATGAAACTTTACTCTCTCCAACATAGCATAAGTTTATTAAAAAAAAAAAAAAAACAAAAACAAACCACATGTTTTTAAGCTATTTTAAGAAAAATACTAGAATTTTCAGCTATTCCTCGTTAGAAACAAATTGAACCCATAATGCTTCTAATTTTCGAACATCATCTAGATTAAATGTGGAAATGCTCTAAAACTTATGTTTGCACTTTACAGTCAATGTTTATACTCGAGAATAGCTGCTAATAAACTTGAAGAAGTGTTAAAGTAAATTTTATAATTTTAAAAAATTTTCAGATTATGCTGCCGATATTAACAAAAAATTTTTTTTTGCAAGTGCTGGAAATCAAATCGAATAAAGGAAAAAATTAAAAAAAAAAAAAAACAAAACTGTATTAAAGCATTTTTCTTAATTTTGTAGCTAAGCAAACTGAAAATCTTTTTAATATAAACGCTATTTTATACTGGAAAACAAATGCTTAGCTCTCAACACTTGGCATATTTATATGAATATTTAAAGAATTTTTAATAATAATAAAAACAGCTGGAACATTTTCTTTAATTTTTTTTTTTTTTTTAATAAAAAATGCGTTCATTAGTGTTTAGCAGAAAATCTATTGCGTTTGTTTGAAATTTTTGGAAATGGTTATTTCTTGGATTTTCTTTGGAAACATCCAGCTGTAGGAGAGTGTAAGAGAGAACTTTGTCTGTGTAGTTTTAAATAGCTTTCAGATGTTTCTAGCAAGATTTTGCAATTTGGAGAAATTTCAGTTTCCATAAAGTTTTTGAAGCATTTCATAAATTTTTTTAATCTTAAAATATTATTTCAAATAATTTCTTGTTTAACATAATTTTTTATTGTGTAGTTGAAGTTGAACATTAATTGATAAGTTAAGAGCACTTTGTTGTTGTTGTCATTGCAGCAATGAGTAAAGATGATGAGAGAAGAGAAAAACAAGTTTATAATTGCGCGTCACACTCAATATGAACGACTGCATATTGTTTTTGTTAAAATAACGGTAAAAATTGCAGGCTTTCAAAATATAAAATTTTTATTAATTGAATGCTTTAGTGCTTTGTTTAAGATCAAGTAGTGAAGATGGGTCGCCAAACATGTATTAAAATAAGGCAGAGAATAATAGAGCACGACCAGGAAGGCAAATCGCGAAGGGAAGTAGCTGTAAATAAGAATGAAAATCGAGAAGTTGTACAACATATTATTCATCTTTTTGTAAAAGAAGAAAGAGTTGCAAATAAACCAAAAGAATGCAATAAAAATAGTGTTTTCCCGAAGAGATAAAGCGTTTATCTCTGAGAAATTATGTGAGAGATTAAAAAGAACCCTCATCTTAGTGCTCCGCAATTGACTCATATGGTACAAAATGATCTTAATATTGAAATCATTCCTAAAACAGTAAGAAGAGTGCTCAGAAAGAATGGATTTAAAAGGTGATGGGCTCGAAATAAACCATTTATTAGTCTAAAAAATGGAAAAAAAGTTAAGAGTTTGCACGCAAATATGTTTTAAAGATATGGACTTCTAGCAAAAGGTAAATAGCATTATCAAACATCGAACAAAATTTTAAAAATGTTGTTTGTAGGTTCTATTCACAGAGGAGAGTAAATTTATCTTATTTGGTTGCGATGGTAGGTAAGTGGTATGGTGTCATAAGGAGAGTAAACTTCAATTACAAATTCTGAAGCCTAATGAATGCTAAATACTGCAATGACTCTGTAATGATGTTGAGCTGCATAGCGGGTAGTGGTATTGATAATCTTAAGCACACTCCTGGTACAATGGCATAATTCACAATCTTAGTTGTGAATATGGGAATCGAAGACAATTTTTATTTTTATTAAGACAACTATCCTAAAAAAAAAAATAAATAACTGGCCATTTCAGCCCTTGAAAGGACTTTGACCTAGCTTCTTATGATCAATTGTGTTGTGCGTGTTATTAAGTTTGTACACAATTGACCAAGAACCGGACCTACATGCTTAACGCCGACTCCGAACGGCGATGAACGGAAAGTTCTCGTTCTCAAGAAGCTTTACATGGCATTTTGATTACTCTCTGAGGTTTGCCATTGTCTGCAGAGAGGTGGCGGCCGTACAGAAAAATTATTTTAATTCAAATAATTTTCTGTCGCTGCTGGGATTCGAACCTGGGTTTCCAAAGTTCTTTGACATAGCGGCCACGCACTTTAACCAACTACGCCACGGACGCCACAACTATCCTAAACATAAGTCTTATATTGTACGCTAATAGCTCTTATATGACTGTCCCCATGTATTGAAAGTTCCACCAGTCTTCAAACTTAAATATCATTGAAAATTTGTGGGTCCGTCTCAACCAAAATGTACAAAAACACAACGTTTCTTCTAAGAAAGACCTTTGGCTAAGGCTCTAGGCGTTGAGCTCAACAAGATTCTTTTGAACTTGCAGGCCGGCGAACACTTGAACCCCGAGTTTGTGAACATCAACCCACAACATGTTATTCCAACATTGGTCGATAATGGCTTTGCACTCTGGTAGTCGTACGTCATTTTGGTCGATTTGGTTAAGTAGTACGGCAAGAACAACTCACTTTTTCCCAAGGGCCCCAAGAAGCGCGCATTGAGCAGCCAGCGCATATACTTCGATATGGGTACTCTGAACAAAAGCTTTGCCGATTACTACTATCCACAACTCTTTGCCAAGGCACCAAGGATCCAGAGATGTTCAAGAAAATCAAGGCTGCCTTCAACTTTTTGAACACCTTCTTTGAAGGTCATGATTATGTGACTGGAGACGAGATAACTGTGGCTGATATTTCAATTTTGATCACCGTTCCGACAGGGAGCTGAACCGGGCAAATAGTAGAAATCCATAATGAAGTTTTTTCTCGTTTTTTATTGAGAAGTTTTACCAAAGATAATACTGTAGAAAGTAAGTTTCAACGACGACTGAAAATCTTTCTTTTACATTCAACCTTTAAAATTCGATGACACGACGCACAATGGGGTATTTTATGCCAAAAGTGACGATTAATTGAAAAAAAACGTTCAAGGTACATAGTGATGTTAGGTACCCGATGAAAGAAGATAAAATTCTGCATCACTAGGTGAAAGAATAGTTGAAAAATATTCTACCGTTTACCCGCAATGCTGCTTGAAAGTCATCATTTTTTTTTCTCTTTGGGTGTGCACAGTGACAGACGTGTTTATTCGAAATTTTTAAAGTTTTTTTTTTGTGTTTTATTTTTTAAAAATTACAAAAAATTACGATGGAACCTTCTTGTTCAGGTATTTAAGCAGTACAAAATTAAATATTTTTTATGAAATAGTGTTTATATATATATATTAATTTATTTATTTTAATTTAACCTTAAAAAGTTGGATTTTTCAATATGTTAATAGAGATATAGTTGTGCGTTGAGTGGAATTAAGGAAAACTGTTTTGATTATCGTAAGCTATGAACATTCAAGCTATATTCTATAAAAAAAAGTTGCGTCAATGCTGCGCACTTTCGCGGTATTTCGATTTTTTTACTTTAACTTACATGTAACGAATTTACGATTTTATTTCGAAAAATTAAAACAAACGAAATAAAATACAAAATAAATGTAAATTCCAAACAGATTTTGCTGTTTTTTGTTTTTTTTTTGTTGTTTTTTTTTGTTGTTTACTCTTCTTCACTTTGTTTTTTGCTATCCGCTATTTTTTACCCTACATTATGGAAAGCGGCGTATGCAGTGCACCTTTTCACAATTAAGGTAGATAGTTTATGTTTTTTTCAAACACCGGCTTTTTATATATTAAAAGAAGCAGATGAATGTGTTAAGCTATTAAATTAAATTATATATATTCGATTTTAACACTTATTTTCTAATTTTGATATTAGTAAGACATAAATTGTTTGCCCTGCAGTTTGCAGGGTACATGTGAAATCAACATCATTGTTTATGTTTATTAACTATTGTTATTGCAATCCTTTGTTTTTGTATAAAATGTCGTTCAAAGCTTGATTTGTGCAATTTGTAGTAATAACGAAAATTATGTTCTATATACTATGTAATTCAGTAAAAGGTACATAGCTAATGATTACATTTTGAAGCCGCCATTTAGAATTTTAAATTTTTGACGTCGGATTCATGATCAGCGACCCCATAAATCCCAGTATACAAATTTTTACCTCCATTAAACGTTTTTTGCAAAACATAGCTTGTTCATGGCCGCCATTTTGAAGCCGCCATTTTGAATTTCAGATTTTTGACTTCATATGCGTGATCAGCGACCCCAAAAACCCTCAAAGTACAATTTTTGTTTCGATAAGTGGCCCCTGTCAATTAATCGTCACTTTTGGTATAAAATACCCCACTGTGCGACGTCTGCAAAAAAAAAAACTGATTCGAACCCGGTTTCGAAGCCGTTACGAGTCCGTCAGCGCCGAATTCACTCTTTTATGTTCGGACAAACTCGTTTCAATCCCTTAACAAATTCGGCAAAACAAGTGGAAAAAACGACTCGCGTTTTTGAGAGGAATTTCATACGAAAACGTATCAGTTTCGGATAAAATACGAAAATGTATCAGTTTCGGATAAAATATACGAAGCAGCAAGTTCATCCCGAATTTGAAACAGATCCATATGTCACACTGGGATGTTTTAAGATGAAGAAGATATATTCAGACAATAAATTTATTCAATTTTTTAATCAAAATTTTATTGTAAATAATTTTTTTTACTGACTTTACTGCAATCAAAGGGTGAGTCTCATTTTCATTGTGACTCACTATAAATAAATCCAATCAAATAAAATCTTTTAATTTCAAATATTTGAAAAGCCTTCTTAAACATGAAAAAGAATTTTGGCAGTATTTATTTGAGTTATTGTGAGAATATATTAACATTTGATGAATTTTTTCAAAAATTTGAAGAATGTTCTGATATATGGCTCACATAAATACTATCAAAAAATATGATTTGGGTAAAAATTTTTGCTTTCATTGACTGCAAAATATTCAGAAAAACCTCTAATGCACTCAATGCCTTATCAAAAAGTAGCAGTATTTTATTAATTTATTTATTTTGTTTTTCTATCCAACCATGCTCACTCTTCATAAATAAGTAAAAATAAAATCAGGCGACTAAGAAATGCCAAATATTTAAAAATAAAATAAAATAATAAAAAAAAAACCTCAATTTGATAGCATAAAATTTTTTAATTTTCTTATCACTATTTTTTTATTTTTTTTTTTTCGTTTATTTATTTTGTTTTGGCTCTGCGACTGGCGATGACTCTTAACAATGGGGCAGAAAAAAATTTTTATAAAAAAAATAGATGTTTGCATGACACAATCAGCTGATCTGATAGCAATGCCGCTCATTATCGCTTTCAGGCAATAAAAACAGCAGCAAAAACATTAGTATTTGTAGTATTAGAACTTGTAGTTCCATTGTTTTGTTTTTTTTTCCTTTATTTTTTTATTTTTTTTGTTTTTTTTGGAATTCGGTTAACTATTTGCACAAAAGTGAAACTTGCTGAAGTATTAAACAAATATTTTTTTTGTTATTTATACCGGGTATTCAAGCACTTTTTAACAAATACTTATGCACAATATGGGCAAGTCGCGTACTTATACGTAGCGTTCTTTATCTAGTTTAGTTTTTTCCACTATTAAAATATCTTTAAAAAATTCAAGGTTTTAGCTGAATTTTGCAAGTATGAGTCAAAACGTAACGAATGCCTTTTTTTTAAGTCATTTAATTGTGAAAAAATTTTCATTTAACTTTTATTAAAATTTGAAATTCTTTATCATCATTTGTTATCTTTTTCTCTTGTAGGCAGATATGTGAAGAAATAATTTATCGTTCTTTATAGTTGAGTATATGACGTAAGATCATAAATAAAACTTTCACATTTTTATCAAAATTGTTATTATTTAAAAAAAATGTAAGCTTCTCTGAACTTGAAACTGATTCATTCATTCAGCGATAGTGAAAATAAACACTTTTTGAACTTGAGCTGAACTTGAACTTAACGCAAAATTAACTTGAAATGAACTGAAAATGAACTGAAAATTAACTTGATTTCAAATTGAATTGAAAATGATCTTGAGATATGACTCATTGTAGGGACAGTAAAAAATTGTCATTAGTAGTTAAACTTTCAACAAAAAAATGTCTCTTTCATTTGAATTTTCAAGAGATCTGAAGTAATCAAATAATATGAGGGAGTAACAATTCATTCATACAATGATTTGATGCAGTTTTTTGTGCAAGCTACACTTTCATTGGTAGTAAAAAATTCATGAATCATTTAAAATGATTCTCAACTTGAGTTTGAACAAAAAATATGATATCACTTAATTAAGATTTTTCACACTTCAATTAAAAGTTCATATTTCCTGATGCTATCTTGAATAATTTGTAATTGGATTTTTTTGTTTTTTTAGCTTTGAACCAACCCAGTGAACCAACAAGACTAACGTTTTCGAATTCATTTATGAACATTTTCGGCTAGAAACGTTCGCATTCGCCACTCATAAATTAACCCTTATTATATCATTCGTCGGACTAAAATGGCTCTCAAAAATGAACCTTATTTTCGGAAATAAGGTAAAAAAAAGAACCATAAATTGTCCTTTTTTGGTTCAGAAATGAGTGGAAAAAAGAAGCTTAGAAAAGTTATTTTTCAACGCTCGGAAATTAACATTTTTTTAATCAATCACCGGACGAAAATGCCTCTCAGAAACGAATCTTTTTTTTCGGATATGAGTGAAGAAATAAACCATAACATTTTAATTAACTGTTATAAGAATATCAACAAAGGTTTAAATTCTTCCTTTTTAACTTATTTTAGAATATAAAAAAAGTAATATTTATGATTAATTTCTGAACTCATTTATGAATGATGATGTGAACTTATGAATGTATGAAAAATGTTTCGTTTATGAGCAGTGGCGTTCCTAGGCTTGGTGACACCCGGGGCGGATACTCATGGTGTCACCCCTATAAAAAATTTCTAAATGCAAAAAGAAACCAATTCGAATGTTTTACGAAAAAAAACAAACACCATATGACAAACAATAAGAATTTGTAAAAAACAGAACAATAATATTACATTTTCAGGTGTCTACATATTTAGATATGTAGGCATAAGGTAAAAAAGAAAACTTATTAACTTCGCAGTCTTAAAAAGTGACGGAACAAAAACATTACGTTTTCAGGTACATATTTGTATATGTAGGTATAAGGTTAAACAAAGAAATCTTATTAATGACGTTGTCTAAAAAACTAACTTTTCTTACTTTAAGAGCTCCAAAATTTTAAATAACCTTATCGAAATCAATATTGGGTCAATTGCAAAAAAAACGTACACAAAGAGGTTTTCATGTTTTGTTTTTAATGATTTTTAAATTTTCCCGTTGAGTAAAATTAAGTGAAAGTTAATGGAGAATTCAAAGTTGTTTTTAGGCCCTGCAAAAAATCATTTTTTATATGGTTTTTATACGAATTTTGTATTAATCGTCACACAGCAGATATACGGGAAAAATCATTAAAAATTTTAAAAATGTTGTAAATTAAAGCTTACTGTGATGTTTATTAAGTTATTTAATCAGTTAAATTTCAGTTACAGAAATAATAATTTTTTACCAAAAATCCCTACATATTTTGCAATTTTAACGGAAAAAAAATTAAAATTTTTCTCCAAAAAGACATCAACATAGAAGTTATTTTCAAAGTAGTAGACTTGCAGCAATAAAAAATAAAAATCTGTTAAATAATAAGCAATTTCAGAAAAAACAACACAGTGACGTTCAATACATTTTGTGACGTTCAATACATTTTGTTGCGCTTAACCAAATAATTTAAATCAAATTGGGAGTTTAACAAAAAACAGGTTTATTCTTTTTTAAAAAAAAAAGTAAATATAAAGTATATAATTCAGCTATACATAAACTTTTCATCCAATTTTTTTTTCTTTATTTTTTTACAAAAAATTAAAAAATTCAATAGCTAATTAAATTTGTATTGAAAATTTATTAAGACTTCACGTTTTACAATAAAACTTCTAAACCCGTTTAAACCACATCTTCATTTTATATCATTGGAAAGGTATAACCTAACGTAGAAACGTAAAAAAAATTAAAATTATAAACAAAAAAAAATTATAGCTCGTGTTGCTGGCATGGTATTGAACTTAAACAAATTAAGAATGAGTCAACTTATTGCAATATTTTCAAAAATTTTGTACTTTTCCTCAAAATAGATGAAATAACTTTTCCAATGATACTATATTACCGGTTATAGCGGTCTTAAGTTGATTGAGCTATGTTGTCTCAAAATAGACCCTATTTTGGCCGCGAACAATTATTCTAAAAATTTATAACTTCAAATTTGGTTTTCAAATCAATAAACCAATGCAAAAAAAATATTTGAGAGAAATCGGAGATGGTCAGAGCAACTGATCACTTCAATGTGAAATGGGCGATATCAGTTAGTAAACACAAAAAGAAAAAATGAGGTCAAAGTCGTACATAGGTACCATTATTTTTGCTTTCGTTTATATTCTTCATTTCGTTCCTTATCTAGCTTTATTTTTTCCCGATATCTTCGTGCTCTTTCAGCAGGCGTTAACTTTGCTATTTTACTCTCAGAGGAGGATTTTGTATGCAATTGACCCTATTACTTGCAAGCTCGTTTTCAATGGATAAAATAGCAAGATCGGAAAGCCTTGCCTGTCCCATGGAAGACCTTAAATAAGTCTTAATTAATTTTAACTTTGAAAAACTCTTTTCGCATGAAGCTACTGATACACAAATTGTTGAAATAATTTCAATGCGACAAAATGGGACACAAATTTTTTAACGTAATGTATTTGTACCTTTTTCTTTCTGTTTGAGAAATAAAAAAAAAACGAAATGGTGTCACCCCTAAAATGGTGGTACCCGGGGCGGACCGCCCCCCCCCGCCGCCCCCTAGGAACGCCACTGTTTATGAGACATTGTTTCTACTGATATGATAAGAAAATAATTATTTTTTTTAACTCATTTAAGAATGTAACATAGGAACATTTATGATATATTTTTGAACTCATTTATGAACAAAAATATTTTATTTCCGTGGAATTTTCACCCACTGAAATGATAAAAAAATATTCTTGTTAATTTTGCAAAAGTAGTTTTTATTTATGGGTAAACTTTTCACGAATGTAATCTTCTATAGCAACCACTTCAAAGCGACAAAATAAAAGAAAACAAAAATTAAAAAAAAAAAGAAATTCTACCCAAAAACGTTCGCAAAACTCTCACTTTACGCAAAACCTTCGCTTATGGTTCAGTGGAAGGATTTTAGGTGTAATACCTACACACAAAGAAAAAAAAAACACGTTTGCCACAAACTTTTGTCGTGCTTGAAATCGTTATTTGCAAACGTTTCAACAGTTGTCATAATCATAGTCCGTTGTGAGAAACGCATCATTTAGTTTCAGGAAATTAATTTCGTTTGTCATAAACGCGAGTGATTTTTAAATTGCAGCAATTGAAAAATTTATTTTTCCCAACTGAAAACTTCGTTGTTTTCCCTTCGTTGTATAAATACAACGTTTATAGTTCAGAGTTACTTTTTATACAAATTGTTACTATATTTATGCAAATTGGTAATTTGCTTAATAAGCGGACGAAGATAGCAACAGAGGTGCGATGTGTACAATCCATAAAAAGACGGACGGACGGGGAAAGACAATTAATATAATAAATAATGATGACCTGAAAAACAAATTTTTCAATTGCTGCAATTTAAAAAAAATCACTCGCGTTTATGACAAACAAAATTTATTTCCTGCAACTAAAGGACGCGTTTCTCGCAAATGACTATTATTATGACAACGAAAAAAAAAAACGATCGTTTTTTGAAGTTTGCAAATAACGATCTCAAGCACGACAAACGAAGTTTGTTTTCGGCAAACTGGCGATAAACGTTTTTTTCTTTGCGTTAGAAACGACGCAACTCGAGGCTTTAGTGTACTGATTATTTTTCAATTTCATTTGATAAGAAATGAGGATAGAAAATGTACGAAGGTTAAAAAGTAGGAACATAGCTTGGCCGGGATTCGAACCCAGAGCCTCTGAGCTGGCAGCGGAGGACCCTTTCTACCGAGGGCGGTTACTTTTAATTTTCCTTTCTCAGATTTTTCAGCTCATTATGAGTGTTTAAAACTTATTAGGGAGCGAACTTCTCAACAGCTACACTAAGGGAAATAACGCATATTAACATTATCCACGCCTGAGTATATATTTCATTTAAATATTTACGTGGATAAATCAAATATTTTCCTTACAACTCGTTTTTTCCCGTATTTAAATTTTATTTATGCCACACACTGACACACATATTTTATACAGCTGACAAGCAGCCGCCAAGCAGCAGCAGCGTCGCACAGGAACAGAGTGCGATGCTGCTGCAGTTTCTTAGCACCAGCAGTTGCAGGTTTCTTATAGTTCTCATTTAGTTAATGTTGCAAGGGTAATATAGTATGGATATTTGGCAAACATGATTTGTGAGTGCGGTGGTGAGTGCGATGCAGTATGAATTCATGTAAGGTGGAGTGACAACTCGGTATTTTCTCAAGAATGTCACTCCACTCTACATGATTTCATCATGCATCGCACTCACCACCGGACTCACAAATCATATTTTCACAAAAAGAAAATAAAATATACCACTAAATGGCGTTTGACATGGACGCAGCTCGTGGGAAATATTCAAATAAATTGTTTTTCAATTTCAATATTTTTATATAAATTTTCCTTAAATGCGATAGTTTTATTTTCAAATAGTAAATATTTGAAAAATATTTAAATATATTCGTGCATAATTTTAATATATTTTTTATTAATTCTGTTTAAATCTTTTAATATTTTATTTTATTAAAAAAGTATTTAAATAAATTTTAAATATTTACGTAGTCGATTTAAGCAAATGCGTTATTGGTGCAAAAATGACTCGCTTTTTGGATAAATTAAAAAAGTTTTGGATAAATTTAATATTTTTTTCCCTTAGTGTAGGTTTACTAGACTAGTACTAGAATACGATTATCAGTTAGACGAGGAAAGTGATTCTGATATTGATTATGAAGATGAAGACTAATCATAAACTAAGAGGGAAAGACCTACGAAATCTTTTACTGAGAATTCTCACCGCTCTCAAAGAAGAAAACTTCAGAAGATTTCGGAATGAAAGAGGTTATCAAAAAGTCTATCTACAGCAAGTATACTCCGAGTGGAGTGGAAATATACGGATAATGGAGATATTTTCTGCAGCAATTACAAAAAATGTTTCTAAGATCATTCCGAAACCTTACACAAAAGTTATTTTATTTCTCTGGACTTTAACTCTTCACAGGGTTAAGCGTTGCAAAAGAGTTTTTGATAAAGTTTTTTTTTTATTTAAATTTTGAACGAAACTCTTTAAATATGTATAACTAATGCATGTATTTATAAACTTTTGATAATGTTCATAAGCTAACAGTGGATGTTCAAGAAATTTTTCTTTATATATTTTTGTGTTATCAGGATTTCTTTATTATTCAGTTGACATTGTCATAAAGCATTTAAACTTTGCTCATACGAAACTCTGAAGAGAATACAATGTATCAAAGATAACATTTTTTTTTTTTATTCGTATTCAATGTTAAGAGTTATCAAAAATATTATTCCGAAGGAATTTAACAATGAACAACTGCGTGAAGTTAAATTCGTAAATTCGAAGATAACTTAGCAAAGACACAAACCACTATATCTTCTCTGTACAAAGTTAAATTCGTACTTTTCTGCAAAGTACGAATTTAACTTTTGATACGAATTTAACTCACGACACAACGAAGTTAAATTCGTACTTCTACGCAAAGTACGAATTTAACTTTGGGTACGAATCTAACTTCATTTGTACTGAAACCACTTTGACATCGAATTTTAAAAAAAAAAATTTTCAAAATTTATGAAAAATTCTAAAAAATATTTTTAAATGTAAACAAATGCAAATAAGTTATTTCATGTATGAATTTTAGCGATTGGAAATTTTTGAAATGTAGGAAAATCATGGTTTATGGTACTACTTTTCAATGACAAAATACTCAAAACTGAAACGCACAATTCTTAAATAATGCATACCAATGGACAGGTAATTGATGCACCTTTCCAACGACATATGACTCTTTGTGGCACAGTTAGCATTTTGGCCATTGGAAATTTTCGAAAAGTACCTTTCATAGTAGCAAATGTTAGGTTCATGGTACTACTTTTCAATGACAAAATTCTCAAAACTGAAACGCACAATTCTTAAATAATGCATACCAATGGACAGGTAATTGATGCACCTTTCCATCGACATATGACTCTTTGTGGCACAGTTAGGATTTTGGCCATTGGAAATTTTTGAATAGTAGCAAATGTTAGGTTCATGGTACTACTTTTCAATGACAAAATTCTCAAAACTGAAACGCACAATTCTTAAATAATGCATACCAATGGACAGGTAATTGATGCACCTTTCCAACGACATATGACTCTTTGTGGCACAGTTAGGATTTTGGCCATTGGAAATTTTTGAATAGTAGCAAATGTTAGGTTCATGGTACTACTTTTCAATGACAAAATTCTCAAAACTGAAACGCACAATTCTTAAATAATGCATACCAATGGACAGGTAATTGATGCACCTTTCCAACGACATATGACTCTTTGTGGCACAGGTAGGATTTTGGCCATTGGAAATTTTCGAAAAGTACCTTTCATAGTAGCAAATGTTAGGTTCATGGTACTACTTTTCAATGACAAAATTCTCAAAACTGAAACGCACAATTCTTAAATAATGCATACCAATGGACAGGTAATTGATGCACCTTTCCAACGACATATGACTCTTTGTGGCACAGTTAGGATTTTGGCCATTGGAAATTTTTGAATAGTAGCAAATGTTAGGTTCATGGTACTACTTTTCAATGACAAAATTCTCAAAACTGAAACGCACAATTCTTAAATAATGCATACCAATAGACAGGTAATTGATGCACCTTTCTAACGATATATGACTCTTTGTGGCACAGTTAGGATTTTGGCCATTGGAAATTTTCGAAAAGTACCTTTCATAGTAGCAAATGTTAGTATAGTAGCATGTTCATGGTACTACTTTTCAATGACAAAATTCTCAAAACTGAAACGCACAATTCTTAAATAATGCATACCAATGGACAGGTAATTGATGCACCTTTCCAACGACATATGACTCTTAGTGGCACAGTTAGGATTTTGGCCATTGGAAATTTTTGAATAGTAGCAAATGTTAGATTCATGGTTCTACTTTTCAATGACAAAATTCTCAAAACTGAAACGCACAATTCTTAAATAATGCATACCAATGGACAGGTAATTGATGCACCTTTCCAACGATATATGACTCTGTGTGGCACAGTTAGGATTTTGGCCATTGGAAATTTTCGAAAAGTACCTTTCATAGTAGCAAATGTTAGGTTCATGGTACTACTTTTCAATGACAAAATTCTCAAAACTGAAACGCACAATTCTTAAATAATGCATACCAATGGACAGGTAATTGATGCACCTTTCCAACGACATATGACTCTTTGTGGCACAGTTAGGATTTTGGCCATTGGAAATTTTCGAAAAGTACCTTTCATAGTAGCAAATGTTAGGTTCATGGTACTACTTTTCAATGACAAAATTCTTAAAACTGAAACGCACAATTCTTAAATAATGCATACCAATGGACAGGTAATTGATGCAACTTTCCAACGACATATGACTCTTTGTGGCACAGTTAGGATTTTGGCCATTGGAAATTTTTGAATAGTAGCAAATGTTAGGTTCATGGTACTACTTTTCAATGACAAAATTCTCAAAACTAAAACGCACAATTCTTAAATAATGCATACCAATGGACAGGTAATTGATGCACCTTTCCAACGACATATGATTCTTTGTGGCACAGTTAGGATTTTGGCCATTAGAAATTTTCGAAAAGTACCTTTCATAGTAGCAAATGTTAGGTTCATGGTACTACTTTTCAATGACAAAATTCTCAAAACTGAAATGCACAATTCTTAAATAATGCATACCAATGGACAGGTAATTGATGCACCTTTCCAACGACATATGACTCTTTGTGGCACAGTTAGGATTTTGGCCATTGGAAATTTTTGAATAGTAGCAAATGTTAGGTTCATGGTACTACTTTTCAATGACAAAATTCTCAAAACTGAAACGCACAATTCTTAAATAATGCATACCAATGGACAGGTAATTGATGCACCTTTCCAACGACATATGACTCTTTGTGGCACAGTTAGGATTTTGGCCATTGGAAATTTTTGAATAGTAGCAAATGTTAGGTTCATGGTACTACTTTTCAATGACAAAATTCTCAAAACTGAAACGCACAATTCTTAAATAATGCATACCAATGGACAGGTAATTGATGCACCTTTCCAACGACATATGACTCTTTGTGGCACAGTTAGGATTTTGGCCATTGGAAATTTTTGAGTAGTAGCAAATGTTAGGTTCATGGTACTACTTTTCGATGACAAAATTCTCAAAACTGAAACGCACAATTCTTAAATAATGCATACCAATGAACAGGTAATTGATGCACCTTTCCAACGACATATGACTCTTTGTGGCACAGTTAGGATTTTGGCCATTGGAAATTTTCGAAAAGTACCTTTCATAGTAGCAAATGTTAGGTTCATGGTACTACTTTTCAATGACAAAATTCTCAAAACTGAAACGCACAATTCTTAAATAATGCATACCAATGGACAGGTAATTGATGCACCTTTCCAACGACATATGACTCTTTGTAGCACAGTTAGGATTTTGGCCATTGGAAATTTTTGAATAGTAGCAAATGTTAGGTTCATGGTACTACTTTTCAATGACAAAATTCTCAAAACTGAAACGCACAATTCTTAAATAATGCATACCAATGGACAGGTAATTGATGCACCTTTCCAACGACATATGACTCTTTGTGGCACAGTTAGGATTTTGGCCATTGGAAATTTTCGAAAAGTACCTTTCATAGTAGCAAATGTTAGGTTCATGGTACTACTTTTCAATGACAAAATTCTCAAAACTGAAACGCACAATTCTTAAATAATGCATACCAATGGACAGGTAATTGATGCACCTTTCCATCGACATATGACTCTTTGTGGCACAGTTAGGATTTTGGCCATTGGAAATTTTTGAATAGTAGCAAATGTTAGGTTCATGGTACTACTTTTCAATGACAAAATTCTCAAAACTGAAACGCACAATTCTTAAATAATGCATACCAATGGACAGGTAATTGATGCACCTTTCCAACGACATATGACTCTTTGTGGCACAGTTAGGATTTTGGCCATTGGAAATTTTCGAAAAGTACCTTTCATAGTAGCAAATGTTAGGTTCATGGTACTACTTTTCAATGACAAAATTCTCAAAACTGAAACGCACAATTCTTAAATAATGCATACCAATGGACAGGTAATTGATGCACCTTTCTAACGACATATGACTCTTTGTAGCACAGTTAGGATTTTGGCCATTGGAAATTTTTGAATAGTAGCAAATGTTAGGTTCATGGTACTACTTTTCAATGACAAAATTCTCAAAACTGAAACGCACAATTCTTAAATAATGCATACCAATGGACAGGTAATTGATGCACCTTTCCAACGACATATGACTCTTTGTGGCACAGTTAGGATTTTGGCCATTGGAAATTTTCGAAAAGTACCTTTCATAGTAGCAAATGTTAGGTTCATGGTACTACTTTTCAATGACAAAATTCTCAAAACTGAAACGCACAATTCTTAAATAATGCATACCAATGGACAGGTAATTGATGCACCTTTCCATCGACATATGACTCTTTGTGGCACAGTTAGGATTTTGGCCATTGGAAATTTTTGAATAGTAGCAAATGTTAGGTTCATGGTACTACTTTTCAATGACAAAATTCTCAAAACTGAAACGCACAATTCTTAAATAATGCATACCAATGGACAGGTAATTGATGCACCTTTCCAACGACATATGACTCTTTGTGGCACAGTTAGGATTTTGGCCATTGGAAATTTTCGAAAAGTACCTTTCATAGTAGCAAATGTTAGGTTCATGGTACTACTTTTCAATGACAAAATTCTCAAAACTGAAACGCACAATTCTTAAATAATGCATACCAATGGACAGGTAATTGATGCACCTTTCCAACGACATATGACTCTTTGTGGCACAGTTAGGATTTTGGCCATTAGAAATTTTCGAAAAGTACCTTTCATAGTAGCAAATGTTAGGTTCATGGTACTACTTTTCAATGACAAAATTCTCAAAACTGAAACGCACAATTCTTAAATAATGCATACCAATGGACAGGTAATTTATGCACCTTTCCAACGACATATGACTCTTTGTGGCACAGTTAGGATTTTGGCCATTGGAAATTTTCGAAAAGTACCTTTCATAGTAGCAAATGTTAGGTTCATGGTACTACTTTTCAATGACAAAATTCTCAAAACTGAAACGCACAATTCTTAAATAATGCATACCAATGGACAGGTAATTGATGCACCTTTCCAACGACATATGACTCTTTGTGGCACAGTTAGGATTTTGGCCATTGGAAATTTTTGAATAGTAGCAAATGTTAGGTTCATGGTACTACTTTTCAATGACAAAATTCTCAAAACTGAAACGCACAATTCTTAAATAATGCATACCAATGGACAGGTAATTGATGCACCTTTCCATCGACATATGACTCTTTGTGGCACAGTTAGGATTTTGGCCATTGGAAATTTTCGAAAAGTACCTTTCATAGTAGCAAATGTTAGGTTCATGGTACTACTTTTCAATGACAAAATTCTCAAAACTGAAACGCACAATTCTTAAATAATGCATACCAATGGACAGGTAATTGATGCACCTTTCCATCGACATATGACTCTTTGTGGCACAGTTAGGATTTTGGCCATTGGAAATTTTTGAATAGTAGCAAATGTTAGGTTCATGGTACTACTTTTCAATGACAAAATTCTCAAAACTGAAACGCACAATTCTTAAATAATGCATACCAATGGACAGGTAATTGATGCACCTTTCCAACGACATATGACTCTTTGTGGCACAGTTAGGATTTTGGCCATTGGAAATTTTCGAAAAGTACCTTTCATAGTAGCAAATGTTAGGTTCATGGTACTACTTTTCAATGACAAAATTCTCAAAACTGAAACGCACAATTCTTAAATAATGCATACCAATGGACAGGTAATTGATGCACCTTTCCAACGACATATGACTCTTTGTGGCACAGTTAGGATTTTGGCCATTAGAAATTTTCGAAAAGTACCTTTCATAGTAGCAAATGTTAGGTTCATGGTACTACTTTTCAATGACAAAATTCTCAAAACTGAAACGCACAATTCTTAAATAATGCATACCAATGGACAGGTAATTGATGCACCTTTCCAACGACATATGACTCTTTGTGGCACAGTTAGGATTTTGGCCATTGGAAATTTTCGAAAAGTACCTTTCATAGTAGCAAATGTTAGGTTCATGGTACTACTTTTCAATGACAAAATTCTCAAAACTGAAACGCACAATTCTTAAATAATGCATACCAATGGACAGGTAATTGATGCACCTTTCCAACGACATATGACTCTTTGTGGCACAGTTAGGATTTTGGCCATTGGAAATTTTTGAATAGTAGCAAATGTTAGGTTCATGGTACTACTTTTCAATGACAAAATTCTCAAAACTGAAACGCACAATTCTTAAATAATGCATACCAATGGACAGGTAATTGATGCACCTTTCCATCGACATATGACTCTTTGTGGCACAGTTAGGATTTTGGCCATTGGAAATTTTTGAATAGTAACAAATGTTAGGTTCATGGTACTACTTTTCAATGACAAAATTCTCAAAACTGAAACGCACAATTCTTAAATAATGCATACCAATGGACAGGTAATTGATGCACCTTTCCAACGACATATGACTCTTTGTGGCACAGTTAGGATTTTGGCCATTGGAAATTTTTGAATAGTAGCAAATGTTAGGTTCATGGTACTACTTTTCAATGACAAAATTCTCAAAACTGAAACGCACAATTCTTAAATAATGCATACCAATGGACAGGTAATTGATGCACCTTTCCATCGACATATGACTCTTTGTGGCACAGTTAGGATTTTGGCCATTGGAAATTTTCGAAAAGTACCTTTCATAGTAGCAAATGTTAGGTTCATGGTACTACTTTTCAATGACAAAATTCTCAAAACTGAAACGCACAATTCTTAAATAATGCATACCAATGGACAGGTAATTTATGCACCTTTCCAACGACATATGACTCTTTGTGGCACAGTTAGGATTTTGGCCATTGGAAATTTTTGAATAGTAGCAAATGTTAGGTTCATGGTACTACTTTTCAATGACAAAATTCTCAAAACTGAAACGCACAATTCTTAAATAATGCATACCAATGGACAGGTAATTGATGCAACTTTCCAACGACATATGACTCTTTGTGGCACAGTTAGGATTTTGGCCTTTGGAAATTTTTGAATAGTAGCAAATGTTAGGTTCATGGTACTACTTTTCAATGACAAAATTCTCAAAACTGAAACGCACAATTCTTAAATAATGCATACCAATGGACAGGTAATTGATGCACCTTTCCAACGATATATGACTCTTTGTGGCACAGTTAGGATTTTGGCCATTGGAAATTTTTGAATAGTAGCAAATGTTAGGTTCATGGTACTACTTTTCAATGACAAAATTCTCAAAACTGAAACGCACAATTCTTAAATAATGCATACCAATGGACAGGTAATTGATGCACCTTTCCAACGACATATGACTCTTTGTGGCACAATTAGCATTTTGGCCATTGGAAATTTTCGAAAAGTACCTTTCATAGTAGCAAATGTTAGGTTCATGGTACTACTTTTCAATGACAAAATTCTCAAAACTGAAACGCACAATTCTTAAATAATGCATACCAATGGACAGGTAATTGATGCACCTTTCCATCGACATATGACTCTTTGTGGCACAGTTAGGATTTTGGCCATTGGAAATTTTCGAAAAGTACCTTTCATAGTAGCAAATGTTAGGTTCATGGTACTACTTTTCAATGACAAAATTCTCAAAACTGAAACGCACAATTCTTAAATAATGCATACCAATGGACAGGTAATTGATGCACCTTTCCAACGACATATGACTCTTTGTGGCACAGTTAGGATTTTGGCCATTGGAAATTTTTGAATAGTAGCAAATGTTAGGTTCATGGTACTTCTTTTCAATGACAAAATTCTCAAAACTGAAACGCACAATTCTTAAATAATGCATACCAATGGACAGGTAATTGATGCACCTTTCCAACGACATATGACTCTTTGTGGCACAGTTAGGATTTTGGCCATTGGAAATTTTTGAATAGTAGCAAATGTTAGGTTCATGGTACTACTTTTCAATGACAAAATTCTCAAAACTGAAACGCACAATTCTTAAATAATGCATACCAATGGACAGGTAATTGATGCACCTTTCCATCGACATATGACTCTTTGTGGCACAGTTAGGATTTTGGCCATTGGAAATTTTTGAATAGTAGCAAATGTTAGGTTCATGGTACTACTTTTCAATGACAAAATTCTCAAAACTGAAACGCACAATTCTTAAATAATGCATACCAATGGACAGGTAATTGATGCACCTTTCCAACGACATATGACTCTTTGTGGCACAGTTAGGATTTTGGCCATTGGAAATTTTTGAATAGTAGCAAATGTTAGGTTCATGGTACTACTTTTCAATGACAAAATTCTCAAAACTGAAACGCACAATTCTTAAATAATGCATACCAATGGACAGGTAATTGATGCACCTTTCCATCGACATATGACTCTTTGTGGCACAGTTAGGATTTTGGCCATTGGAAATTTTTGAATAGTAGCAAATGTTAGGTTCATGGTACTACTTTTCAATGACAAAATTCTCAAAACTGAAACGCACAATTCTTAAATAATGCATACCAATGGACAGGTAATTGATGCACCTTTCCAACGACATATGACTCTTTGTGGCACAGTTAGGATTTTGGCCATTGGAAATTTTCGAAAAGTACCTTTCATAGTAGCAAATGTTAGGTTCATGGTACTACTTTTCAATGACAAAATTCTCAAAACTGAAACGCACAATTCTTAAATAATGCATACCAATGGACAGGTAATTGATGCACCTTTCCAACGACATATGACTCTTTGTGGCACAGTTAGGATTTTGGCCATTGGAAATTTTTGAATAGTAGCAAATGTTAGGTTCATGGTACTTCTTTTCAATGACAAAATTCTCAAAACTGAAACGCACAATTCTTAAATAATGCATACCAATGGACAGGTAATTGATGCACCTTTCCAACGACATATGACTCTTTGTGGCACAGTTAGGATTTTGGCCATTGGAAATTTTTGAATAGTAGCAAATGTTAGGTTCATGGTACTACTTTTCAATGACAAAATTCTCAAAACTGAAACGCACAATTCTTAAATAATGCATACCAATGGACAGGTAATTGATGCACCTTTCCATCGACATATGACTCTTTGTGGCACAGTTAGGATTTTGGCCATTGGAAATTTTTGAATAGTAGCAAATGTTAGGTTCATGGTACTACTTTTCAATGACAAAATTCTCAAAACTGAAACGCACAATTCTTAAATAATGCATACCAATGGACAGGTAATTGATGCACCTTTCTAACGACATATGACTCTTTGTAGCACAGTTAGGATTTTGGCCATTGGAAATTTTTGAATAGTAGCAAATGTTAGGTTCATGGTACTACTTTTCAATGACAAAATTCTCAAAACTGAAACGCACAATTCTTAAATAATGCATACCAATGGACAGGTAATTGATGCACCTTTCCAACGACATATGACTCTTTGTGGCACAGTTAGGATTTTGGCCATTGGAAATTTTCGAAAAGTACCTTTCATAGTAGCAAATGTTAGGTTCATGGTACTACTTTTCAATGACAAAATTCTCAAAACTGAAACGCACAATTCTTAAATAATGCATACCAATGGACAGGTAATTGATGCACCTTTCCATCGACATATGACTCTTTGTGGCACAGTTAGGATTTTGGCCATTGGAAATTTTTGAATAGTAGCAAATGTTAGGTTCATGGTACTACTTTTCAATGACAAAATTCTCAAAACTGAAACGCACAATTCTTAAATAATGCATACCAATGGACAGGTAATTGATGCACCTTTCCAACGACATATGACTCTTTGTGGCACAGTTAGGATTTTGGCCATTGGAAATTTTCGAAAAGTACCTTTCATAGTAGCAAATGTTAGGTTCATGGTACTACTTTTCAATGACAAAATTCTCAAAACTGAAACGCACAATTCTTAAATAATGCATACCAATGGACAGGTAATTGATGCACCTTTCCAACGACATATGACTCTTTGTGGCACAGTTAGGATTTTGACCATTAGAAATTTTCGAAAAGTACCTTTCATAGTAGCAAATGTTAGGTTCATGGTACTACTTTTCAATGACAAAATTCTCAAAACTGAAACGCACAATTCTTAAATAATGCATACCAATGGACAGGTAATTTATGCACCTTTCCAACGACATATGACTCTTTGTGGCACAGTTAGGATTTTGGCCATTGGAAATTTTCGAAAAGTACCTTTCATAGTAGCAAATGTTAGGTTCATGGTACTACTTTTCAATGACAAAATTCTCAAAACTGAAACGCACAATTCTTAAATAATGCATACCAATGGACAGGTAATTGATGCACCTTTCCAACGACATATGACTCTTTGTGGCACAGTTAGGATTTTGGCCATTGGAAATTTTCGAAAAGTACCTTTCATAGTAGCAAATGTTAGGTTCATGGTACTACTTTTCAATGACAAAATTCTCAAAACTGAAACGCACAATTCTTAAATAATGCATACCAATGGACAGGTAATTGATGCACCTTTCCAACGACATATGACTCTTTGTGGCACAGTTAGGATTTTGGCCATTGGAAATTTTTGAATAGTAGCAAATGTTAGGTTCATGGTACTACTTTTCAATGACAAAATTCTCAAAACTGAAACGCACAATTCTTAAATAATGCATACCAATGGACAGGTAATTGATGCACCTTTCCATCGACATATGACTCTTTGTGGCACAGTTAGGATTTTGGCCATTGGAAATTTTTGAATAGTAACAAATGTTAGGTTCATGGTACTACTTTTCAATGACAAAATTCTCAAAACTGAAACGCACAATTCTTAAATAATGCATACCAATGGACAGGTAATTGATGCACCTTTCCAACGACATATGACTCTTTGTGGCACAGTTAGGATTTTGGCCATTGGAAATTTTTGAATAGTAGCAAATGTTAGGTTCATGGTACTACTTTTCAATGACAAAATTCTCAAAACTGAAACGCACAATTCTTAAATAATGCATACCAATGGACAGGTAATTGATGCACCTTTCCATCGACATATGACTCTTTGTGGCACAGTTAGGATTTTGGCCATTGGAAATTTTCGAAAAGTACCTTTCATAGTAGCAAATGTTAGGTTCATGGTACTACTTTTCAATGACAAAATTCTCAAAACTGAAACGCACAATTCTTAAATAATGCATACCAATGGACAGGTAATTGATGCACCTTTCCAACGACATATGACTCTTTGTGGCACAGTTAGGATTTTGGCCATTGGAAATTTTTGAATAGTAGCAAATGTTAGGTTCATGGTACTTCTTTTCAATGACAAAATTCTCAAAACTGAAACGCACAATTCTTAAATAATGCATACCAATGGACAGGTAATTGATGCACCTTTCCAACGACATATGACTCTTTGTGGCACAGTTAGGATTTTGGCCATTGGAAATTTTTGAATAGTAGCAAATGTTAGGTTCATGGTACTACTTTTCAATGACAAAATTCTCAAAACTGAAACGCACAATTCTTAAATAATGCATACCAATGGACAGGTAATTGATGCACCTTTCCATCGACATATGACTCTTTGTGGCACAGTTAGGATTTTGGCCATTGGAAATTTTTGAATAGTAGCAAATGTTAGGTTCATGGTACTACTTTTCAATGACAAAATTCTCAAAACTGAAACGCACAATTCTTAAATAATGCATACCAATGGACAGGTAATTGATGCAACTTTCCAACGACATATGACTCTTTGTGGCACAGTTAGGATTTTGGCCATTGGAAATTTTTGAATAGTAGCAAATGTTAGGTTCATGGTACTACTTTTCAATGACAAAATTCTCAAAACTGAAACGCACAATTCTTAAATAATGCATACCAATGGACAGGTAATTGATGCACCTTTCCAACGATATATGACTCTTTGTGGCACAGTTAGGATTTTGGCCATTGGAAATTTTTGAATAGTAGCAAATGTTAGGTTCATGGTACTACTTTTCAATGACAAAATTCTCAAAACTGAAACGCACAATTCTTAAATAATGCATACCAATGGACAGGTAATTGATGCACCTTTCCAACGACATATGACTCTTTGTGGCACAATTAGCATTTTGGCCATTGGAAATTTTCGAAAAGTACCTTTCATAGTAGCAAATGTTAGGTTCATGGTACTACTTTTCAATGACAAAATTCTCAAAACTGAAACGCACAATTCTTAAATAATGCATACCAATGGACAGGTAATTGATGCACCTTTCCATCGACATATGACTCTTTGTGGCACAGTTAGGATTTTGGCCATTGGAAATTTTCGAAAAGTACCTTTCATAGTAGCAAATGTTAGGTTCATGGTACTACTTTTCAATGACAAAATTCTCAAAACTGAAACGCACAATTCTTAAATAATGCATACCAATGGACAGGTAATTGATGCACCTTTCCAACGACATATGACTCTTTGTGGCACAGTTAGGATTTTGGCCATTGGAAATTTTTGAATAGTAGCAAATGTTAGGTTCATGGTACTACTTTTCAATGACAAAATTCTCAAAACTGAAACGCACAATTCTTAAATAATGCATACCAATGGACAGGTAATTGATGCACCTTTCCAACGACATATGACTCTTTGTGGCACAGTTAGGATTTTGGCCATTGGAAATTTTCGAAAAGTACCTTTCATAGTAGCAAATGTTAGGTTCATGGTACTACTTTTCAATGACAAAATTCTCAAAACTGAAACGCACAATTCTTAAATAATGCATACCAATGGACAGGTAATTGATGCACCTTTCCAACGACATATGACTCTTTGTAGCACAGTTAGGATTTTGGCCATTGGAAATTTTTGAATAGTAGCAAATGTTAGGTTCATGGTACTACTTTTCAATGACAAAATTCTCAAAACTGAAACGCACAATTCTTAAATAATGCATACCAATGGACAGGTAATTGATGCACCTTTCCAACGACATATGACTCTTTGTGGCACAGTTAGGATTTTGGCCATTGGAAATTTTCGAAAAGTACCTTTCATAGTAGAAAATGTTAGGTTCATGGTACTACTTTTCAATGACAAAATTCTCAAAACTGAAACGCACAATTCTTAAATAATGCATACCAATGGACAGGTAATTGATGCACCTTTCCATCGACATATGACTCTTTGTGGCACAGTTAGGATTTTGGCCATTGGAAATTTTTGAATAGTAGCAAATGTTAGGTTCATGGTACTACTTTTCAATGACAAAATTCTCAAAACTGAAACGCACAATTCTTAAATAATGCATACCAATGGACAGGTAATTGATGCACCTTTCCAACGACATATGACTCTTTGTGGCACAGTTAGGATTTTGGCCATTGGAAATTTTCGAAAAGTACCTTTCATAGTAGCAAATGTTAGGTTCATGGTACTACTTTTCAATGACAAAATTCTCAAAACTGAAACGCACAATTCTTAAATAATGCATACCAATGGACAGGTAATTGATGCACCTTTCCAACGACATATGACTCTTTGTGGCACAGTTAGGATTTTGGCCATTAGAAATTTTCGAAAAGTACCTTTCATAGTAGCAAATGTTAGGTTCATGGTACTACTTTTCAATGACAAAATTCTCAAAACTGAAACGCACAATTCTTAAATAATGCATACCAATGGACAGGTAATTGATGCACCTTTCCAACGACATATGACTCTTTGTGGCACAGTTAGGATTTTGGCCATTGGAAATTTTCGAAAAGTACCTTTCATAGTAGCAAATGTTAGGTTCATGGTACTACTTTTCAATGACAAAATTCTCAAAACTGAAACGCACAATTCTTAAATAATGCATACCAATGGACAGGTAATTGATGCACCTTTCCAACGACATATGACTCTTTGTGGCACAGTTAGGATTTTGGCCATTGGAAATTTTTGAATAGTAGCAAATGTTAGGTTCATGGTACTACTTTTCAATGACAAAATTCTCAAAACTGAAACGCACAATTCTTAAATAATGCATACCAATGAACAGGTAATTGATGCACCTTTCCAACGACATATGACTCTTTGTGGCACAGTTAGGATTTTGGCCATTGGAAATTTTTGAATAGTAGCAAATGTTAGGGTCATGGTACTACTTTTCAATGACAAAATTCTCAAAACTGAAACGCACAATTCTTAAATAATGCATACCAATGGACAGGTAAATGATGCACCTTTCCAACGATATATGACTCTTTGTGGCACAGTTAGGATTTTGGCCATTGGAAATTTTTGAATAGTAACAAATGTTAGGTTCATGGTACTACTTTTCAATGACAAAATTCTCAAAACTGAAACGCACAATTCTTAAATAATGCATACCAATGGACAGGTAATTGATGCACCTTTCCAACGACATATGACTCTTTGTGGCACAGTTAGGATTTTGGCCATTGGAAATTTTTGAATAGTAGCAAATGTTAGGTTCATGGTACTACTTTTCAATGACAAAATTCTCAAAACTGAAACGCACAATTCTTAAATAATGCATACCAATGGACAGGTAATTGATGCACCTTTCCATCGACATATGACTCTTTGTGGCACAGTTAGGATTTTGGCCATTGGAAATTTTCGAAAAGTACCTTTCATAGTAGCAAATGTTAGGTTCATGGTACTACTTTTCAATGACAAAATTCTCAAAACTGAAACGCACAATTCTTAAATAATGCATACCAATGGACAGGTAATTTATGCACCTTTCCAACGACATATGACTCTTTGTGGCACAGTTAGGATTTTGGCCATTGGAAATTTTTGAATAGTAGCAAATGTTAGGTTCATGGTACTACTTTTCAATGACAAAATTCTCAAAACTGAAACGCACAATTCTTAAATAATGCATACCAATGGACAGGTAATTGATGCACCTTTCCATCGACATATGACTCTTTGTGGCACAGTTAGGATTTTGGCCATTGGAAATTTTTGAATAGTAGCAAATGTTAGGTTCATGGTACTACTTTTCAATGACAAAATTCTCAAAACTGAAACGCACAATTCTTAAATAATGCATACCAATGGACAGGTAATTGATGCACCTTTCCAACCATATATGACTCTTTGTGGCACAGTTAGGATTTTGGCCATTGGAAATTTTTGAATAGTAGCAAATGTTAGGTTCATGGTACTACTTTTCAATGACAAAATTCTCAAAACTGAAACGCACAATTCTTAAATAATGCATACCAATGGACAGGTAATTGATGCACCTTTCCAACGACATATGACTCTTTGTGGCACAGTTAGCATTTTGGCCATTGGAAATTTTCGAAAAGTACCTTTCATAGTAGCAAATGTTAGGTTCATGGTACTACTTTTCAATGACAAAATTCTCAAAACTGAAACGCACAATTCTTAAATAATGCATACCAATGGACAGGTAATTGATGCACCTTTCCATCGACATATGACTCTTTGTGGCACAGTTAGGATTTTGGCCATTGGAAATTTTCGAAAAGTACCTTTCATAGTAGCAAATGTTAGGTTCATGGTACTACTTTTCAATGACAAAATTCTCAAAACTGAAACGCACAATTCTTAAATAATGCATACCAATGGACAGGTAATTAATGCACCTTTCCAACGACATATGACTCTTTGTGGCACAGTTAGGATTTTGGCCATTGGAAATTTTTGAATAGTAGCAAATGTTAGGTTCATGGTACTACTTTTCAATGACAAAATTCTCAAAACTGAAACGCACAATTCTTAAATAATGCATACCAATGGACAGGTAATTGATGCACCTTTCCAACGACATATGACTCTTTGTGGCACAGTTAGGATTTTGGCCATTGGAAATTTTTGAATAGTAGCAAATGTTAGGTTCATGGTACTACTTTTCAATGACAAAATTCTCAAAACTGAAACGCACAATTCTTAAATAATGCATACCAATGGACAGGTAATTGATGCACCTTTCCATCGACATATGACTCTTTGTGGCACAGTTAGGATTTTGGCCATTGGAAATTTTTGAATAGTAGCAAATGTTAGGTTCATGGTACTACTTTTCAATGACAAAATTCTCAAAACTGAAACGCACAATTCTTAAATAATGCATACCAATGGACAGGTAATTGATGCACCTTTCCAACGACATATGACTCTTTGTGGCACAGTTAGGATTTTGGCCATTGGAAATTTTCGAAAAGTACCTTTCATAGTAGCAAATGTTAGGTTCATGGTACTACTTTTCAATGACAAAATTCTCAAAACTGAAACGCACAATTCTTAAATAATGCATACCAATGGACAGGTAATTGATGCACCTTTCCAACGACATATGACTCTTTGTGGCACAGTTAGGATTTTGGCCATTGGAAATTTTCGAAAAGTAGCAAATGAAATGTTAGGTTCATGATACACTACTTTTCAAAGACAAAATTCTCAAAACTGAAACGCACAATTCTTAAATAATGCATACCAATGGACAGGTAATTGATGCACCTTTCCAACGACATATGACTCTTTGTGGCACAGTTAGGATTTTGGCCATTGGAAATTTTCGAAAAGTACCTTTCATAGTAGCAAATGTTAGGTTCATGGTACTACTTTTCAATGACAAAATTCTCAAAACTGAAACGCACAATTCTTAAATAATGCATACCAATGGACAGGTAATTGATGCACCTTTCCAACGATATATGACTCTTTGTGGCACAGTTAAGATTTTGGCCAGTCAAAATTTTTGAAAAGTATTAAACCATGAACCTATTATTATAGCTTTTCAAAAATTTCCAATCGGCAAAATTCTTTAATTAAATTACTTTTTTGCTTTTGTTTACATTTAAAAATATTTTTTAGGATTTTTCATAAATTTGTCAACTTTTTTTTGTTTAAAAGTCGATGTCAAAGTGATTTCAGTACAAATGAAGTTAAATTCGTACCCAAAGTTAAATTCGTTCTTTGCGTAGAAGTACGAATTTAACTTCGTTGTGTCGTTAGTTAAATTCGTATCAAAAGTTAAATTCGTACTTAGCAAAAAAGTACGAATTTAACTTTGTACAGAGAAGAATTATTGGTTTGTGTCTTTGCTAAGTTATCTTCGGATTTACGAATTTAACTTCACGCAGTTACAATGAACTGATAAATTTTCTTAAACGAATTGAAAATATAAATTCAAGCAGTCAGATACGCCTGAAATAGCTTCCAGTTCCACTTAGATAAGCTTCACTTCATTGAGACAAACTGCCATTGATTTTACACGCAAAGAAAAAAAAAACGTTTATCGCCAGTTTGCCGCAAACGAACTTCGTTTGTCGTACTTGAAATCGTTATTTGCAAATGTTTCAACAGTTGTCATAATAATAGTCCGTTGAGAGAAACGCAGCACTTAGTAGCAGGAAATTAAATTCGTTTGTCATAAACGCGAGTGATTTTTAAATTGAAAAATTTCTCTTTCCCAACTGAAAACTTCGTTTGTTTTTCCCTTCGTTGTATCAACACAACGCTTATAGTTCAGAGTTACTTTTTGGACAAATTGTTTCTAAATAAGCAAATTGGTAATTTGCTTCATACGCGGACGGAGAAAGCAACAGAGTTGCGATGAGTGCAATCCATAAGAAGACGGACGGACATAGGGAGAAAGATAATTAATATAATAAACAATAATGACCGTAAAATCTTACGGTGTGTATATATAAGATGTATTTTTAAGTTGATGAGAACTGAATATTCGTTTGCGGCAAATACAACTCGCAATCGAAGTGTAGTTGGCGAATTTTTCAGTTGCGGTTAACGAAAAATGTCTTTGCTTGTATGGTTGAAGAAAAAAGCTTCAAAGATAAGCTTTTCTGCAATGAAGCTTTAAAGTTGTTCTTAATTTATAAAAATTATTTAAAGATATGTGAAGAAGATTGAAAAAAAAAATGTTATACGTGATTAAGGTTCTCTATTCAATGTATATTGTTCTTCATTATATTTTTCTTGTGTCTAATATTAGCCATTTTGGTGATTTTTTATCACTTTAAACTTTAGATCTCATCACTTTAGCTTTAGAATAAACTTTTAAGAATATGCTAAAAAATATTCATATTTTCTCTAATTATTTTTGATTCGAATTTTAAATGAAGCTATCGTGTTATGATTCGAATTTTTGTACCAAATTTTTGGCAATTTTTCCAGTTTTATTTCTATGTATTATTTATTTCTAGAACAATTTTATTAAAACTCACCTGTTGCCATTGATCCTCGATCGAAGGTTGCGATGAAAAATATCCTGTGGTGCAGATGCGCTCCAGTTCGCTAAAGATATTCCCACTCGGCAGTATGTCCATGTTGAGATCCATTTTAAATGATTCCGAATTGAGTGACTCTGTATTGAAATTGTTTTTTTTTTTTTTTTTAACTACAATTAATATTCTAAATTACGTTTTTTTTTTCAATTTTTCTATAGAGAAAAACTATTTTTTTTGTTTAGTTACTTTGTTTTCACTGTTATATATATTTTGAATTGGTTTGATTGTTTAAATTTTTTATTAACTTTTATTCAAATTTAACACTTTTTGCATTCATACCTTCTAACTCTTGGAACTTTTTTTAATTTTTTCAACACTCCGTTTTCGTACGATTTTCGACTACTGATTTTCCAGTATATTCTATAAAATTCTTTTATATTTCATTTAATTTTTGAAAAACGTTATGATACTTTTTATAATTATCATTTTCAATGCAATTTCTTTTAGATCTTTGTTTTTATTTCAAAGTTATTTTTGAATTTTATTATTTTATTATGTTTGTTGAATTCAAAATTTTTTGTTTAAGATCAGATTCTTTCTTTTTTTTCAACTGAAATTCATTCTATTTATACATTTTTATGTTGACAATAGACATGAGTGCTTTTTTACTAATCCTTTAATCTTTTCATTAAGAACGCTTATTGTTTTCAGCGTTTGAACTCTGAATTCACTTTTTGTTTATCTCGACAATTTTTTTAATTTTATTTTTTTTTATTTTCAGTTGACTGTAGTATCCAGTATCCAGTTTTAGTATTTCAGCAACTGCAATGGAAATAAAGAATTTTTAACTGTAATTTTTAGATAATATATAATTATTTTGATGAATTTTTATATTTTTATCAAAAGCTTTCTTTGTTCTCACACATACTTTTTTAAAAATAATTTTATAACAGTCTATAAAGCTAAAAATGTCCTGAAATGGAAGCATAAAATAATAATTCATATAAAAAATATCCTGATATGAAAGTTTAAAAATGTTCGTGAAGATACATTCAGAATTGTAGTTTTTGCCTAGTGTCACATCCGTTACGAGTTATAAATAATGTCACATCCGTTACGAGAAATAAATTGTTCATGTCCTATTGTTTGTGTTTGAAGATTAATCATGTAACATATTAAGGGGCATATAGGTTACAAATTTTGAAAAAAAAAATTTTTTTTGGGAATTTTTTCATAGAAAAAGATATCGTTTTCAAATGTTGCATATGTATTAATTAACATTTAAAGAATACAAAAAAAATTCAGAAATTTTCAGAATTTTTAAAGTGGTTTTTGACGTTATTTGATTTTAAAAAAAAAAAAAAAGTAAAAAAATTGAAGGTGTGCAGGATATCACCAGTCTGGAACATCTGAGGAAAAAATAAAAAAAACCAAATTAATCCTTGTTTAAGTGGCTATCGCCTGAGCTAGGATAATTTTTTCCGCCGAAAAGAAACAAAATAAGGATTCTTAATATATGAAATATCCGTAAAGAAAGTGAGCTAAAAAATAAAAATAAAAATTGTACAGTTCTGCCACTTTAAATACAAGAGGTCAACATCAAAGTGAAATTAATTTTAGTGCTTTTTAAGTTTCCTTAAATCTCATTTCCAAATGAATATTAATTTTTGAAATTCTTTCTCTTATAACATATTTCCAACTGCTGCACTTTCTAGACAAAGAACACTTTCTTCTGCTGCCATACTCATCACTATTTCCCCTACCACTCTACCACTTCATCTTTATCGCTACTGTTGTTAAACTGCACAGAACAACAGTTACAACTTTTCATTTCAACATCAACGCTATTTTGACCCTTTTTTTTCGCTTTGACTGAAATTCTCAGCGTAATTCTTTTGTTCTAAGCAGAAAATACAAGCTTATTTGAGACAACTACCAACTAGCTGGCTGGTTACTATGATGAAGAAAAAGAGAGAAAAAAAAAATTAAAAACACAACAAAACAACACTAGCAACAATAAAAATTGTGGGCCAATGACCTCTATGCTGTTGTTATTATTTTTGTTTTTGTTGTTGTTGTTCTTGTTTTATTAACCAGGTTCAACATTATTTCTACATAGATACAAATATATGTATGTATTTTTCCATTTCTGTTTAAGTGTAACTTTAATTTCTACGGTGGTTATATTTGTTGTTATTTGCTGTCTACCAGTTCTTGGTAGTTCCCTGGTAGTTCCCTTCATGGCTAACAGCTTTACGTGCATCCCCCCCACTACTCATGTCACTGATGTTGGTCAGCAGCAGTTTGTTAGTTGTAACCCAAAAAATACGTAGCTACATGCGTTTTTGTCCCTTCCGACGTGTTAATAAAAAATGTTGTTGGTAAGAGCTGCATTTCTCCCAGCAACTATTTTGTTGTTTTTTTTTATTTTTTTTTTTTTTTTCATTTTAGTGGCTTGCTTTTTGTGTTCATATTTATTGTTTTTGTGTATTTTTAGTACAGTTTTTTCAATATTTTTCAGATCTATGTTTGATGTTGGACTGTGTTGAAAACAACTGCAACAACAATTACAACAACAACAACAACAGTGGTCATAAATTTTTGGTGTCTAATATTTTAAGTTAACAGAGGAAGAACGCATTTGAATAGTTGTCAAATTGTTATTGTTGTGGCTGTTACTCTTGTTGTTGTTGTTGTTTGTGTAGTGTTGCCATTGTTTTTAAGTGTCACTTTTAAACATTTTTTCCATTCTACATATATATTTGGAAGCTCACTATTTGATAGTAGCAGAAATAGTAGGTAATGGTTAAAAAAATATGATTTATGGTCGACTGGTTCTCAGTGTTTTTTCTAGATACTCTTTGTAATCGCTGTTATTTTTATGTTATTTAACACCATTTTTAACGGTCCACATTTTATTTTCATCAACCAACTATGAATATTTATTCACATGGAATTTATTTTGTTTTTTTTTTTTTATAGATACCGCATCTTCGTTATTTTATACCTCGATTGTTTACTTAATTTAAAATATCAAAAAATGTATCTCAAAATATTTATGTATCTCTGTTGAGCTGTTTATTTGTGTTACTTTTATTTTGTGTTTCTTTCATCAAAATAAAATAAAATAAAATAAAAATTTGAATCAAAAATTCTTTTTCGTTTTTATTTCACTGTTTGATAGTATTTTGATGGGTACAGTTTTTTTGTTATGGTCAAAATGTCAGTGTTTATGTTTGGCGCTGTTATGTTCGGCACTTTAGTTTCTTGTTTCGCAGGCATTTTGTGCCATTCTCACTTGTTCTTTTTTTCTGTTCTTATTGCATCGATGCTACAATTATACAAGGTAGGAGTGACAGTTCTTTCGTCTTGCGCTAACTGTCAAAAGTAGTATAAATTAGAGAACGAAAAAAGAAGAAAAGAAAATAGAAAACAAAATATACAGGCAATTGACAATCGGTGCAAGGTACTGGTGAGAAAAAAGTAAGTTGTCACTCCTACCTTGTATAATTGTATCATGATTGCATCCTTTACTCTCTACGTTTCATTGTTTACTTCGTTAAACGTAGTGAGAGAAAAAAAGGGCGCAAAATTGTGACTTGTAAACAGAGCCCGTTTCTGTTGATGTCGGCTCAAGTTCCTCCATTGCTTGCCAATTATGTGAATTCTTATTGTTTGATTTTATGATCGGAACAGTGTTTTCGTTTTTTCTTTTTTTTTTCTTTTGTGAGGTTTTCTGTTTTGATTTTTTCAACTAAAGAGTGAATTATAATATCAGGAAGTATGATTAAAATGAAACAAAAAAAATATGTTGGTGATGTTCCTCTACGAATTGGTATTAATTGTCAACATTCTGGTAACGAAAATTAAGACAATGTTGACAAAAGTGAAGAACATACCGACAATGGCAGCATTGCTGCAGGAAATGTTACAAAAATAAGTAAGTTGATGTACTATACGAGAGCTACCTTTTAAGTCTTGTCCCTTGGTAACACTGAGCATTGCCAGTTGAATTTTGACAGTTCCATTCGAAAATTTGACATTTTCTATCATAAATGTGCCTAAAACGTTTTAGTGTATGTGCTCTTATTCTGTCGTTTACAGTGGTTTGAAAATTGTGTTTCAGCCAAAAAATCGAATTTAAACGTGAACATTTTCGGGTGATGATGTTTACGATTTCAACGGGAATTGATAGAAAAAGAATGCATCGATCAACTTAGTCCCACTTTTGGTGATAGAGCACTCTACCTACACGCAAAGAAATTTTATGTTTACCACAAATGAAAAATTTACCAACTACACTTTGTTTGCAAGTTGTATTTGCCGCAAACGAATATTCAGCTGTCATCAATTTAAAAATATGTCTTACATATATAAATCGCAAGCAATTTCGGTCATTATTATATATTCATCGTACTTCTGTTGCAATCTCTATCCGCGTAGTAAGCAAATTACCAATTTGCATAAATATAGTAACAATTTGTCCAAAAAGTAACTCTGAACTATAAGCACTGTGTTTATACAACGAAGGGAAAAACGAACAAAGTTTTCAGGTGGGAAAAACAAATTTTTCAATTGCTGCAATTTAAATATCACTCTCGTTTATGTCAAACGAAATTAATTTCCTGCAACTAAATGACGCGTTGTTCGCAACTGACAATTATTATGACAACTGTTGAAACGTTTGCAAATAACTATTTCAAGCACGACAAACGAAGTTCATTTGCAGCAAACTGGCGATAAGCGTTTTTTTTTTTTGCGTGTAGCGACTATAAGACGCTGGTTCAATGTGTTCGAGCGTGGTCTTCGTTCTCTTCAAGACGAACTTCGTAAAGGTCGTCCAAGAACGGCTGTTGTGACAGAAAACATCAATGCTGTGCGTGAACTGTTGGATTAGACAGGCATGTGACATACCGTGAGATGGAGTCATTCTTAGATATTAGTAGGGCTAGCATACATTCGATTTCACATGTGTATTAATGCGACATTAATTAACTTTGTGATTTTTTTTTCAATTCGTGCGGGACACCAGTGATGTGATTTTAATTAAGTAAAAAATACCGATCCCATCCCTATTAAAACCTGTTTATTCCACTAAAATGACACAAAAAAACTCACAATAAATCCCACCCAAAATATATACCAATAACATTTTTATCCAATTAATGAAAAGAAATAATCATTAGAAAATTTTTATATTGAAATCTGAATTTTTTGCTTGAAATAGTGTTCCAAAAATTTACAAACATAATAATCGTCCTCCATCCTCCAGGGAATAATTATTTACCTCTTTAAATTCGAGAGGGAATTGCTCTAAAGCAACTTTAGGGTCCAAAAACTCTTAAGTTTCACTCAAATTTGCTTGCAAACTACATTGCAAGACTGCATAGTAATTTTAGTGGACAAGTTAAAAAGATTGCTGGAACTCTATTAATTGGGCTGAGCTTTTTGGACTTTCTGACATATTCTTATATTCCTATATCTCTTAAAACTATTTTACATTCATCAGGCAAAAAATTTTTTTCCTGCTTTTAACATAAAAGCAGTGCAGATGAGTGGCAGATGCATTTAATCAGAAGCAAGTTATGGGCTTGTTGAATATACATATACCTTTTTTAGATATATAGAATCAATGAAACACCAATTGAACGAACAATTGTAAAAGATTATAAAAGAGTGATGCCAACAGTTTTGTAAAGAATTTAAACTTGTAAAAATTATGACACAGTACAATATCCCACCTAAGCATTCGAAATCCCACACGTTCTCAAATAGGCCAAAAATCCCAAAATGAGCCCGAAATCCCACCAAATCACATCACTGCGGGACACAGACATTCAATATTTTGATGAAACGAACGGAATTGAAATGACCGTGAACGCTCGAAAAGACTATGAAGAGAGAGCACTCGCAATTTTTCTGACTGTTGAATGCTGGTCTTCGATAGGCCCATATTACACGATGCTCGTTTGATCGCGGTCAAAATATTTTTGTTGTTACTTTCAATACGAAAATGTCAAAAAACACTGAGAGCCAGAGCGGATGAACAATTGTTTCGCATTGAAAGCAACAACAAAAATATTTTGCCCGCGATCAAACGATCATCGTGTAATATGGGCCATAGTGTCTTGATATGGTCTTCGTCAGTCTCTGAGGGCTACCAGAACGAGAAGATTGAAAAATTTTCATCACAGAAACGGACAAACTACTTCTGACATTGTCTTTCTTTAATCACATCTTCACCATGAACTTCCACTTTACTTTGTCTAACGGACTCAGTTTTTTTTTTTTTTGTCTTTTTTTCGATTAATAAATATCTGCATTATATTTTGTGTCATTGTCATTGCGATAGTATAGGATTTTAGTAATGGAACGCCACACGAAAGAACAACGCGTTGAAATTGTCGAATTTTGGAACTTTAATTCAAAGTCAATGGTGCAAACGCTACCATCGATTCGATTCACCAAAAATGCGATCGCAATCACCACATTCGTGTAACAACTGTGCGCAATATTGTGAATAAATTTTATCAAACTTAGTCCGTACTTGATGTTCCGAAGTCAACCAGATCCTGGATTAGACCGTATCACCAAAACTAACTTATATTTGACCCCACCTAAATGGTTAGACATTTCAAATACATTTTCAAAAAAAAAATTTTGTGGATAGTGCTGAGAATATTTATTGCTGCCGTAAGTAAAAGTGTTGTCGAGTTCCCACAAATGTCTATTCGCCATCGTTGGCAACAATTAGCCATTTCCACGACCTCCATGCATCGAATTTTACGCTTGGGCTTGGTGTTCCACCCATATAAAGCCCAATTGACGCAGCATCTGTTGCCTCGTGACCATGTTCAACGCCGTACATTCGCTGATCGAGCCTTGCAAATAATTGATGACGATGATGGTTTTTGCAAAATATCATCTTTTCGGACGAGGCTCATTTTCACCTCGACGGCTCTGAAAATCCATAAGTGATCGTGGAAAAGCCAATGCATCCACCGCGAGTCCCTGTTTAGTGTGGTTTATGGGTCGAATGCACCATCGGGCCATTTTTTTCGAAGATGATATCGGAAACACCGAAAATGTCAACTCTGAGCGGTACCATACTATGTTGGAGGACGATTTTGTGCCGGAGGTTGAAGCTCAGGGTCTGAACGATATGTTGTTTTAACAGAACGGCGCTACACCACACACAACTCGTTTCAATTTAGACTTTTTGCGTCGCAAATTCCTGAACCGTGTAATTACTCGACGCGGTGATGTGAATTAGCCACCCAGATCATGCGATTTGACGCCGTTAGACTTTTTTCTGTGGGGTTACACGAAGGTTAAAGTCTATGTGAATGATCCGGCCATTCTGGAGGCCATACTGAAAAATGTCATGACCGAAAGAGTGAGATATCTACGGAATAGTCGCAGTGAAGATATTTGCGAAATAATTTTTCACACAAAATCCTTTTGTGTGACCTTTCAAACGAAATAAAATATGTGGAAAAATTCAGAATCGTTTGCATTTAATTCAAAATCAAAGTACTACTCGTCTTTATGAAACACCCTTAAAAGAGCAAAGGCTGGTGTATATGCTCATCAAAGTTATCCATTTTTAAAACACTCTTAAAATACGACGAGATCCAAAGAAAAGCAGAAAAAACTGAATTAATTTATTTGTTTTTAATGTAAAGAGTGATTTTTTAAGTGCCTGATAACTTTTTTTTTAAAAAAAACGCATAAAATTTGCAAAATCTCATCGGTTCTTTATTTGAAACGTTAGATTGGTCCATGACATTTACTTTTTGAAGATAATTTCATTTAAATGTTGACCGCGGCTGCGTCTTAGGTGGTCCATTCGGAAAGTCCAATTTTGGGCAACTTTTTCGAGCATTTCGGCCGGAATAGCCCGAATTTCTTCGGAAATGTTGTCTTCCAAAGCTGGAATAGTTGCTGGCTTATTTCTGTAGACTTTAGACTTGACGTAGCCCCACAAAAAATAGTCTAAAGGCGTCAAATCGCATGATCTTGGTGGCCAACTTACCGGTCCATTTCTTGAGATTAATTGTTCTCCGAAGTTTTCCCTCAAAATGGCCATAGAATCGCGAGATGTGTGGCATGTAGCGCCATCTTGTTGAAACCACATGTCAACCAAGTTCAGTTCTTCCATTTTTGGCAACAAAAAGTTTGTTAGCATCGAACGATAGCGATCACCATTCACCGTAACGTTGCGTCCAACAGCATCTTTGAAAAAATACGGTCCAATGATTCCACCAGCGTACAAACCACACCAAACAGTGCATTTTTCGGGATGCATGGCCAGTTCTTGAACGGCTTCTGGTTGCTCTTCACTCCAAATGCGGCAATTTTGCTTATTTACGTAGCCATTCAACCAGAAATGAGCCTCATCGCTGAACAAAATTTGTCGATAAAAAAGCGGATTTTCTGCCAACTTTTCTAGGGCCCATTCACTGAAAATTCGACGTTGTGGCAGATCGTAAGTCTATTCATGATGAAATGTCAAAGCATACTGAGCATCTTTCTCTTTGACACCATGTCTGAAATCCCACGTGATCTGTCAAATACTAATGCATGAAAATCATAACCTCAAAAAAATCACCCTTTATAAGTAAGGTGCTGAACATAAAAAATGACATAACATATGACCATGATACAAATATACAAGGCAGGAGTGACAACTGGCTATTTTCTCACGAGTGTCTTGCACCGACTGTCATTTGTCTGTATATTTAATTTTCTATTTTCTTTTATCAAAATGAAATATATATTTTATGTGGCGTCCGTGGCGTAGTCGGTTAAAGTGCGTGGCCGCTATGTCAACGAACCTGGAGACCCAGGTTCGAATCCCAGCAACGACAGGAAATTATTTGAATTAAAATAATTTTTCTGTACGGCCGCCACCTCTCTGCAGACAATGGCAAACCTCAGAGAGTAATCAAAATGCCATGTAAAGCTTCTTGAGAATAAGAACATTTCGTTCATCGCCGTTCGGAGTGGGCGTTAAGCCTGTAGGTCCATTTCTCGGTCAATTGTGTACACACTTAATAACACGTACAACACAATTGATCCTAAGAAGCTAGGTCAAAGTCCTTTCAAGGGCTGATATGGCCAGTTATATATATATATATATATTTTCTTTTATAATTTTTTTCATATACTATTTTACAGTGAGTGCAAGATGAAAGAACTGTCTGTCATCCCTACCTTGTATAATTGTATCATGCATATGACCAGCTATGGGCAGAGAGCGCTCTGGGAGCGTTGAGAGCAAGAATTGAGAGCAAAGGCTTATTTGGCAACACAAAACGCAATAACAAATTAAAGACAAAAGACAATCACAGAAACAACACAAAAACTTTGAACGAAGTGGTTCCCATACCCGCATATGACAGATCTTTGAGGATAGCAGTGATGTCTACCAGAAAAAAACGCACTTTCTTTTTGAAGAATCCAATAATTTTCTTTTTTTTTTATTTAGTCCATTCAAAACATTCATTCATTTTGATAATTTCATTCGATTCATTATGTTAACATTCTACCTATTCTATTCGTTCGGTATATGACGGATTTTTTGTGAGAATTTTGAAATTTTTTTGTATACCAATTATTTTTTTTTATGAATTTACATTTTTTTTATCATTGAACTTATTAGATTAAAGTTTGAGATGGAAAAAAAAAAAATTTTTTTTAATTTTTTAAAAAATTTTATTTCTATCTAAATTTTAAATTATCTAACAAACTGCCACTTTATTGTGTAGAAAAGAACTTTTGTGCAATCCTGCAAAGAAATCAGTACATTTTTATGCTCTTGTTCAGACCCCAACGTTGTTTGAGCCAACTAAGTTAGCCGTCATAAAGTAGTTATTTAAAAAGTCAGCTTAATCTCGAGAAAAATCAGTTGTGGGAGCACGATTTTATTTTTTTTTTCTTTTTTTTCAGAATTGTAATAGACTAATTCTTTAATTTCAGTTATTAAGTTAATTTATATGACAATTCTGCGGTCAAAAGCAGAGTTATATTTTTCTTCTTCACTTTTAAAGCCTACCTAAGAAACTTAAGCAATTGTTATGAAAGCATTGCTAAAAAACAATTCATCAGTGTTTCTGGAGCAGTCGTTTTTTTATTTTATTTTATTTTTTTCCATATTTGAAATTTTGTAAACTACTTATGCCCGTTGAAATACTTTGAGCCCACGCACTACATAACGCCTACAACACGACATTCAATCAAGCCATTTTTATGTTTTTCACGTTCTTATTGTTGTTCTATTTAATTTTCGAGCACTTTTTCAATTAAACTTTATATTTCGTGCCATCATTATTACTATTTGTTGTTTTTTTTTTGTTTTTGTTTTTTCTCCCCACTTTTAAAAGCTGGCTTTCTTATTTCCCTAACATTTTCGTCATTTTTGCTTTCAAATTTTTATTCTTTTATTTATATATTTTTTCTTATACTCTTATTCTTCTGGCTATAACTTGAATCTTTTGTTTGTTTTTGTCGCTTTTTATGTTGTCCTGCCACAAATCTTCAACATGCCTGGCTGCAATCAACAGCGAAAGGCTTGAAAACACGCTTGAACCGCACTCGGCCCACGTTTTTTGTTTTTTTTTTTTTCTTCTGAGCATCTAACTCAATGTTTTTATGTGTTGCATGTGCTCGTTTGAGTGTGTGCGAGTATCATTATTATTGTTGTTGTATTTTTTTGTATTTATTTTTTTTTATTTTGATTCTTTGTTTATTTCAATTTCTTCTGACTTTTAACACGTTGCCTTTTTTATAAATTTTTGGTTTTGTTCCAGCTTGTTTTTTTAATTTTTTTTTTTTTTTGTATTCAAAGTCCTCCGCCAGCATCTAGCAGAAGATCTGTTTTTTTTTCTTTTCTTTTTAACATCGTCATTGAACTCAACCTTAAGAACACCGGCATAAGCAACAAAACTGACAACAACAACAACAACAATAATGTTCGTTGTGGAATTTGTGCCTCCTCATCTTTCGAAAGAACATTCGTTGTCGTACTTGATACAATTTCAAAACAATATTTCCCCTTACCATTTATTACTATACAATATATACTTCTCAAATACAGAGCGTTGTATCTGTTAGTTTGGCTATCATCTTCTTCTTTCTATAGTATTATTGCTACTATTTCTCTTAGTAATTCTCTTTTTAATATTATTCGTGTTTTAATTCTTTAACATGTATTTTCTTTAATCAAGCGGCTTATTTAGCCATGCGTGATTTTTTTTTTTTTCTTTGTGTAGATCATTACCAAGATTATAGTTTCTCATCTTTTGTGGTAGGAAATGCATTTTGATGATGATAATGCTATTAGAGTTGATATTGATAAAGGCAATATTGGATAGAAAAAAAGAAAAAAAAAATATTGAAAAGAAAACCTACGGAAAATTCCGACAAGTGTGGTTAAACTGTTACAGTAGGCAGGGAAGAGAAAGAGGACTTTTTCTCTACAGTACGTTGTATAAACAAATATAGATTAGTTAGTGATAGATTTATTGATAGATTCTGCTGCTGGAGTGTGTTCGAATTGTTATTTATAATGGAACAATAAATTATTTTACTGTACTATACAGTTGCAAGAAAGCAATGACTGGGACACGGAGAGATTGGTTTAAGAATACTTAAAAAATGAGAATTAACAAAAAAAAAAAAAAAAATCTTGCATTCTAAAAATAATTCTTAAATAATACGCTATCAACAAAACAAAAATAGATATATTCATAATTCTGGAAAAAACGAAGATCAAGGTCCCAATTAATCTAAATACTACTCGCTGTCTAAAATAATTATTTTAAAATTGAGAATTTTTTTATTGCATTCATGTCTGGCTTTTATATATTTCAAAATATATTTTCATTAATAGCCACTAAAAGCAATTTTTTTTTTTCGTTTTCAAATTTCGACACAGTTCCCTCTGATTTTAAACCATCGAAAATTATTTCATAGAAGCTCTACAGACAAGGTTGTTGCTTTATTTGTCATAATTTCCATGGAATGCTTTGTTTTGTCAGTTAAACTGGAATTTTATGCCCAACTGGTTTTTAGTACCTACCAAAATTTGTTAACACTTTATTAGCACTTAACTTAGAGTTAATCGTCTAACATCTTCCGCAAAGTTATGTTTATATCTTGTGAGTTATTCGAGAACCCCAATAAAACTGAAACTTAACAATTTTACGATTACTCGTAAGTAATTAAACGAATCGTGAACCTCTAATAATGACGTCATTGCCCAAAAAAAAATCAGAATCTGGTTTAAAATCTTGATAACGGCTGTTTCAGCCATAATGTTAGTAGGTACTTAAATGAAATGAAAAGTGCTTAGAAAAGAACACATGTTTGTTGAAAGTTATAAAAAGTTTCAGCGGAGTTCATTCTTTGCAAATCTAGGAAAGAGAACACTTTAGGAAGAAGTTATCTTCAATCAAAACTCGATCTATAAAGTTTATTTCTTACTTACTTACTTACTTATCTGGCGCTTACAACCGTAAGTCGGTTTTGGTTAAAACATGGCTAACATATAATTTTATAAAATAGTCTTCTTTTATAATCCAATAATTTTTCTTTGAAAAATCGAAAGCAAATTGATCATAAAGTTTGCCAAAATCCTAAGTAAGGTCGTCTTACTTTTTAAAATTGTAAAATCAATTTCCAATTTGCGTCCGAAATTTAAATCAATGAATCATATTGAATATAACAGTAGTAAAAACAACATGTCCAGTAAGGTGGGTCACCAAAAAAAATATCAAAAGACCGCCCCTCATTTGAAAGCTTATGTTAACAGGATCTTAGTAGCATACAAATTTTTTTTTTTGGTGGACCCGAAATCTGCCCCAAATGGTCTTTTTTGTATAACTTCATCAGTTTTTAACCGATCGTAAAAAAGAGTATGTCGTTGGATAGATCTCAACAAGGACTATAATTCGTTTTAACAACATTTTTACCTCCGATTACACCTTTGACCAGATATTTCAACTTTACGTCTTATTTCCTCAGTAACCCCAAAACTTCCATTTTTGTTTTTAAGAAAATAAAAGTTCATAAAAAATCATTAAACTTTTGTGAAGAAACTTTTTGATTTCATTCGTAGGAAAAAAAGTTACAGCGAATTTAATTTTCGGTCAATTTTGGCTTCGTTTTTAGGATTTAGCTTTCGGTTCATCTTCGTTTGCCTTCGTTCGTCTCCGTGTTTGTTCGTTTGTTTCGGTTCAGCTTCATTTGGTTTCGTTTTTAATACAAAGTTTCTTTAAAATCGGTTCAGTCGATCAGGCACTATGGAGTCATATATATTTTATTACTTGAAGCGCCCTCTATCGAAAGTTTTTGAAACTTCTCATAGCCTATCTTTTAATCTTGAGTCAGGAAAATCTTTATACTAAATGCCAACAAAATTGCTCCAACCGTTTAGTTTGCAATTTATTATTGCATATAAAAATAAATCAACAAGCAAAACAGCAACGAGAGGAAAAACACACAATCTCACACACAAGTAAACAAAATATTTTCAATTCTAAAAACAAACTATCTGCTATACCTTGGTCAGGAGAATTGTCAATCTTTATTTCATCAAAATTGTTCAAGCCATTATATTCCAAATTAAGAGTTTTATATTCATATATACATATTTATATATTCAGTTATTTGTGTACGTCCGTCTTGCTATGGATTGAACTCATCGCACCTCTATTGCTATCTCCGTCCGCGTATTAAGCAAATTACCAATTTGCATAAATATGGTAACAATTTGTCCAAAAAGTAACTCTGAACTATAAGCGTTGTGTTTGTATAACGAAGGGAAAAACAAACGAAGTTTTTAGTTGGGAAAAACAAATTTTTTACTTGGTACAATTTAAAAATCACTCGCGTTTATGACAAACGAAACTAAATTCCTGCAACTAAAAAACTAGTCAAACACATTTCTCGCAACTGACTGTTATTTGACAACTATTAAAACGTTTGCAAATAACGATTTCGAGCACGACAATCGAAGTTCGGCAAACTGGCGATAAAAGTGTTTTTTTTTTCTTTGCGTGTGTAAAGCGGATGACTCTGCAGACAATGGCAAAGCTCAGAGAGTAAATAATGACATGTAATATTCTTGAAGACATGCACGTTAGCCGTTCTGTGTCGGTATAAAACTAGCAGTCGGTATAATAACTCTTACAGCACAATTTTATCGTAAGAAGTTCGAGTCCTTTCAAGGGCTGAAATGACCAATTTCTTTTTTTTTTATTTTTGTAGTTAGATTGCATGTTAATAATAAATCAAAAATAAAAGAAAAAAATACACATTATTTTAAAAAGGTAATTTTTTTCTGAAAAATAAAAATAATAAAAACAAAATTAACTTATAATTGGGGATATGGCAACGCTAATATCATTCCATTCAAACTGTCGTTTCCATTGTATTGTTTGACGTTTTTTTAGTACCGGGACCCGTACTATTTTCTAATCGTTTCTACGAGTACCGGGACACAAAGGTATAGAAGGAAACAAAATTGCTGACGAATAGGCAAAGAAAGGAGCATCAACTCGCCTTGATGGTCCGGAACCATTCTGTGGGATAGGCAAAGAAATCCTCTCTCTTTTAATAAAGAAAGAAGAAGAAAAACAAAAAGACAAATACTGGAAAAATTTACCAAGATTAAAGCATTCTAAACTACTCTTAGGGGCATGCGACCTAAATAGATTCAAAGAATGCATTAAGCTGACAAAGAATGATCTAAGAATTATCACAGGACTGCTAACAGGTAATTTTCGGTTGAACAACCACCTTACAAAATTGGAAATTCTTAGTGATGACACATGTATGTTTTGGAGGACAAAGAATCTGCAATACAGTCTTAGGACAGTCACCTACACTTGTTCAAACATGACAGAAATATCTGAGTTACCATATAATACCAAATAACTAATTACAATCAAGAGATATAGGACATATACTAGCATTTATCTCAGAGGATGAAGTCCATGAAGAGGCACAATAGATCTTAAGGTCGCATTGCAAAGCAGAATAATAATAATAATAAAAATAATAATACGATCCTAAAATTTATATTGATCCCAGTAAAAAAAAAATTCTATTTTAAATCAGATTAAAAAAAAAAAATTTTATTTGAGAAATTAAAAAAAAAAAAATATACTAAAAAATGCTCCGGGCACGGGGCTCTAAAAGTTGGCAACCCAGATAGTACACCAAAATGTTGAAAAAAAAAATTGCCAACACTTCTGATTTATGTACATAAAGAGTAGAGTTTGGATATTTGTCATGTATAATCATGTTAATCATTAATATAGGTTCAAGGGGGGTACCTCTAGCGTTTAACCGATTTCGACCATCTTTAGTACACATATATTACTCGATTTTTCAAGCATTCTGATCCAGTTTCGATTAATCAAAAATAAAAGAAAAAAAATATACAAAAAGATCCACGGCAGATGGTGAAAAGTTAAATAATTTAAGAAGTTTGGCCTGTAAAATGTTATGGTCGACTGTATCGAAAGCCTTAGAGTGGTCTTATAGAACTAACAACCCAACTTCATTGTCATCTATGCTAGAGGGCAAGTCTTCAGTTACATCAATTAGAGCAGTGATACAACTATTGTTGGCTCTAAAGCCTGATTTCCTTTCAGTTATATAACAATTTCTGCTCAAGTGTGAGTTATTTTGTTGACTGAGTAACAATTCCAATGCTTTAGATATAAATTAAAGTATAGCTATCGGGCGGTACTCATTATGAGATTTTAGTACTGGTATAATTTTAGCTTTCTTCCATTGTATCAGGTAAGATGACTTTGTAAGCACGGTGTTAAAAATGTGAGTGAGATAAGGAAGGATCTTCGGAAGCAAAATTTTCAGAAAAATTGGACTAATACCATCATACCCTATAGCGTTAGATTTAATTGATAAAATACTTTTGAGTGCATCAGCCTGGCAAACACAATTAAAGCTGAATGAAGTGTCGGGATTAAAAGAACTGTCAATAGTCTGGTACACATTTTGGCTGAAAGAAGGCATAGGAATATTAACAAATTGCTTGTTTAAATCCTCAAAGTCCACGTTCACAAGATCACAAGATTCAAATGATTTTCTACAAAGGCCTATATTGCGTATCTTGCGCCACTTTTTCTTACTATTCACCACTGAACTAAACTTATCCCTATAATAAGTACTCTTTGCAGTTCTTATCTCTTTCACCACAATCGAACGCAATATTTTAAACTGTTCATATAGTTCTGGGGTCTTGAAGCGTTTCCAGCGATTATATACATTATTGCGCAGCAAAATACCATTTTTTAATAGTTCTGTTGAACCAAGGACGTTGCTTAGGAATAGTTCTTTTTTGCTTTATAGAGACAAACTCGTTAAACAGATGATTGACATTGCCCTGAAAAAAATCTACCTGCTCATCAACTGAGTCAGTATAAAAAACTTGTTCCCAGTTTATATCAGCTACTGCAGTTTCAAGTCGAGCGTAGTCCAAATTTTTAAAGTCTCGATAACTGAAGCAGCTTGCAGTATAATTGAGTTGGAAGTCATAAGCAAGAAAAATAAGGTCATGTTTAGAAAAATTGGATACAGATAATTGATCGTACAAAAGGATTCTAGTCTTGGCACTTACAAAAAACAAATCCAGGACAGTATTAGTTGTTCTTGCATAGTGAGTTGTTAACAGAAAAAAGACCTAAGCTATCCATACCTTGGATGAGATTATATTATTATATAATTGAAAATATTATGAAGTATTTTACAATGCATTGTTAAAATTACCTTTCCCTATATCATTGGCCACGACTGTATTTACAAAAGCTTTTCTAGTTTCACTCATTTTACATTTGCACTTATAACGGATATTAAGTATATGTTCTTATTGAGTAATCATTGCTAAAACCTGACAATAAAATTGTTAATGAGATCATTATCATTTCTGGAGCTGAAGATTAAAGTCATATTTAAAAACACTCCCAGCGTTCGTTTTATTTGTAAGGTGAATAAAGTCACATGGATTCCAGTGACTTTTGAAAATTCTTCTTGAAAAGTAAATCTTGGTACGAGGACAGGTATAGTCGCCTGAGCTGACTTACCCGGACCGCACCTAGTATTACAAAATGAGATTTTAAAAAGAATCAAAGGGGAATTCTTTATAGATACAGCAAGACAATAAAACTTTTTACAACATTTTTCAATATGAATCGTTGGAAATATTTTGTTTGTCTGCTTCAATTAGATAATTTTTTTATTTAAATGTCCTCTATTTTTTGACCATTTTCAAAAACATGTTGAAAATGCAATTTCATTTTTTCTCTCATAACGAAAACTTTTCTTTCTTTAATAGTTTTTATAAAAACCAAAAATAAGATTTTTTTTTTTGATATTTTTTTTTTCAATATTTTTAATCGTGTTTATGATAAAATATTTTTTCTAGGCGTTAAAAAACAAAAATATCTAACAAGAAAATTGCCCAAAAGTAGTGATTGTAAAGGATTAAAACCACAAATATTATTTTTTGGACTGATAATTTATAGCCACCTTATTTGAAGTATAACCTTTAGAGCGATACCCATTGTGTTGGGTTTTGAGACAAAAACTTTATTAAATTTTGTCCACTACACGATTTACTATACGAAGGGGACAAGCGGAATTCGAGCTTAAGGATACTTCACAAAATAAAATTTTTAGATCAAACAATGTTTGTAGTTGGAACAATTTAATTTTTTTAATTGAATCTTTAAATGGCATTGAATGGCAGTTCAATATTATTGGAATACTTAAATAGCTATACTTAAATAGCTTTACTTCAGAAGCTCTTTGCAGCACGTTTCGCTTAAAGCGACCCTAAGCTTGAAAAAGTGCTTCATACAGAAGATTTTCTTCGAAATTTGACAAAAATGTAAAAAAAACGATATTATTAAAAAAAAAAAAAGAAATCTACATCTCATATTCACATGTATCTTTTAATGTTAGAAGTGAAATTTTGCTTCTCAGCTTTTCTTGCGAAAAAAAACCACAATTTTTTTGTTACCCCAAAAGAATTTATATCTCATAAATACTTTCTTGTAGCGCAACATAACCATCAAGAATTTCAAAACTTTATCAATTTGCAAAATAAATTTTTTTCGAAATATCCTAGAGCAGCTGAAACATTAAAAGCTCGTATGTTTTTTTTTCATTTTTTTTTTTTGGGTTTTTGTTTTTGTTGTGCTGCGAAATTTGCGCATATTTTCTAGCTTTGAACTTTGTTTCATGCAAATATTTTGTGCTGTAGATGAATTCATCGGGATTCTTTGCAAGCTACTTCAAAAAGCTACTTCATGCTATACTTTATCCATAACAAACAACTTGCTGGAATTTGCAAAGAAATTCTAGATACACTTCAGACAACAAAATATCTGTAAGTTAAGCTAACTGGCATACTTGCCAAGAGCACATTAATTGTTTTTTTTTTTTTTTTTATTATTTATGTGCTAGCTGTATTGTTTTGCAGTAGCTTCAAAGTTTTTAGATACACACATACACACACACACACACATACACCCAGTGCAAATACTTGTTGATAAGCTTGCAGCTTTAATAATAGCTCGGGTCTTATGAGTAAAGCACAATTTAAAGTTTAAACAACGGCAACGATAACGAGTGATTAATTGTTGGTTAAACAGTGTTTTTCACAGAAGTATTAAAGAAAAAATAAAAAAAAATAAAATAAAAAATAAGAAAAACAGTAAAAATAATAAAAAAAGCTAAACATATGTTTTTCTATTAACTACCTTTTGTCACTCTTTTGATGCCCTCTTATTGATTATTATGAGTAAATAATGTAGAAGTGCACAAAACACTTGTTTTTTCTAGATTGTTGTGACTTTTTAGAAAATATTTTTTTATTGTAATTTTTTGTTTTTTTTTGCACTATTGTGTAAATTTTTTTTTTTTTTTTTTTTTGCTAGTTTCACTTTCTACACTGCATAATAACACTTTTTTTATAGCTTAGCTTTTTTTAAAGTGCTTAAACGCCTGTTTTGCACGCGTAGATACTTTTGTATCTTTTAGTTGTTTTGCATGGAAACGGCGTATCTGCAGCACTTGTTTGCGCAAATTTTAACCAAATGCTTGCGTTTATGTTGTTGTTTCGCAGCTAAACGCATGAATCAGAATTTTTAGCAATCTTTTTGCTTAGCTCTTACAGCACAGAACGAGTAAATAATAATTTTTTGCAAATTTTTTAATTTTTCATTTCCTTTTGAAATATTTTTGCTTTTATTTTAATCTGCTGCTTTTTGCGCTGTTTTTTTTTTGCACTGTGCTTCAAATAAATGCTTTATCAGAAATGCACCCGACGTTGTTCAGATACTTCTTTTTTTTATCGCTCACTTTTTGAACATTTATTTTTTGCTGCGCACCAAAAAATTGAAAAATTTTAAACATAAATAAAAAATCAGCACAATTACTTTAAAACAACTCTAAATCCAGCGTTACTGAAACATTGATTAATTTTTTTATTTTATTTTATTTGAAAATTTTACATATTTTAATTTTTTATTATTATTTTTAACTTCTTTACAAAGCGGTCTCGGTCGCTTTAGTGCACTGAACGACGGTGGCAGCGGCGGCGATAATGATGACAACGACGACGGAACGAGCACAACGACAATTACGAAAAATACGTTTATGTTGCATGCTAGCCGGCATAAACAAGACTAAATGCGGCAAATGCGCCACCAGAGCGAGATGGCAACGCCATATGGCGACAATCGCATTTGTTGTTGTTGCTGATGTTGTTTTAGTCGTGCCATTTTGCATGCCATTCCGTTCCGCATGCTCATCATCATCATCATCATCACCACCCATGGTATAATAATATAAGGTAGTATTGACAGTTGCTTGGGCAACGACCATTTGTCAAAAAAAATGTCTAGAAAGAGAGCGTTCAATTATTTCTTATGTTTTCGCCATTGTTTATGTTTCAGCGCTTGCAAATAACCAAACATTTTCTTACAAAATATTGCCTATTTTATTTAATCAATAGTGAATTATTATTACTACAACGAAGATAACTTGTGAACTTTGTGTTATTAAGTGCAAACATAAGAAAAAATGTTGAAAACGTTCAAATGTAGCAACCTCAGCAGCTGCAGATGCATATGGACGAAATTAAAGAAGTTTCCAATTATTATTAAAACACCACGGCTGGAAAACGTTAAACACATATCACACATAATTTTTTCACAACTTTCATTATTATAATTGTGTATTTAACGCACATATTTTGCGGAATTTATTTATTTTTACATTCGTTTAATTCTTGTTGCACGAACAACTGTTTTTGACAGATGGTCGTTGCCTTGTTGCTGAGAAAATCTATACTTGTCAATGCTACCTGTATAATTATATCATGATCACCACCGAAGTCATCGTCATCGTCATCGTCATCATCATTGTTAACGTTCTCGTTGCTCCAGCCGCGTAGAATTTGGGTTCGATTTTTCGAAATTCATTCTTATATTATTTAAATGTGCGAGAGCGCATTCGTTTGCTCGTGCTTTTTAGTTTGTTTCATGCCAAACTATTTCATTTTGTCTCATTTCCATTTAGTTCCGCAACGGCTAAGTGCCGGCTTAAATTTGCTAGAAAGCATTCACTAGCTGAACACAAACTTCATTATCATCATTGATTGTTGGTGCTATCTTGCTTGCTCATTGCGTCAGTGTTTTATTTACGTGATACATTCACTCACTCACTCATAACGTAAATTCGAAATTCGTAAATTGACGCTGAGCGCGTTTTTGTTTTTATAATATTGCCAAAAGAATCTATGTATCTATAAATGTTGAGAGTAGCAGCAGACATTGGCGCCGTGTTGCTGCTGCTAAAGTTAGAGTGGCATTTCCAATGTTATTGTTGAGTCTTAACATTTACGATACATCGGATGGCTTACGTGATTTTATGGCAATATAGTTTATAGCAAGTCTAAATTGGAACAGCATGTTAAACCTATACTGTTAACAGCTAGAAGCACTGCTTATAAAAGTATCTTTGGAATGCAACTATGTATCTACAGCGGTGCTCTAAGCTTTGAAGTGCAGTTATGTTAATTATTGTTTTTATAATTTTTTATAACAATGCGTTTGAGTCGTTAATACAACAAAAATAAATGAAAACTTTTGTGGAAATAAACTTAAATTTACCCAGTAGGTAAGGTATTCATTACAGCACTAGTTACATAATGATTACTTGGTAATGGGAAGTAGTTGCCTGCTGCATTACAGCACACAAAAATAAAGCATTATTTGAACATGGGCTTGTCATAGGCGGTAATGTGTGGTGCTTTTAGATATTACAGCTAAAGCAATAACCAAAATAGACGAAACGAGACAATTGCAACTTGCCGAACGTTTGCAATCGTAACGTCTGTTTTGACATTTAACCCAAAATGAAACCAGTTCCTCCAATCGTCTGAAAAAAGAAGAAGACTACCTGCACAGCTGTTGTTGACGAGTTGAGACGCTTAAAGTTCGGTTGTTACGGAACAGAACGTCTCGTCAAAACGTTTCGTTTAGTTTCGATAAGTTTACGTTTGTTCATTTTGGGTTACAACATTGAAATGCATTTAAGCGAACATTTTTGTCTTCACTCGTTACGGAACAAATCGTCTATTTTGGTTAGGCCTTAACACATGGTCCAATACTAAGTAATAAAAACTTTTTTCAAATATTCTTCTTTATTCATCAACATAGGTTCCTTTAAGAGCAATACATTCATTCCACCGCTTTTCTAACTTTTCAATACTGGTTTTATAGAACGATTTGTGCTTCGCCTCAAAATACGCTTCAGTTTCAGCCATCACCTCTGCATTGGAGCCAAATCTCTTGCCGACAAGCATTTTTTTGAGGTCAGCAAAGAGCCAGTAGTCGCTGGGGGCCAAATCTGCCGAATACGATGGATGAGGAAGCCATTCGTGGATTTTCGCCTCCGTTTTCATCGATTTGGCACACGGTGCATTGTTTTGGTAAAAAATAATTTTTTTTTCTTCTTCAAATGGGGCCGATTTTTTTGCGATTTCATCCTTCAAACACTCCAACAACGCTATATAATAATCGCTGTTGATTGTTTTTGCCTTTCGAGATAGTAGATGAACAAAATTCCATGCGGATCCCAAAATATAGATGCCATAACCTTTCTAGCCGACTGTTGTGTTTTTGGTCGCTTTGGCCTGCTTTCATCGGTTGCTCTCTACTCAGCTAACGACCGTTTTGATTCCGGTGTATAATGGTGGATCCATGTTTCATCCATGGATCCATCATATTTGCCACATACCGACGCAAAAATTCATGTTTATTCTTTGTAAACAGTGCCAAACAGCTCTCCGAATCATCGACACGTTATTGTTTTTGGTCCGGTGTGAGAAAACGCGGCACCCATTTGAAAGCAGCTTTCTCATATTGTTGTAATACCCACACTGCCTTTCGATATCTTCAGAACCTCAGCTAGCTCCCACACTTTCACTTTCCGGTCTGCCAATACCATTTTGTGTACTTTTTTTATGTTTTGTGGAACAACTGTTTGATTTGGGCGTCCTGAACGTTCAGCATCATTTGTGTCTGTACGACCAAGTTTAAACTCAGCACGCCATCGGCAAATATATAGTTGCTTTTGACACAGCAGAGTTCGAATAACACTTTCGAAGCCATTACTCACTTTGGACGGGATTTTTTTCCTATAAAAAAACAGTAATAAATCAACACACGGAATGGCTTTGAATCCATTATTTTGAAAATATCAACAGTAGCGTCACTTAAATCACTGCAACTTCTGAACTAAACTTTAGATTATTATGAAATTTTTACACGTATTGTTTGAAGGTTGGAACTATCGAAATGTTATAAAGATATTTCATTAGAGGTGTCACCTAGCAGTCAGTCTCGGGACTTATTGGACCATGTGTTAAGGTTATTTATTTTCAAATCGTAAGCGAGGCTGTAGGGTTTTGAGTTGATCGCGGCTGTTTGGCTAGATTCACGAACGTTGTTACGAGGCATTTTCTTTGACATTATTTATTTAGAATATGTAAGCGATGAGATGTGCTTACAGGGTAATTAGTTACTGAGCTAGTTATGGCCATAATGACTTCTCCTTACCCCACTGGAAAGTTAAAAAACAATTAAAGGAACTAGCAGAAGAAATACTCAACTCTTTGTTCTTAACTGGTTCTTAACTGGTACTTTACTAGTGTAAGAAAAAAAAATCTAAAGAATTACAACTACATTGTGATAAATAAAACATCACATAATTGCCAACTGTTGCTGATGACAAACAAACCTTTGGGATTCCAAATTGATTTTCCTGCCTTTCTTATTTCTAAGTATTTCTTATTTGTCATTCGAATGAATCAAAATCTCTTATTCAAAGAAATTTATTACAAGCTGTGTCGGACTCATTGTTATAGAATGTAGATTTAGAACCAATATCTTAGAAATAAGCAGTAATAAAAGAGATTTCATATGTATTAGGTTTCAAAAGCTCTGGCTGTTAATAGCCAAAGCTGAAAGGTGGCAAAATCTCACTATACCCAGTCGGAAGGTAGGCGAACACCTCTCTTAAGCATCTATATTTTCTTATTGCTTCGAGTATTGGAGAAAGGCACTTATACCTTAGGAGAAGAACACGGCAGCTGCAAAGCGATGTGTTGGAAAGAAAATGTGAAAAATGCAAAAGTAAAAAACAAAACAAAACAAAAAAGTTTTTGCGGAATCAGTTTGTAACTGCAGTTAGTGTTGTAACATTTTTAAACGACTTCAAAAAGAAAGAGGTTCTCAAGTTCGTTAGTTTCTTTTTTTTTTAAATGTACGCACATCGATAGCTCTTAAAGTACTTGCCCGGTTGCCGTTATTTTTGTCAACAGCTAGAGACCATGAACACGGAGATACCATTCTTAAAAAACTGGGTGGTATACGAAAAAGGGGCGTGTCATTGTAAGAAAAATACTGTATCTCGATTAATATTGCCACTAGGGTATTGAAATTTAGTATATGGGTAGGTAGAATTATTACAAACAACGGCCAAGAAACGGGGCAAAATTCGACAAATTTTCAGCAAAGTATAAGACGAAATAAAAAATAAAAACGGAAAACAAAAACAAAATAGAAAAACATATCAATCTCCATATCGACATCGAAGTCCATATCCTTCCTTCATTGCCAAATGAAAGTACTCGGATTCTTGACTAAGCACTTCTTACGTGCTCGAAGATGTGACAAAGGGATTAATACACCTTACGTAGCATCTCCATACAAAAAAAGACATGGCATTTGGTAGTGAAGGGGTATCATCGCCGTGTTTTAAAGGATGTGCTAAGAACCTATCTTAGGATGATCGCTTTTCCTACTGGGTATTTACTCTCGGGAGAGAAGTAGAGAGTCACAGATGAGAAACTTATAATCAGAAAAGAGAAAGTTGCTTATAAGCAGCTATTTTTCTGAGAAGGTTATTTTAAACCTATTGAGACATTTACTTAAGACATTGTTGGTAGCTTATGCAACAAAAATATAATATTGTTGCATAGAATTATGACACGGTGACCATAAGTGCAACAATAAATTTTTTTTACGACAGAAAAAATTGGTGCTTTGATTTCATAACAAAAATAAAAAAAAAAAATAAATGTTCGTGCTACGATAACACGAAGGCAACGGCTTAAGAACCCGAACAGAACCAAAGCGCTGTCGGTTGTCGGATTCGCCGTGCACGAATATGTAAGCACCTGTCAAAAATGAAATCGCTGTAGAAATCCACAACGGAAGAGAACTTATTTTGTTTTTTCTCCGACGGCTGTCGGATCTAACTTGAAGTGACGTAAGTGTTGCCATCTTTTGCTAAGGATTGGCTGTGTTCAATGATATTTTCTTAGTTCTTATCATGAGCTGAAGTTTCGTTTTGTGTGGCTGTGTTGCATTCATGGAAGTTCATAACAAAATATGAAGTTTTGTTTTGAACTTGTACTATTTAGAGACCGAAAAGCAACGCTGATCTGACAATCGACAAGCTCTCCTATTCTGGACGTGTTCTCAGCGAATTTCGCCGAGTGAGGACCACCATCCGACAGCCGCTTTGGTTCTGTTCGGGCTCTAATGCAGTAAAGATGAAAAAACGACGTTACTGGGAATTATAGCTCCATGACTATTGAATCTACAGTAGATTTGTTGGAACGATAGTAACGCTGAATTTTTCAGTCACATGATAAAAATAAAAAAAAAAGTTAAGTGTGTCATGAGACCTCCATGGAGCCCCTTAAAGTAATAAAAATTTACCAAATGTAAAACCAGGACCAATTTATATAAGAAATATTAGGACAAGGATTAGAAGAGGCTGAGGATTTGTCAAGAATTTGGATAAAATTTAAGACCAGGAAGAAGATAAGGAGTAGAACAAAGTTTCGGACAAAGATAAAAGCAAGGAATTGGACAAAATTCAGACCAAGATTGGGAAAAGTACTATGACAAGAAGTGGAACAAGGATTGGGAAATAGATTAAGACACACCTTAAGCAATACTTAGGGAAAATATTGGGAAAAGCAATGGGGCACAACAAAGGAAAACGTTGCAAGAAAGTTAAGAACAAAAAAAGAGACGGGGAATAGAACAAGGATTTGGACCCATTCAAGACAAGATTTTGGACAAAGATTGAGAAAAAAGTGGGACAAACATAAACAAAGTAATTCGGACAAGGATAAGGTCAGGAATTTGGGCATGTATTAAATCCAGACTTTGGACAGGAAGTAGGAAAATTATTAGGAGAAATATAAAAAATAATTATTAAGATGCAGACAACTTTGGGAACAAAGGACAAGAGAAATGCAAGAATAAGGACAACGATAAAGTTACGCTGTCCAGTCGAAACCTACGGGTGTGTCCACGATACAGACAACTCTTTTGTTTTCCGTATTTTTTATTTTCTGAGCGTCAACCGAGAGATCACCTGCGTTTTTTGTTGTAATAAATAAAAATTAAAACAAAAAAAGATACAGTAGTTTCGACTATGTCGTAACACAAGACGTAGAATTAGTCTATTCGCTTTTGAATACATCTCTTTTAAAAACTATTTAGCAAAATATTTATTCCATACACCTGAGCATATGACCTTTAAAACAGTGCCGGAGAGGGTTAATATGTATGACCAACCCCCATTACTTTTGCAAAAGGAACATTTTTGCCTTTGACACCTTTTCCCTCCGACCACTCCTTAGGGGGGCTCCGATACAAATTTTATGGTTTTTGTGCCGGAAAGGGTTGTATGTATCACTGACCCCCATTACTTTTGCAAAAGGAGCTTTTTTTCCTTTGACACCTATTCCCTCCGACCACTCCTTAGGGGGACTTCCATACAAATTTTATGGTTTTTGTTTATTTATTCCATACACCTGAGCATATGACCTTTAAAAGAGTGCCAGAAAGGGTTAATATGTATCACCGACCCCCATTACTTTTGCAAAAGGAACATTTTTGCCTTTGACACCTATTCCCTCCGACGACTCCTTAGGGGGGCTCCCATACAAATTTTATTGCGTTTGTGCCGGAAAGGGTTAATATGTATCACCGACCCCCATTACTTTTGCAAAAGGAACATTTTGCCTTTAACACCTATTTCCTCCGAGCACTCCTTAGGGGGGCTCCCATACAAATTTTATGGTTTTGTCGATAAAACCGGAAACTGTCGATAAATAGGTAGCAAGTTTAAGCAAACAAAAACATCAAATGTTGGCTTTATATTTCATGTAATTGTGTAAAATTTATATAAGTTAGAGAGTTCTAACATGAATTCTTGTCGCATTGAGGATCAAGCAGACCAACAAGTCCTAACATCAACATTGTACGATCAGTACTTTAGGCCCACCAAAGGCTCAAAAAGTTATATAAATACCGACACCTGATCACTATCAACCACCCTACTTACCTCCGAGAATGACGTATTCTACGTAAAGAAAAAGAAAAGCACACTGCATTGATTCTATTTTTACTTTAAGTCTTGAAGTCTTATTCAACTTGAACGATTTTGGAGTAAGTTTCCTACTCTCTGGCTTTGGAATGAACTAAAGTGCTTTTGTTTGAATAAATTCAAATTAAGCCACGTCTTAATCTCTCTATCCGACTCTTCTGCTTGCTTCTTATGCTTAACACTTCCTCTCTTCTGCGAACGCCATTGGCACCGATTGAACGCACTTTAAGCCACTTTATAAAGTAAATGAATGTCAAAAATCATGGCAGACAAAGCTCAATGACCATTCATTCCAGCCTAAACTTGTGTCAACCGGAATAAAGGTAAAACGACGACCGTTGGTAAGCAAGAAACTGAACTAAAGCCCCACGATAATGGACGCAATTTGGCGCGCATTAAATCCGCGCAAGTAACGCAACAAAACGAACATGCGGCAGGTGTAAATGTTGTGCAGTCGTGTGTAAGCGTGTTGGTGGCAGTTCATAAACTGTGTCATATTTGGACTTATAGCCATATATGTTGTAATGGAAGTGTAAGTATGTGTGAACGTGTTTGTGTGTGTATTTGCGTGCGTGCTACTTCCGGTACAGCTTGTTGAGGAGTCGTTAGCGTCTGCCGTGTACATAATCAGCTGAATGTCAAACCATGCCATGCGACAGGTTGCTGTGGTCTTTGTTATTGCTGATGTTGTTGTTGTTTTTGTTCTCGTTATTGTTGTCAATGTGACTGTTATTTTTGTTGTTGCGGCTATTAAGCAACGATTTAGGTTCTTCTGAATGCGTTCTACGCTGCCCGATTATCAATTGAATTTAACACAAATATTCAGCTAGTGTTGAATGAGCCGCCAACAAAAAGCTGTCTCAAATACTTGTTCAGTTGTTGTGGGTCAAGCATTGGAGTTGAAAAGTGGTATTAAATCTGCTGATTTAGTGAACTATAGTTTCATTGCTTGCTGGTCTTTTACTTAGTCTATAAATTAAGTTTTTGTTGTTGCCCCAAAATGAAAGAGAACAATTATATTTAATTAGTATGTATGGGACAAATAGAGGCGCGAGCGGTAGAGGAACTGGAATGGAAATAAAGAGCATCACGATGACAGCTTTAAGGCACTGAAAGCAATTTCAGAAAATCGGAGTCAAGACTTACATACATAGATCAATACACATAGGTCAATCGCAAAAAGGGAGCAGGGTATCGGTATCAAAAAGAATTTTATTAGTAGATAGAATTTAATTTATAAAATAATAAAATTACATTTTTTTTTTTCAAATTTTGAGAGTGCTGTTGGGAATAATGTCAATTCAATATATCCATATTATTGATATTTTAGAGAGTCAATAATGATTTTTCTTTTCTAATGACGTCATTTTGTATGAAGTTTGAGTCATTTTTTGAATTCAACTAATTTATAGTATGATATTTTACGATCATCTGAAAAGGGAAAATCTTCAGAAATTAATAATTTGTAAGTTCTGGCGTGAGAGATCTCCAATAGGCTGCGCCGAACAATTTTTTTTTTTTTATAATTGAAGCTTTTTTTTAATTGAAAGAATATCATGCATCAGTTAGCTTGAAACATTTAAATTAACTTCATACTAAATCATTCTTATATAGGGTGTCTTTTTAAGCCATTACTGGCTTCAGACAGTTATGTCTATCAAACCAAACGGCGTGAACAACGATTTTTGATGCCAAAGGTGCAGTAAAAAACTATGTTTTGGAGGTGTCTCATGCGGAATGGGTTAGATGTTATGACAACGGGAGTCTTTATATATTTATTCCCGAAATATATGCAGTAACCTTAAATTTCTCGATAGGAACAAAAAAAAAAAAAAAACGCCAATATAAGATATCTACTCATTATTGTCGAAAAATTCTGACTCACAATAGTTATAGTATAATAACTACTCAAGAACATTCTAGAGCATCCCAAAAGACCTGATCTTTTTGGTTTTATTTTACAAGGTGGGGTAAAAGTAATCACACCATTGCAACACCCTATAACTTTTGCAAATGGAGCCAAATATCAATAAGATTTTGACATTTGTGAAGTAAACAAACACAGAATACAAATCGACAAGCCATTAATCGGTTTGCTCCGCAAGAACGCGGAATAATTGTTTCCATTTTTTTGCGCAACAATTTATCGGTTGTGTTGGCGCAGCGTGAATTTCGTCGCAGATTTCCTGGCAGTACGACACCAACTGGACAAACACTGCGGTCCCGGAGCAGCCATTCTGATAAGAATATCACTGCTGTTACCCCAAGAATGATAGAAACCAGATTAAGCGTTCCGAAAATGAGAGAGAGAGCAATATTGTCAGACTTTGGAATAATTTTACTCCCACACCCACGCCTAAATATTTTTTTCTTATTTTTATAATATGTATATGGACCTCCTTAACCCATTGGTACCATAAAATTTTGTCAGTCTCGAATAGTTTAGGAGATAAAAATCTTTAAAGTTTAAAAAATTCATATTTTTCGTATACGAAAATATTCATATTTTTGTACAGATGAGTAGATATTTTTACTTTACTTTTTCGAAAGAATTTATTTTCAATTTCGTCAATTTGCCTAAGAGATCGCACATTTGCATACGTTTTTGTTAAGCAAAAGTACTGTGTGACGTAATGCACTCAGTTGAGAAAGAGAGCATTAGATAACGAGACTGCGGAACGCGTAATCTCGTTTTTGTGTCATTGGTTGACTAACAAGTAGAATAATTTGTAATCTTGTTCTGAGGAGATTAACTTTTGTATGGCTAATCTCGTCAAAATCAACAATATTAGCGAGTTAATCTTCTCAAAGCGCTTAATCTCGATTTAATCTCGATATGTGAACGTACTATAACACAAGAAAGATTATTAGCAGATTTAAGTCAAAGAAGAACTTGCACTCATATCCACTCATACTCGTTCACGCATGGCACACAAAGCAACAAAGAATAAGTTATCTGCTGATATGAACCGGTGCAGTGCTCAACTCGCTCATTGAGTCAAAGTATTTATTTTGCTAATCGTAATGACTCATAACACCAATAAACACCATGAGTTCAGTAGAAGAACTTAAGTACTTAGAATAATTTTTAGTTCAGCTTTTTTGTTATTTCAATTTTTTTGAAACAAACAATAACTGTTGTGGGAAAAACATAAGGCATAACATAAAATAATACTCAACTAATTCATTTAATGAAATGAAAAAGTGAACGAATCAGCAAAGGCATAAGACAAAATAATACTCAACTCAAAAGTAAGTATGAGTGTATTTTTCTCTCACATGAATAAGTGAATCACATCCTACTCGGCACATATTTCTCTAAAAACGAATGTTCGTCTCTTACGAATTTTTAGCGAATGTAAATTTCGTATTTTTGTCGATATAGCAAACAATTTACGAAGAATATACTATTTTGCATTCAGAGTTTCCTTAACTCTTTAAAAACTCACACTTTTTCTAACGATTTTTGAGAATGGTTTTGTTATTTTACATAAAATTTATCACTGACAACACTTGATTTCGAGTGAATATTATGTGAGTCAAATACATCGTTTTCTATTCGTATAGGAGTAAAAATACGATAATTTTCTTCGTATAAATAAATTCTTAAAAAATTTGTTTTTTAAGAATTATAAAATTAAATAAACATATTAAAATGCCACAATTTTATAAATTCCTTCGTTAATTTTAGATAAAATGTATCGCTTACATCTTAAGCGGGTTCTTTTTCGATAGAAAACCATCACTCGCTTACGAACTGTCCGTTAAGAACGCCAAACGGATCGTTTACGTATCTTTAATGAGTTCGAATACGATAGTTTTCTTCACCAATTCTTCGAGAAATTTACATTTTTCATATCGAAATCGTACTTTGTGCCGGGTGGGATTATATCATGGTAGAATTATGAGGTAGGGCCGACTCGGAGACGAAAAGAGTAGAAAGCAGAAAAAAGCGGGCTAGTTGTCAAAATCAGCTGTTAATATCGAGTTTCTTTATGTTCATGTTTCGCAGTTGATTTTAGGTTAAATTTATTACGAGGTTTTTCCAATTTTAATACTTCCGCGGCATTTTATAGATTTATTTACAATGTGTCTACAATATTTCCACTCAAATTAACACAAACTTAAGAACTTAACACGCACTATTTACAACTTGAAAACAGAATTTTTAACGTAGAATACGTTATACGGGGGTGTTGATCTGGAGCACAAAATTTTGAGAAAATGTTTGTCACTTTCATTATAAGTTTTTAATACTTTATGCATGCATTGAAGAAAATTCAAGTATGGTCGTAACATATTTAATATGTCTTCTTTTGATTTGTATTTAAATAATCATATTGCTACATATAATTTTTTTGATTCTATAAGTAATTCAAAATTTAACTCCTTCAAATTTTGTATTAATTTTCATATGCTTTGTATTTTATGTATTATAACATCATGTGTAAGAGCAGTACGATTATCTGTGTGTTCATCACAGAACCAGTGTGAGAAAGAGAAGAAGTATAATGACCAAGTAGCGAACGATGTGTACATACACAGCATTGATAAGCGAAGCAGAGAAACGAAATTGTGCTTACCCAGTTGGCCACGTCTTTAAGACATCCTCAATGTCTTACAGCCTTATTCATAAACACATTTTAGAGGCAGCGTAACTTTAAACGGGCTTTAAACAAGAAAACGTTATTCATAAACATTTTTCGTAGTTGTTTAAGAGCTGCGTAACTTAAACGCCGAAATTGGCGTTTAAAGGTTACGTAAATACAACCATGATTTTTGTTTGTCTTTTCTTTCAATATCAAAGACATGCTCCATATGCGCCCTTTGCAGCATTTTTTTATGCGGCGGCCATTGTAAATCCATAGGAATTCTTAATTTTTGTAGAGATTTTCTATAATTCAGACACAAACCTTACAATGTTAGCAAGGTTGCATAGAAGCTGCGTAAAGCCTTAAACAGTGCGTAACTAAACAAGCGTTTAAAGGTTGTTTAAGGAAATCTATTGAATAAGGCTGTTAATGACTAACGTATTCTACGTCTGACCTATGCGCCCGTGTTATCTAACACAGGCTTGAGCTTTTTTTATTTCATTTGAGGTTTCTACTTTTTATTATCCACTCTTCGTTGACGCGTGAGGGCACTGAGCGACTCGGCCCTACCTTGTAATTCTACCACATGGTATAATAATACAAGATAGCATTGACAACTGCTTATTTTCTGTTCTACAAGAAAACATCTCTCGTCAAAAACAGCTTTTTGTGGAAATACATCTGCAGCTGCTGTGGTTATTGTTTTTTTTCACTTCAACGTTTTCAACATCGTTTGTATTTTCAATGGCGGATTGTGAGCGCTCTTTTTTTGAGTATATTTTTTGACAGGAGATGGTTTCCCAAGCAACTGTCAATGCTACCTTGTATTACTTATTATACCATGATTCTACCATATGTCTGACCGAATATTCGGCTTCGGTATTCGGCATATTTGGCCGCTTTTTTAACCTTCGGCTTCTGCTTCGGCCTAAATAGCCGAATATTTTGGCCGAATATTTTTGCTTTTAATAACAAAAATATTTTTATAATTCTTTAGGAAAATTTCAGTATAATTCGATGAATTCCGTTCGAAATTCCATACTTGAAACACTTGTTCGTTTTGTTTTTCTCTTTCTTTTGTTCTTCCATAAGTTGGTTTTCGCTCGTTGAAACCTTTATTCAAATGATAAATGCAGTGAGTCCGACCCATGATACAATTACAAGGTAAGTTCATTTTAAGATGGCTGCTCAAATGAGAAATTTTACAGCAATAAAGCTGAAGAAGCTACTAACGTCAAACGAAAAAAGCCACAACAACTATTATAAAAACTAAAAATTAACAGCTAATTTTGACAACTAGCTCTCCAATATGACACCCTGCTCTCCAATATGACTCTACCTTGTAATTGTTTCATGGTCCGACCGACATGGGTTGATAAGATCGTACATGTTGAACGAGCTGGCAGAAAACTCGTCTCATTTACTTTTGAATGATCATACATGATATAAAAAAAAACTGAGTTACGCTAAAAATTTTCTGCCAAATTTCAGTCAGTACAGAATTTCTGTAGCTTTTCTCGACTAGATCGAAAATCGATTTAAGTATCTCCTATATCATCCTGACGTTACTAAATCAATTACAGAAATATTATAATTCAGCAAAATGACATCAAAGAAATTTTATCAATTTTATATCTGGTAGTTAAAGCTACAGAAATGCAATGCTGACAGAAATCAGGCAGAAAAACTAATTCGTTTACCTGGAACTTAATATTTGTCGTTATTTTTTTTTACTGAAATAACGAAATTCAGTACAGTAGACTCTCACAAATTAGAACCACTTTGTTCCCCGGGTGGTTCGAATTTCTGAAATGTTCTAATTTCTGGAAGTTTTTTTCTTTCACAGAAATTTAAAAGAAAAGAATAAAACTGTTTAAAAAAAATGTATGTTAACACAAATAATTTTTATTTATTAATATTTATTGTTTTTTTTTTTAACATAAAACTCATATAATTCCCCAATTTATATTTATATCAATGAGCAAAGATCACTTATGAATTTAATAAATTAAGAAACGTCCAGAAATTAGAACAAGGTTCTAATTTCAAAGCGTTCAATATTGAAATGACAGGTTATAATTTCTGGAAAGTTCGAATTTGTGAGAGTTCTAATATGTAAGATTGTACTGTTATACTTTTAGAATTTTTTATAATTTTATAATTTTTTGTACTTGAAAAAAATTTTATTAATATTCGGCCTCGGCCAAAATTTCACACTATTATTAACCAATAGAGTAATAACACAGTGCGACACGAAAAAATAACTTCAAATATCTCAATGATTTCTAGTAGTGCATGGTCTATATAATATGCCCTCATACTCAGTTTTATCGGAAAAATTTCGTTTTTTTTTTAAAAGCCCTGTTTTCGAAGAAAATATTTTTTACCCCCTTTCGTAACTTTTTGAACAAAAAATGGTCTCAAAATGTAAAGAACCAGCCATTGCAAATATTTAGATGCAGTTACTGCATAGTTAATGAATTTAGTTTAAGAGTTATAAGAAAAAATTTGTGACTTAAAGGTGAATTTTGACCTTGAATTTCTCTCTTATTTGACCTAATCCGACAAAACTGAGTATGAGGGCATAATATATAGGCCATGCACTATTAGAAACCATTAAGATATTTGAGATTATTCCAATTGACCCTTAAATTGTCGCACAGTGTAATTTGCCAACACAAATGTGTGTAGGAGAACTATAAGTATTTTTTTGGTTTAGTGGGAATGAGTCAAATTATTTTGTTGAGTTGGTATGAGTACATACTTGCACCAATAGTTATGGCTCATGACTTAAGTAAACTAATTTCCTTAGAACTCATTGCAGATCTCTGGTGGATATGTGAATAAGCAAAATGGCAGTCTATGGGACTCTGAAAATCCCCAAGCGATTGAGGAGAAGCCTTTTTATCCGCAAAAATTGACTGTGCACACCAGCATTATGGTCTGGTGTGGATTATTGTTTGGTAGTGTCATTGCTCCGTATTATTTTTTTTTTTATTTTTTTTAACGATCAAGGAGCAATCGTTACAGTCAATTCTGAGCGCTATGGCCGCATGTTAACCGATTTTTTTTTCCTGAAATTGAAGATATGGTTCTGGACGATCTGTAGTTTCAACAAGATGAGACCACAAGCAACAAAACAGCACCAATTAAGGCTTTGTTGCAATAGAAATTTTCAGAACGTTAATAAATCTCAAACTTTTGAGCAATTAAAAACCAATATTTCACAACCAGCTAGTGCCCGAGTTGCGAACAAAATGATCATCGAAATCATCGAAAATTATTAGTGGCGTCCGTGGCGTAGTTGGTTAAAGTGCGTGGCCTCTATGTCAACGAACCTGGAGACCCGGGTTCGAACCCCAGCAGCGACAGAAAATTATTTGAATAAAAATAATTTTTCTGTACGGCCGCCACCTCTCTGCAGACAATGGCAAACCTTAGAATGTAATCAAAATGACATGTAAAGCTTCTTGAGAACGAGAACATTCCGTTCATCGCCGTTCGGAGTCGGCGTTAAGCCTGTAGGTCCGGTTCTTGGTCAATTGTGTACAAACTTAATAACACGCACAACACAATTGATCATAAGAAGCTAGGTCAAAGTCCTTTCAAGGGCTGAAATAAACAGTTATTTATTTATTTTTTCTTATATTAAAATTATGTACGAATTTTTTTAAAATGTCTTTGCCATGTATAAATTTTATTTAAATTTTTACGTGGATAAATTAAATATTTCCAACCGTGTATTTTCCGTGTTTACATTTTATCTATATCATACAGTGAAGTTTTTGACCTATTCCAAACAAATTAAATAGCCGACAAGCAGCAACAACATCGCAATCTGTTCCTACAGTATATCAATGAAGTTTTTAATATTAAGACTCTTGCTTGTCGCTGAATACTCCAAGTTTTTTATAGTTCTCGTTTGGTTTTTGTTTTGAAAATTATATAGTCTAGATGTTTAACTAAGATGCTTTGTGAGTGCGATGGGTGAGATTTTGTGGGGATCTGATAGGAGCTCAGCTAAACACATAGGCTAAATAATTTTCATTACAAAAACTAAATAAGAACTATAACAAAGCATTAATAACATATTTAATTTAAATATGTTGTTTTTTAATTTTAATATTTTTATTTAAATTTTCTTTAAATGCGATAGTTTTATTTTCAAATAGTAAATAATTGAAAGATATTTAAAAAAATTCGTGCATAATTTTAATAAATTTTTATCAATTCTGTTTAAATATTTTATTTAATTAAAAAGTATTTTAATAAATTTTAAATATTTTCGTAGTCGATTTATGCAAATGCGTTATTGGTGCAAAAATGACTCGCTCTTTGGATAAATTAAAAAAGTTTTTGGATAAATTTTATGTTTAAAATAAAAAAGAAATATTAAAAAAAGAACCTACATAAAGAATTTTAAATCATCACGGGCTCCATATTGATTCAATGATTCAATGCCATCTGATCCATCTGATAAACAAAATACAATAAAAAGTTTAATAATCTATCAACAAAATATTCTAAACATTTTTATTAGAAAACTCAAAAAGAATATTTCATATTCATATTCAAACGATAGTTTGATGATATCTATACCACAAGAAAAGCATAAACTACAACAAAATCAGCAACAACGACAACAACAACAACAACAAAAATAACATAAATGAAATGTGGCTTTCTATCCATTAAGGAAATCATAAAATCAGTGAATCAAATAGTGAAAGAGGAACAAGTCAGGAATCACTTGATGCATATCAAGTGATATCAGCCAGATAGCAACCACACTCACAAACACACTCTCTCACACACACCCACACACACACATATACCAACTTACACACACATGGCATTGACGCATACAGACATATTAAAGAAGCAATTTTGACTTATTAATAATTTACGTGTTTATATTTTTTCCACAACCAAACTCAAAGTCAGTCGAATACCCAAACACAGCCAGCTAAAACCAAAGCCAAGTCAAGCCAAATTGATCCGCAGCAAACGAATTGGAAACCAGCAATAACCACAACAACAACAAAAACAACAAGTAAAACAACAGCGAAAACATTTATACTGCTCATCAGGGTAATCATTAACGTTGCACTAGCGTATGTCTGTCCGCCTGTGTGTGTATGTTGTTGGGTGTTTGAGTGTGTGTTAGTCGCTGCCTGTCTCTATTTTGCTGTATTTAGCGCCCTCCCTCTAGCAACAAAAACAAAAAACTCAACAAAAACATATAAAAAAAAACCTGAAAATGGTTCATAAGAATTCCAGAATCTGGTATTCATAGCAGGTTGTCTGCTGCTCCTGCTAACGCTGCCGCTACTGCTACTACCGCTGCTACTTCGATAGCTTGTTCGATGGTTTTTATTGTTGTTGCTGTCGTTGGCATAATGACAACCCTGCACTTCACTGGCGCTCATCTTTGGGAACCACCACTATCACCATCACCACCTACGTATTTCTTCGACTCCTAAATGTTTAACTTAAAAAAACCAACAAACCACCAACAACAATAAAAGAAAAAAGGAGACGCTTTCGGATTTTTCTTTAATTTTTTTTTTCTTTTTTCGGTTCTATTTGGTTTTCTTTTTTTGGTTGCTTTCTTTTTGTTCTCATTCATTCATTTATTTTTCCGAATGCGCCATAGAATGTTAATGATTCGAAACATACCCATCGTACCCATCAGCCAGCTACTATTCAACGTGGTGTCGCACAAACTCCTGAATTCCTGAATCCATTTCAGACCTATGCAGGAGTCTAGTGTAAATGGAGCGAAGGGTACTGTTAGCACTTGGGAGATAAGGTTTCGCTAGTTTGTCACTTAGTTGTTAGGATATCAAAATAGGTACGACTGATTCGAGTTATGGTTAGAAAGTGCAATTTTCACGTGAGTGCAGATATTTGAAGAGGGTTGCTTACAGATTTTTCCAGTGTTTTAAGTTGAAACATAATTTTCTCATTATTATTTGATAATTGTTCGAGGAAACTCTGTAGAAAAAACTAAGACTAGAAATTAACCCAGACATTAAAACACATTTTAAGTTTTGACTTTTTTTCTGGCATTCAAGTTGAATTTTCAGCTTTGGTGTATTCAGAGACTTATAGTAGAATTTTATGACAATTTTTTTTGTGGAACATTTTAACCCGTTATATTCTTGTTTTATGGGTCTTTATTGCATTTTATCAGAAAAGGGTCAAAAAAGACCCATAAATTGGTAAGTTAGGGGGTTAAAATGTTCCCCAAAAATATTCCTCGTAGTATTTTACAAAAATCTTCAGAACATATTCTACACCTTAAATGTGAGGGATAACATGATTTCCTATGCCGATTCACTATAAGAATGTTCAAAATGGGAGAAACTAAAATTTCCCCTAAAATAAGACTCATACGCAAACTTTAAAAGCTTCGATGCAAGTATATTTGTTTTTTTCCTTCTATCAGAACCCGTTGTCAGAACCGTGTTATTTTTTTCGAGTTGAACAGTGTTATCTTTATTTTTATGTCTTAAGGCCACCTTTTGAAATTTTTTTTATTTTATAAAATTGTTTTTCTTATAAATATAAACTAACATAGTATAGGGAACAACTGCAAAAATTTCTAGCAAATCCACTGAGTATTTTTTTTTTGTGAATTTTTTTTATAAGCAAGTCAGGCATAAATCCATGTCATATCCAATATTGGGAGATCTACCTTCTATTCTTTTGTAACGCGTGTTTTTTTTAGAGGCATAGAACTACCCGTGAGGATAACTGTCAAACTAGATGTCATACTAAAGAAGTTTCTTCTACTTTTTTTACAGTATACTTTGGCAAATCACCATGTAAAGACTTACACTAGAACAAAGTTTACAAATCGTGGAAATTTATTTTCAAAATTCGCACTCTGTTCGCCAAACTTATAGAGCACTTCGTCAAATTTACGGTGAGCATAATCGTTCATAGTGGCGTCCGTGGCAAAGTTGGTTAAAGTGCGTGGCCGCTATGTCAAAGAACCTTGGCGACCCAGGTTCGAACCCCATCAGCGACAGAAAATTATTTGAATTAAAATAATTTTTCTGTACGGCCGCCACCTCTCTGCAGACAATGGCAAACCTCAGAGAGTAATCAAAATGCCATGTAAAGCTTCTTGAGAACGAGAACATTCCGTTCATCGCCGTTCGGAGTCGGCGTTAAGCATGTAGGTCCGGTTCTCGGTCAATTGTGTACAAACTTAATAACACGCACAACACAATTGATCATAAGAAGCTAGGTCAAAGTCCTTTTAAGGGCTGAAATGGCCAGATATTTATTTTTTTTATTTTATAATCGTTCATCTAAGCAGCTAATACGCAATGCTATGGATTGATTCATGACCACGTTTACTCTTTTGGATAATATTCATTCAAATCGAGCCCGTACCATGCGTAGATCACCGCTGTAGACGTGAGTGTGACAGAGGACCCGAATTTACCGATCCGACGCCGTTCTCAGCAACTCGGTCTTTACCTATACACTACTTAGAAAATTTTGGTTAAATATCTTACAGTCCTATTCTGGCATAATCGTCACAATCAATTAATACTGAAAAATTGTAATTATTTTGATTCGGTCTCTATTGATTCGTATTCAGGTTGAACTGTCACAAGCAAAAAGCTTTAAAAAGTCACCACATCATGTTATAAAGTTTTTGAATTGGTCACCTTCTTTTTATATCAACTTGCTCATCAGTTGTCACTGGAAAATAAATGTCGATACATTTTTGTTAACAATGAGCTGTGAGATATGCTGAATTGACCGCGATACCGATGATTGGCTCATGGAAGTCGAAAAATGATTGCCGACATAGTTAAGATAAGGGCCATTGGCATAAAAATAAATAGTTGCCAAAAACCTCAAGGCAAATGGTATGGACGACCTTCGCTCATCATGTTGTTGGAGTTCCTCAATTAAATTCCAAACACACTGTATTCGGCAGTCGAAATGACTTTGCAAAAACGATTTCGGTGTCCTAGAAGCCGTCTTCTTAAGATATTCCCTTCTTTTTGTTATTATTGTTTTTTATAAAATGTTATTTGTATGAATTTTTCGCTGTGACCTTCTTAGCTGCTTGTCACTATTTTGATCACTATTGATACAAAAAAAGCCTTTTAAAAGTGCTCAGAATAGGAATTTGTATTAATTGTGACTTCTGTATCAATTGCTGCTGAGGTGGCTTTTGTGACTTTGTTAGAATAGAGCTGTTAGTCTACATCCATATAAGATCCAATTGGTGCAAGAATTAAAGCCAGCGGATCAACGATTGCTTCGAGTGTTCCGTGAATAGGCTCATTAGAAACTGGAAGTTGAACCAGATTTTTATCGTCAAATCATCTTCAGCGATGAGGCTCATTTATGGCTTAACGGGTATGTAAACAACCAGAATTGTTGTTTTTGGAGTAAGACCAATCCTCATGAGACTTTTGAGACACCATTACATCCCGAAAAAATCACCGTTTGGTGAGGTTTACATGCCGAAGGAGTCATCGGCCTAATTGCCTTTAAATCTGAAACCGGACCCAATATTACCGTGAATGGCGCACGCTAAAGGCAAATGATTCGTAATTTTTTTTAATCCTCATGTCATTGCAAATCATTTGGAGGAGAAATGATTCTAACAAGACTTCGCAACATGCCATACAGCTCGTGAAACCATCATTTTTTTGAGCCAAACGTTTGGTGACCGAATCATCTCAAGAAATGGACCTGTTAATTAGCTACCCCTTTCGCGTGATTTGACAACTCTGGACTACTTTTTGTCAGGGTACGTCAAATCTCTGGTCTATATTGATAAACCAGCAACGATTGATCATTTAGAATCCAACATTCTACGCACTATTGACGAATGAAGACCAGGTAGCTCGAATAAGTTGTACAAAATTGGACCGACAGGATGGCGTTCATAACCCGCAGTCTCGGAGGCCATATGCCAGAATTGATTTTTAAACATTAAAAACGCCATGAAATTTTCAAGCAAAAATTTTGGTCAAGGCGGCCTCGGTAGTCGAGTTGGTAGCGTGCTCGACTGCCACCCCAGAGGTCCCGGGTTCGATTCCCGGCCAGGCCATGGTCCTTCGCTTTAAAACCTTTCTAAATTTTCTATCCTCATTTCTAATCAACTGAAATTAAAAATTCACCAATATTTACGACTTGAAGTTGTAGTTGATGGTAGAGAAGTTTGTGGATGAGATTGCCTTTATAACTTGAATTGACTGAGGTAAAGGCATAACACTTGCCTCTGATTCAAATTCACATGTTTCTTTGGCTTTCCACCACACTTAGAACATCCTACATATGTTTCACTTGATTGCCCTTTCCTTCCCACTAATCTATCACCCCATTTCGAACCAAGGCAGACTTGACTGAATAGGTATTCCACCTGAAATCCTTGGTTCAAAGCTAAAAAAAAAAAAAAAAAAAAAAACAATTATCAAATTTTTTTTCCTTTATAGTCAACACCCAAAAGCATCGGTAAAACCTCTCAAACCTATCGTAATTCAATTTAATTATTTCTAAAACACTTATCATAACATTAAATACGTTTATCTTGAAACCACTTTTTTGCGACTGGTTGTGATAAAAACTTAACGAAAAAATTGGCCGATTTGAAAAATTTTTGCACCACACACTTTAACCTCTTGAAGACCGATCCTGAACCGCTGGGAAAATAGCAAATCCGACACCGGATTCGTGTTCAACGGTCCCGAATTAATAAATGAAAGTGTCAAAAAAAAAAAACAAATTTTTTTCGACCTACAAAGGTATGAAAAAGCATGGGACCTATATGTCCCAATAGTCGTCTAATTTCTCGACTATTTTCTCTTGTTGACAGTACGCGAAAGAAAAGTTCGAGTTAGAATTTTGATTTACTTCATGAGAACTCGTTGTTTTTAATCTATTTTGAAAGTAAATGGTTGAAAGTTTAAAATAATAACCTTTACAATGATGGTACTTTGACCTCTATATAACTATTGGCTTAAGAGATATTCCCAAATTAGTTCAAAATTTCGTTAAAAAATCCCAAAAAGTCTAATATCTGGCCATCTTCATTTGCTGCGACGTTATGTTTGTCATCGAATGAAAGGTTCAAAAATAACCTTTCCAATGGTGGTCCTCTGACCTCTTTACGACTATAGTTTCAAGATATTCACAAAATAGGTGAAATTTTCCAAAAAATTTTATCTCTCATTCGATGCCAAACATTGCTCCGTGACAAATATATTCCAGATATTCGATTTTTTTTTTTTTTTGGAATTTTTTAACGAAATTTTTATCTGTTTTGGAAATATCTTTTGAACCAATAGTCATAGAAAGGTAAAAAGTACCACCATTGGAAAGAAAATTATCCGGTTTTTGGTTTCGTTATTTTATTTCAGTTTTACTATGAACACGATCGCAAATCAAAGACCAAATTCTACTTGCGTCTTTTCTGCGACCTCTTTGAGTGGCCTCGGTAGTCGAGTAGGTAGCGTGCTCGACTGCCATCGCAGATGTTCCGGGTTCAAAAAACCATTTTGCTCCGCCAATAATCAAAATTGCTTCGAAATTTATCATAAAAATATTATATTTTTATGTATTGATAAAAAATGCAAACAATTTTATTTTTATTTCTAATAAATCAACTCTTCAACAAAATTAAATATGAACTAGTAAGAAATGATCTTCGACTGGGCCGAAGTTAAAATACCCCCACGGCCGAACCAAAGTATATTATAAGTCTTAAGCAATCAATAAAATGTTTATCTGTAAAAACGTTTTCGTTATATTTTTAACAGAAAATATTCGCTTTTGTTTTTTGATAAAGTCGCTTTGTATGGGAGGTGGGCGTGGTTTTCACTCAATTTGGTTGAATCCCATACACATAGTACACGTTATATATCAAAGTGTATATGCAAAATTTTAAGTCCATACATTAATTTTTGTGGATTTTAGAGAAATTTTACCTTTTTGATAAAGTCACTTTGTATGGGAGGTAGGCGTGGTTTTCATCCGATTTGGTTGAATTTCATACTTAGAGTGTATTTTGTACATCAAAACTCATATGCAAAATTGCAAGTCCATATATTCATTTTTGTTGAATTCTAAGAGATTTTACCGTTTTGATAAAGTCACTTTGTATGGGAGGTAGGCGTGGTTTTCGTCCGATTTGGCTCATTTACGAACTTGACCTTCATTTTTTAGATAAAAGCTTAAATATTGAATTTCGTGATGATAGCTTTAAAATTACGGCTGTAATCGTGATCACAGACAGACGGACAGACGGACAGACAGACGGACATGGCTAAATCAACTCGGGTGGTGATGCTGATCAAGAATATATATACTTTTCTATACCTACCACGCCTCCTTATGGGCGTTACAAACGGAGTGACAAAATTAATATACCCCCATTTACGTTTTTTAAACGTGGGGGTATAAAAATTAACCATTGGGACATAGAAGTCCCGTCAGATTTGGTGGTCGCGTGGATAGTAGAAGAAGTAGACTATATTTTTTTGTTATTTTTTATTAGAAAGTGAAAGGTTGCAAAAATTTTGTACCTGTAGCTCCAGCCACCACCAAAATATTGCAGCAAGAAGAAGGCGAGGAAAAGTAGAGATTTTTCAATTTTGGGTTGGTCTGGTAGGCAAAGGGATGAATCTATACTAGAAAAGTGGAGTACTTTCTCAAAGACACATTCATTGAAATGATACTTTGCAATAAAAAAATCGATCACATAGTATTGCCAGGAAAAATTCGAACGTAAAATTGTCACCAATGTCCCAGTTATCATCAAAGGGTTAAACAGCAGCCATTCTCTTCGGTACTAAAATCACAAGGTTAGCCCCAAAAACGGAGCAGAACCTATCTTAGGTCTTAAAAAATACCTTTTGGTTTTTGAAATTTTGAGATTTGGATGCTACAGTTTTGTTATTTTCCGACCGACCCTCTTAATTCTAGCACCGACGATAACGGCATTAGTTCTTAACATATTTCTGTTTTGAATTTTATTTTCAGATGATGCACAAAACATTTGTTTATGATACCAACCAGCGACATAACTTTTTTTTCTCAGCCCACTTTTACATGACATACAAATACAACAACAACGACGACAACAACAACAACAACAACAACAACAACAACAACAATTTTTTTTATAAAGTTTGAAATTTTACCTATTCAATACAAAGGGTTTGTCGATGTCTTTTATAATTTTTGTGCAATTTAATTTTTAGCGAGGCATTTAATTTTGGTTCGCCACGGTAAAGGGTAGCCTTAAGAATAACAAGTATATTTAAATTTCCAGGGGCGTAGCCAAATTTTTTTTTTAACATTTTGAAGAATTTTGCTAAATAAAAAAGTCGTAAAAATTCTAAAAAAAATTAGTAGTTTATTAAAATATTTCTAAAAATTAAATATTTGCATTCGCCAAGTCTTCAGAAAATTCAGAATAAGCCAAGTAACATTTTGTTAGAGCATTAGTGGAAGCAGAGTTTGAGGAGTTTTTATTAATTTTTCATAGAAATCATAAAACTGTCACATTTTGGGAGACTTTCCGAAAAGACCAATTACACTATGTAACAAAATGTTTAAAAACCTTAAACTTGGCACGAGACGTAGTGAATACTTGGATTTTCGAGTTAACCCACAATTTTTGGTAAAAACAATCCATTATTCTAATAGGTGTATAGCTATATGATCTCTGATATAACCGGAGAAATTAATAGAATCAAAATTTCACAAGAAACTTCTAATTCAAACAAACCAGGCTTGAAAAATTGTTCAAATCTTTTTTTCTTTTTGGGTTGGTACATCTGTCGCCTGGTGCTCAAATATCTGTTAGAGCGCCATTTGTCAACAATGTTTTTTCTGCAGTGTGTTCTGCCGAGATTGTCTGAAATTTTATGTTTCTAACAAAATATCATGTCGCAAGAGGCCAGAATTGTGCAGAAATAACTCGTGATTTCTTCACCATGATGACCCCATCGGCTCACACATTTCATCTTGTACACGATTTTTTGACCAAAAACAACGTTCATACCACTCCGCAAGCTCTGTATTCACCCGACTTGGTTCTTTGTGAATTTTTCCTATTCACACGACTCAAGCTACAACTTTACAGAAAGCGTTTTGATACGATTGAGGTGATAAAGGAGAATTCGCATAAGGAGCTGATGGCGATTCTAATATCAGCCTATAGAAAGTAATTTTCAAGAATAGAGGAAGAGTTGGAATATACAGAAGGTGGAAAAAATAAATTGCCAGACCTTTTCATTCTCGTAAAAAAATTAACTCCAACTAGTTGATGAAGAACGTAGTAGAATTAATAATTTACATGAAAATGGACACACCAACAGGTACATGGCGAAAATATTTTAAAAAATCGCACATTGCGATTGGTAAGGTGACTGCTGCCTATAAGTCGGAGAAACTGTTGTCTCGAAAGGAAGGATCAGGGCGCGCCAAAAGTTACAACCTCCAGAATTGTTCGGCGAATTTTACATATTTCTGAAGCCGATCCCTCAAAATCGAATCTGGGGTTGCTCGTAAAGTTCCCTTCTTAAGTAAATAGGATGAAAAGAATGCATTTTTATGAAGAACATGTTTTTTTAAAACATCGAGAATTTTGACATAAAATATTCTGGACGGATGAGTCAATGATAAGACTGAAGTACTTACATGGCATGGTTTATGTTTGGCGGAAACCAAATGAGAGTCTTTCCTACAGATGTACTCTTTCAACTTTTAATACTGTAAAGAAAGGTTTAATGGTTTTGGGATGCCTTTCAGAATACGGTCCTGGAAAAATTGTTATATTAGAGAAAAAAGTAAACGCTTCGTTGTATCTTAAAATTATGGAAGACACTGCCATTTCTGAACTCAGACGCTTAAAAGGTGTGGATTTTATACTTCAGCAGGATAATGTGCCTATTTGACACTGCGAAAAAAGTAGCTGAATACCTTTCTTCACATATATTAACCTTAACATATTAACCATTTAAAATGGCACCACAAAGTCCAGACCTTTCTCCAATAGAGAATGCGTGGGCAATGCCCAAAATTCGACTGGCAGAGGAAAAACCACAAACCTTGTGCAAAATGAAAGACAGCTTGATAAAAAACTGGAACAATTTCACGTCTGAAGATTGTTTGAAGCTAGTTAATACCATGCAGAATCGATTGGGATAAATGAGCATGCGAAATGTTGGCCATTGTGGCTATTGAACGTCTTGGAAACTTATTTTTTGCACATTAAAATATAATTTGTTTTTGGTTTACGTTAAAAAAAAATATTGAATAAAATATTTTGCTTATATTTTTATCTTCTTCTTAAGCCTTAAGCTCATCAATTTTATAAACAATAAAATTAAATCATGAAAATATAAAAAAACAAAAACTAAAGGGTTTTTAATCTACATTGCTCCGTTGGAAACTTATTTTGTTCACATACTGTACATTAAGGTGGGTCACACCATATGGAAAAAAGTTGAAATATCTAAAAGTTATAAAGTTGTAGTTGAAATATCTAAAAGTTTGTAAGTATAATAAAAAAGTTGTCAAAGAGGGAATCGGAAGTAAAATGTTGCAGGCAAAGAAAAAAAAACGTTTATTGCCAGTTTGCCGCAAACGAACTTCGTTTGTCGTGCTTGGGATCGTTACTTGCAAACGTTTCAACAGTTGTCATAATAATAGTTCAGTTGCGAGAAACGCGTAATTGCAGATAATTTATTTCGTTTGTCATACACGCGAATGATTTTTAAATTGCAGAAATCGAAAAATTGTTTTTCCGAACTGAAAACTTCCTTTGTTTTCCCTTCGTTGTATACGCACAACGCTTATAATTCAGAGTTACTTTATGGACAAACTTTTTGGTAATTTTGCCGTTTAAGTTTCAGTTTTATTAAATAACTCCGGGTGTTTTTTTGATCTGAAAGTTTATGAAGAAGCTATACTTTTTCAATAATCTTATATATTTTCAGAGTATTGTCAAAGAAACAGATGAAATAGTTAAAATATCTCGAATTTTCCAGATTTCTTTGAATTTAACATCAACTTATAGACAAATAATGCATTATTGTCCAGAACTTGGATTCAGTACCTCCCAGATCTTCCTAACCTTTCTATCTTTCTAGATCTCAAGCCAAGTTTATTTTAAGTGTCACCTTGTATAATTAAGCCCTCTTTACCTATAATAAATAAAAATTTCAAATGGGTTGGGAAATTAACTTTATCACCTACTCTCTTGTCAGAGCTATACTGGTTAACTTCTCCGACAAATTTTAAACGAAAAATACAAAGAGATTAAAGATTACCTTTTAGGAATATCCTTTCTGTTTAAAAATTTTTCCTTTTAGGAAAAATAGTGCCAAGACTACGTGTAAATATCTATAAATGGAACCTTACTAATACAGCAGCACAATGACGGCAAATATTGAGCATATATTTTGACAGCTTCAGCAAGCAGCTCCTTGATATGGCTTGACAAACGCAGCGAAGAATATGCAGGGAAGAAAAAAAAAATGTGAAATGCATGCTAATGTGACGAGAGCGAATAACGTGAGCAATGTTACGTTACGTGACGCAAAAGCCAGTGGACAGCTTACGGAAGGTAAGAGAAAGGTATGTAAAATGTGCTATCTTGAGGCAACTACGCAGATAGCTGTGCAAATTATTAAAACAGTCAGTTAGAAAAAAAAAAAAAAATGCAAATCTGGAAAAATAACCAACCATAAAAGCCAAATTAAAATAAAAGCAAAAATTTAACTCAAACCTGAACCTAGCACAATATGTACTTAAATTGGAAGGTTTTTACTTAAGCGGAACGGAAATGACGCGACGCCATTTTCATTTTTTTTTCAACTAAAAACTTATGGTTTTCGTCTGGCTGGCGCTTACGTCAAATTATAAAGTAGTCGTGATTTAAAACAAAAGCCATTTAATGAGCAGTTAGCTATGTACGGAAAATTCCAGAAAAACAAAAACAACAGCAGCAGCAGTAACAGGAGCTACAATTGTTGAAAGTATATATAAAAAATTAAAAAAAAAAAAAAAATATGGCGCTGATTAATGTCAGAAATATTTAAATTAATGTAACGTGATGCGTTTGCAACATAACGCCACATTAACGCAACGTTATCAGTAACGCGTCGTGCTTGTTCGTCTGATGTTTTTTTTTAATGTTGTTCTTCATTTTTATTTTTGACGTTTAGCTGTCAGTTTGGTTTTTTGTTTTAGAGTGTTTGTTTTTGTTCAGCTCATCACGGTGAAGTAATTTATAAAATCTTACCTACCTTCAGGTTTTTCGTAAATTTTTGCCGACCATTTGTCACTGGTGCATGGTTGCCAAGTAGATAAAAATAATTTCCCTAATATTAATATTTCATCTAAGTACTTGACCAAGCGTTTTTGTATTTTTTTTTTCTTTTTATTTGCTTTCAAGAAGTTGCATATCAAGAATTTTTAATTTTTTAAAAATATTTGTTTTTTTTTTTTTTTTGTTTAATGAAATCATTGGAGTGCTTCTTGATGTTCGAATGTAAGACATGTTTTTTTTATGCGTTAAACAGCATATTTCTTCAGTGGATATGACAGCTGAAAGTTTAAATTTTAATATGCAAAGTTGAGTATTTTATGATGGTTTTTTTTTTTTTTTTGCTAAGTTTTGTGCTCAACCCAGAAAATCTGTTCGATGTGTCAAAAATTATGACAGTAATTTTATTTGGCGTTGCCTTAGTTACATAATTGAAAAGACAGCAAAAATGTGGAACACAAAGAAATGACACCATTTGAAATGTTGTTTTTAACAGTTAAGCATAATTTCAAAAGTTTACGGAAAAATTCGAAGAAATAGTTCCCAAAGGTTTTAAGTCAATTAAATTTTATAAAATTATATATATTTCCTTATGAGAAGGAACATTTACTTAGACAATATTAAGGGGATTCAAGATGTCATGTATTTGTAATATTTTTCAAAAATTCTAGACTATGGACATATTCCTAGTAAATTTTGGTACTATTGCTACATATTTATTTATTATCATGTCAGAAAAAATATTTCAATGTTCGTCATATCTTTTAATTAAAACTAAACTTTCTAGAAATACAATAACAGACCTATTCTGGCGAGTTGACAAAGTTCAACATATTAACAATAGTAAATATATTGACAACTGTAAATATTTCCTATTCTCGTTCAATTCTAAAAGCTCTTTTCTTGACACTGTTGTCAATAGCAAAAGAGGATTTTTTATTTAGAAATCCAGCTTACGCTGGATATATTCACTCATATTTTTCTCGTCAAATAAAATAAATGATTATAAATGTATAATAATATATAATATATATTGATAAAACAACAAGAACTGAAAAATAAAAGTAAACAATAATAAGAATAAAAATTGTTCATCCATTTTCTTGAAATAATAAACTGTCAAAACAAAGTGTTGCCTCCTATAAACAGTATTGATCAAATATGTTGTGGGGGATAATTGAAGTATAAAATGCAATTTTTAAGTTTTTGTTTCTTAAAATATTTGTTAATGATTTAAAATATTTAAGCGTTTAAAAAGATTGTGAAAAGAAAAAGTGTAGTTCTCTTTTTATTTAGAATATATAGTGGTTAAAAGTTTCATCTTAAAAGTGTGCTATCTCTGAAAGTTTCGAAGATATTTCATCACAGCTGGTATCATTGAAAAGGTAAATTGATTGCCTTTATTATACTTGTTAAAATTTTTACTAAATTTCTTCATGGTTTTTCAGACATAACGATTTTACTTTTTTTGAAGATTTGTTCTTTCAATAAACTTATTTTAAAGAAAAAAATTCATTATTATGGAAGTCTTTTATTATTATAATAAAAAAGTCATATTTTTATCCTTCGATTTGATATATAGTTTACTATAGTTACTTTTAAACTATCCGAGTTATCACACTTTTAAGAAATAACTTTGAACCAATATAACTTCTTAAAGAAAAGAGAAAGACATTTTTTTGTGCCATTGTTTTAAAGGTTTCAATATTTAAATATATATACAAGAGAACTAACAAATTATCAACGATAAATTCATATTTTCATTTTAAAAAAGTAACTTAACAAAATTGGGGTAATTTTTTCAATAAAAGTGCAACACTTAACAGCTGCTTTCTGACAATATGCTTTTCACCTTCCTGTGGTGAATAAATAGAGCTTTTCATTTGTCAAGTGTTCGCCTGAATAGGTTTTACAAGTCAGGTTGACAAAATTTTGACAAATTATTTCTTGTAAATTGTGCGTTGGGTTTGATGCCCACCACGTAAAAACAAATTTCAATGAAACGACAAAGAAATAAGATAAAAATGATCCCCAAATCTGATGACGACTACCGCAAACGAAAAACTGACAATGATTTACGGATATGCACCTGGAACGTCCGAACCCTTAATTGGGATGGTGCCTCTATCCAACTGATAGATATCTTAGAAAGATACAAAGCTGATATCACTGCAATCCAAGAAATGCGATGGAAGGGACAGGGTTGCTCACGGCAAGCATCCTGTGATATCTACTACAGCGGTCATGCGGAGAAGCACGAATTTGGATGCGGATTCGTGGTTGGCAAGCGACTACGACATCATGTTCTGCGATTCACACCTGTGAACGAACGACTTGCCATAATCCGTGTCAAGGCAAGATTTTTCAACATAAGCCTGATTTGTGCGCACGCTCCGACAGAAGATAAGGACGATGAGACCAAAGACAGCTTCTACGAGCGCCTTGAAGAGGCCTATGAGCGCAGCCCCCGCCACGACATAAAAATCGTGCTTGGTGACTTCAACGCCAAGGTGGGAAAAGAAAATATCTTTGGTCCAACAGTCGGAAAGTTCAGCCTCCACGACAATACCTCCGATAACGGAATGAGGCTGATTGACTTTGCCGCAGCGCGAAACATAGTCGTTAGTAGCACTAGATTCAAGCATCTCAATATTCATAAAGCAACTTGGCTGTCTCCTGATCAAAAGACGCGCAACCAAATTGATCACGTTTTGATTGACGGAAGGCACTCTTCTAGTGTTTTAGATGTACGCACGATCCGTGGTGCCAATATAGACTCGGATCATTATCTTGTCGCAGCCAAGATCCGTACACGCCTGTGCGCAACCAAGAATGCGCGCAATCCAGCACAAAGAAAGCTGGACGTCGAAAAGCTGCAATCAAAGCAAACAGCCGAAGACTTCGCTACTCGACTCTCACTCCTGCTTCAAGAAAGCACTCCTCCGATCGACGATATATACGCGCAGTGGAATCACATTTCCCACTCTATGCGTACGGCTGCCGAAGAGGTGATTGGCTATCACCGCCCTCGCCGAAACCAGTGGCACGACCAAGAGTGTCGCGACGCCACTGCAGAAAAAGATTCCGCCTACAAAGCCACCCTGCAGTCGGTTGTAACGCGTGCTGCTAAGGAGCGATACAAAGAGAAGAGGAGGGAAGAGAGACGCATTTTCAGGCGAAAGAAAAGGGAAGCGGAAATGCGTGAGTGCGAGAAAATTGAGATGCATGGTGACAGGAACGAAGTCCGAAAATTTTTCGAAAAAATAAGACGCCTGGCCGATGGTTTCAAGACCGGGGCCTCTTCCTGCAAGGATGAAAATGGGAATCTAGTGACAGATATTCAGAGTACACTGATGATGTGGAGGGAACACTTCTCTAGGCTTCTGAATGGCGACGACGACAACAATCCCGCCAATAGAGATGATATTCCGGAATCCCCAATTTTGGATGACAGCGTTCAAGTTCCGCTGCCCGACCATAGTGAAGTCTTGAAAGCTATAGCTCGGCTTAAAAACAACAAAGCCGCAGGAGCCGATGGCTTACCTGCTGAGCTCTTCAAGAATGGAGGCGAAGCTCTATTTAAATGCATTCATGAGCTTCTATGCAGAATATGGTCGGAAGAATGCATTCCAAACGATTGGAACCTCAGTGTGCTCTGCCCAATCCAATTTGCGCCAACTACCGTGGGATAAGCCTTCTGAATATCGCATATAAGGTCCTGTCGAGCGTACTATGTGAAAGACTGAAGCCCATCGTAAACCAGCTGATTGGACCTTGTCAGTGTGGCTTCAGACCTGGCAAATCCACCATAGACCAGATATTTACGCTACGATAAATCTTGGAGAAGACCCTAGAAAAACAAATCGACACACACCATCTTTTTGTCGATTACAAAGCCGCCTTCGACAGTCCAATAAGGAATCATCTATATTCCACCATGTCTGAATTTGGTATTCCTGCAAAGCTCATCCGCCTTTGCAGAATGACACTGAGCAACACCAGCAGCACAGTTAAAATTGGAAAGGACCTCACTCCTCCATTCGATACCAAACGAGGTTTCAGACAAGGTGATTCCTTATCGTGCGACTTTTTCAACCTGATGATGGAGAAGATCATCCGAGCTGCTCATTTGAGACGCAGCGGCACGATATTCTACAAAAGTATTATGCTGCTGGCGTATGCTGATGATATCGATATCATTGGCCATAATACGCGCGAAGTCAGCGCAGCATTCTCCAGGTTAGCGAAAGAGTCGAGTCGAATGGGTCTTGTAGTGAACGCAGATAAGACGAAATACCTAGTGTCAACAAATAAACAGTCCCAGCGTCTTGGAAACCACGTCACTGTTGACAACATCTCCTTCGAGGTTGTTAAGGACTTCGTCTACCTGGGATCCAGCGTAAACTCTTTCAACGATGTCAGTATTGAGATAAAGCGAAGGATAACTCTTGCCAACAGGTGTTACTTTGGGCTGAGTAGGCAATTGAGAAGCAGAGCCCTCTCTCGACGAACAAAACTCACGCTCTATAAGTCACTAATCATGCCCGTCCTATTATATGCAGCACAAACCTGGACGTTGAGCAGTTCTGATGAAAAGACTTTGGGAGCCTTCGAGAGAAAGATCCTTCGTAAGATCTTCGGTCCAATCTGCGTCAATGGCGAGTACCGAATTCGATGGAACCACGAGCTGTATGAGCTGTACGCTGACATCGACATAGTTAAGCGTATCAAAATCGAGCGGCTCCGCTGGCTAGGTCATGTTGAGCGAATGGAAAACGACGCTCCAGCGAAAAAAATATTCGATTCGGTGCCCGGTGGTGGTCAACGCAGAAGAGGACGCCCACATCTTCGTTGGAAGGATCAGGTGTTGGATAACCTGACTACACTTGGTGTTTCCAACTGGCGCCAGCAAGCGCAGAACAGAAATGGCTGGCGCAATTTCTTATACGAGGCCAAAACCGACTTACGGTTGTAAGCGCCAGATAAGTAAGTAAGTAAGTAAGTAAATTGACAGCCAGAATAGGTCTGTAAGTCCAGTTATTGGTGAGGGAAAGAACGCTATCTTGCAAACTGATGAGGCAAAAATAATTTTTTTTTTATATTGTTTTAGTAGGGACATTTTTTAGGGTTATGTATAACAATTTAGTAAAATTTTTAAGGAAACGAAAAATTTAAAACCTCCGTATCTCAAAAAGTTTAACCAACTAAAAAAATAAAATTACATTTTTGAAAAATGTAATTTACACCCCTATTCTAGCATTGAAGTGACAATAGACTGTCATTGAAATTTTGTCACAGACCGTGTTATGCACTTGTTAATTCCTGTTATTCTACATCAAAGGTGACACGGAGAAAGCTTATGAAATTCCCCACACGATGGTGAAAAGCTTTTCTACTTTATTAATATGTGCCAAAATATTTATTGTGAAAAATTTTAATTTTAGACAAACAGAATATTTCAACGAAAAAATGTAAGTTAATGATTTCTTTAATTTTTGCATATTTTAGACATTTCCTTATAATTCAAGAAGAAAATGTTCGAACGTACAACTGCAGAGCAACTGAAGTTTTATGTTCAATTCTGCACGGAGCGTCCCAAACTGCAGGCTAGTGAAAATTCAGCGGAAAGGCCACGATTGTTTATTAATTTTCAACAAATCTTCTTAGCATCCGGAATGTTTCCGTAAACACCGATTCATGCATAGAAAAGGGATTGGTTGTATCTCTCAAATGCTTCAGCCTTCGCCTTTGTATTTTATTATTTCTTTCGGCAAGAATGGACGAATATATTGTTATAAATTCTTTTGTCATTGTTAATTTATTTATTTTTTGATTTTTTCGCACAATTTAATAATTTATAGTTTTTAAGATTTTACAAAACACCAAATACTAAAGTAAAAGCTTTTCAAAAATTCGCTTGTCACCTGCTCCGTAGGTGATGACAGCTAGCAATGATAAATTGAATTTTTTGATCTGTCGCTTATCTGCTAGAATAGAAGAACATGACAATAGTCATTCCCCACACTTTGTCACAATTTTGTCACTGTCCCTTCAACGCCAAAATAGGGGTGTTAAGTTAGTGAGAAGCACTAAAATATCTTTAGTTGACAGACATAGTAAATCCCGGTGCCATGCTTAAGTGAAAAAAGTTAAAATTTCATAACATTGCATACTATTTCCTCGACTGTGTCTGAGAACCAATTGGTCTTACAAGAAAACAATACACTAATGGAAATAACGCATATTAGCATTATCCACGCCTGAGTGTAAATTTTATTCAAATATTTACGTGGATAAATCAAATGTTTTCCTTACAACTCGTTTTTTTCCCGTATTTCAATTTTATTTATACCACACACGTACACACATATTCCATACAAGCAAGCAGCAACAGCATCGCACACGTACACACACACTCCGACAAGCAGCAACAGCATCGCACTCTGTTCCTGCAGTTTATTTCTTGCATTTGCAGTTCTTATAGTTCTCATTTAGTTATTGTTTCAAGGGCAATATAGTATGCATGTTTGGCAAAGAAATTAAATTATGTATGGTGAAGTGACAACTTGATATTTTCTCTGAAGTATCTTGCACCGGTTGTCATTTACCTACATATTTGGCTTGTATCTACATATGTTTTTTATATTTATTTTTCTCCTTCTAGTTTATACTATTTTTGACATTTGGTGCATCAGCTGTCAAAAATAGTATATATTAGAGAACGAAAAAACTAAAAAAGGAAATAAAATATACAAGGATATGGTATTGGATGGACGCAGCTCGTGAGAAATATTTAAATATATTTTTTTTTTAATTTCAATATTTTTATATAAATTTTCATTAAATGTGGGATAGCTTTATTTTCAAATAGTAAATATTTGAAAAATATTTTAAAAAAATTCATGCATAATTTTAATTAATTCTGTTTTAATATTTAAATATTTCATTTAATTAAAAAAGTATTCAAATAAATTTTAAATATTTACGTAGTCGATTTATGCAAATGCGTTATTGGTGCAAAAATGACTCGCTTTTTGGATAAATTAAAAAAGTTTTTGGATAAATTTAATATTTTTTCCCCTTAGTGTAGATATGTCCCAAAAAGTTAACCTCTAACAAAACTTTCTTCAATATTTTTCTCATATTTAAGTTACCACTACATATTTATTCCACAAATACCAGTTTTTTCTTGCAAGTTAAATACAAGCTAACGGTTCGACTACTACCACCACCATTTTATATCGGATATGCCCAATCAACAAAGCAAAAAAATCAATCTTGTGGTTACTCAAACGTTGTAAGGCTCATTCTAGGCTAAAAGTTTAAAAAATTGCCAACGATGTGAAGACTGATTTCTTGAGTTTTCGTTACTCAGGATAGAGAAGAGAGTTGGACTAAAAAGTTGATGTACGAAAATTTAATAAAAAATAAAAATGATAAGGAATATATTATCTACGGCATGGGCGAAGTTAAAATACCTCCACATAAGAGTACCTTACATAACAGTGTAATATATAAAAACCGAAGTTATGTAGGTTTTATTATATTGATGACGTCAAATTTAATGGGGTTTCATTCGTAGCTTTGATTAATACAATTCGAGTGAACTTCAGAGTTAGAATATAAATGGATACATTTAAAATCTATCCTTTTTTAGTGTGATAAAATATCATAAAATATAGTCTTAAGGCCTATTTATACAAGAGAAAAACTATTAAATCAAAACAGTTTTAAATACTAAAATATAACAAAAATCATGATCATACGCAAGCCGGTACCCATACTATATGCATCATACTATACCTATAATGCCACACCTATCATTCCATACCCTTAATACAACACTTATCATGCCACACCAAACTCATCATATATCACCTATGAGACCAGACGATACGCATTATACCATAACTATTATGAGATTAGCATCAGAGAAAGACCATCACACCATACCATTATAACATTTCCGTCATACCAAAACCAACACACTCTGTACATCACACCAAACTCATCATAACAATTCCATCAAATCAAATCCATCTCAACATTCCCATGATACCATACCCATTATATCGTAGTGATTGTATTCAGTCAATTGTACCAATTCAATCACACAAGAAGCATCAACCCATATCATCATTTACACTCATCATTCAACAATTGCCATTTAATGCCCATTCTACCAAACGAATAAGAAACAATCCCCATTTTTTTGAATAGACGTATCAAGTTTATTTCTGATAAAAATGTTTATCCAAATACATACTGCATTTATAATATCTTGGCTCAAGTACCACGTATCCTAGTACTTTGGTAAAAGATTTAAAGCCAAGAACCAAAACTCATCGATTTGAGCCGAATATGATCTGAGTGAATACAGCACGCCCATTTTCCCCATTAACCTTTAACTTATTCCTATGAATAATACCCACATGTCACGCCCATTTTTCCCACTAACATTTGTCTTATTTTTATGAATAATACCCACACTTGTTACAGTAGATACAGCACGTCCATGTTTGCCAGGAACTTTTATCTTAACCACATAAGCTAAAATACCAATAGTTACCATCCACTGTCACTGATGTTGGTGCCAATATAAATTCCATTATAATGCTATTAAGTTTTATTTCCGGTTAATTTTGGATCTAAATTTTTATTATTTTTATTGCTTTAAATAAACCACGCCATTTCTTCGCTAACATAAGATTTTCAAATATCTTACTTCACCCCATGTGCTTATAATAATGCAGCCTTAACCCATTTCTGCCTAATAGGTATTTAAATATACAAAACAGTATTGAGTCTTATCATTCAATCTAAATTCTATCGCGGGTTAGATGCGAGATACTCGTATAGCAGTAATTTTTTCATAGTAGAGGAGAGATGAGACTATAAAAAAAAAAAAAAAAAAAAATGGAACAGTCTAATTTTCCGAGGTTTACCTTTAGATATTTTACAGGTGATCATCTAAATCTTATTTAATTACAAATTATGGTCAGGCTTTATTGGGTTAAGTGGTTTCAAAGGAATAAAGTGTCTCCTCTGCTAAAAACTCAAATTCCTCAAACTCTTCAGAAATCAGCTTGGTTAAGAGATAAGTTTATTGTAATAATGGTGATTATAGTGTCGATAAAAAGTTCGAAAAGTAACTTAAGTATAAAAAAATTTAGTCTTCTGCAGCTCTGAAAGTTTCAATAAAATAAAAATCATTAAAAAAACACCTATAAACGGGGTTCTGAGAAAATAATTATTTATTAAATTTTCACTTTTATTACGAAAAAAATACACTGCATCAAAATATTTAATAATTTCCGAAACGAATAATTTAATTTGGTGCAGTTTTTATTTCTAAATATGAAAGTGAATCTTCTTAATGGAAAGAAAAATCAATGTACCGAAATAATGTTAAACTGTGGCCACTTCGTTGGATCTTCATAGGCATCGGTTGCACACAATAGGTCTGTTTCCGTACGAACACTGTGTAACTTGTGGGACACTATTTTCTGTTTCCGTACTTTCTGTGCTTAATATGGGAGAAGAAGAACAAGCATAAAATCGCTCTCTCGAGCACACAAAGTTCACAGAGAGTGCTAGAACTCGAGACTTCGAGTAAAGTAAGAACAAGCATCAAGAAGAATAAGCATCAATAAGAAGAAGCAAATGTCAAATTACATTTCATAATTGTTTATGTTTTGCGATAAATAAATGCACAAATTGTGTGCCTTAAAAGAAATTTACGTACAATAAATTAATAATAATGAATAAAAATTAAGTAATTGTTCAGTTTTGCATTAAAAACGGCTCTTAATAATTCGAGTGAGTGTTTTAAATTTTGTGCTGCCGTCTGCAGTCAAAATCAGCTGTTTTGTGCTTGAAACCTACTAAAAGCTGTTTCCGTACTTTTGCAACTATCCTCACATTTCGTTTTTACTCTCTTGCACACATCTAACACAAATCTTACACAGTGTAAAGTACGGAAACAGACCTACAGCCCTATTCTGCTTGTTAACTTAACAAGGAATTGTTAAGGAGCTCTTGTTAATGTTCTTGTTGTGTAATGTAAATGTTCGTATTCTGGCAAATAATTTACAATTTGAAAGCTTAAAGTTCACTTAATTTTAAAGTTCACCACGCATGGTGAAAATGTAAATGCCTTAGATATAAAGCGTCAGCTGTTTTTATATTCCTCTTCTCTTGCTTATTTTGATTGCTTATGTTTGTTTTTCTACAAGTAAGATGGAAAATGTTAAGAAATAAATAATTTACTAATTGTTTTTAATTGTTTTAAGTTTCAAAATTAATTTTTTTAATAGGCAAGCAATTTTCGAGTTTTTGCAGTCTTTAAATTTATTTTTTCTTTGATCTTCTTCAGTATCAAAAAAGTTAAAAGTAAGAATTCATCCATTTTTTGTTTTTATTTTATTTTATTTACACAGCATTTGTTTGGCTTAATACTGAAATATCTTTCGTTGTTAAGTTGTTTTCTGTCATTAACAAAATAGTAAAGAAAGGAGCTTTCAAATTATCACCAGAATACGAAACCTTAACAATTTGTTAATATTAACTATTTTGTTAATGTGGTGAGCTTAGTTAAGCTGCCAGAATAGGGCTGCTAATATGTATTTACTGTTGTGTCGAATGGTTGCGGTATTCACTAATAAGTAAATCCACTTCGAATATACATGAACCAACTAAAACTCACCATAGAGGTGTATTCGCTACAACTATGAATTGTTTGTGGGTTAGGATGCATATAGCAATGCAAAATTCTTTTGTAAAACAAAAACAAAAAATAGAAAATGAAATACGGCTCCAAATTTACTTAAATTTTGAACGTTTAAACCGTAACGGAATAAGTCCCTGAATGATGATTTATTTTATTTTAATTGGGCTCTATTCCATTCTTAAATTTTTGCATTTATGCATTTTAAAATAAAGATCAAAAAATAATGATATAACGCCCAAAGTTTTCCAATACAAAATTTCCCATTTTGGACTTCATTCCATTATAAAAGCCGTTGCAATAAGGCCTTAAAAAATGCCAATCGTTTTCTATACTAATATTTTGAATGGTGATTATTTATTTTATTCTTTGCCTAAAATATTTGGAATTTTACATAATTTTTCTATTTTGAGCGTACATTCATTATTTTCCTGAACCCAGTATAATATACGATTAAGAATATGATTGTTGTATTGAATATGAAACTCCTGAATAAAGTAATTGTATTTGGTAACTAAGAAACTCCTGTGCATATCAATGAAGATTATTTTATTTAATTTGCATTGCATTGTTGTACATCTTTCCTTGATGTTTTAGGAACGATTCATATGATTTTCATCCGTAATTTAACTCAGAACAATAACCAAGAGGTTTTTTCGGTATTAACCTCGGCTATTATGTTTCAAAAAGTATTTTTTTTACACATTTTAGTGTTAATCGTTGTACATAATACAACTTGTTATACTTTATGGAGAAAATAAATAATTCTTTGAAATAAAATCTTATACAAAAACATAAATTAATATTATTCACCTAATTCGTCAAAATAGTTAATTACAAAGAGGGTTATTTACTGAAAAACGGTGTGATATCTGTGAAGTCGTACTTCTGTCAAGAGTCCTGAGATCAACGCATTTTTGTGAATTCTGTGTAATTCTCAGTTTATATCAAAATAATAAATATAAGATTATTTATATATATTATATTGATAATATTTTTTATATAATAAATATTTATTAAAATAATAAATATAAGCATTAATTTAATTTTTTTATTTCATTAACAATTGAAAGTTTAATATAAAAACCTTGAAATCAATATATATATAAATAAATATATAATTATATACATACATATATAACCAACACAAAGAAAATATATCATGTTCTGCTTAAAGGATTTCATTGCCCATTAGTTACCATGATCTGACGTACTTTGGTTACCTTTGATGAGTGGCGGTTAAATAATCCGTGACGCATCGCCAGCTGATTGCATCGACAATTTTAAATCACCAACTGTAAATACATGGATTTATTTACACCCACACACAGACGCCAATGGCCACAGATATGAACAATAAAAAAGTAAAATAAAAAAAAAACATAAAAATAAAAAATCCCGCTCTATAACGCAAATAAAAAGGATTAACGATATTTTTTTTTTCACTCATTAAGCATAAAAACAATTCGACAAAAGAACGAAAACAGACAAAAATATATAAATATGTACATCAACTATATTTATTGCAACAATCAAAAAAATACACTCAAAAAAGCAGGAACTCAATTTGCAATTTTAATGTCATCTACTTCCGGCATGCAGCGACAATCCGCTACGGCTATCTTGCTCTTGCACTGTTTGACGCCATGTTGTTTTCGATCATTAATAAATTATTTATTAAGTGTAGCATTAAACGAATTTATGGTAGATGCTCAGGGCTCAGGTGGTCGATGGGGCGGCACGTGGTGAGTTTTTGTATGGTTGTGGGGTATTTATGGCAAGCGGTGTAAATTTGCATAAGAAGAGCAAAGTTTTTATGAAATGCAATCGTACTGTTTTATGCGCCAACAAAGTGTTAAGATTTCATGGTAGTTAGCGGGACTTAAAGTTTCGTGCAACCAGCATCAGTGATAAAGCCGTATTCAGCATAAAGCTGGAATACGAATAAAATTGAAATTTTTCTACGTTTTACTACACTGCGATTCACAATGAAGTCATATTATAAAGGGACTATAATTCTCCATGAAAATATTTGTTTTTTTAAGACCCTTTACTTTCACCTGATAATGCTGATCACAACATATGATATTATTGAGAGATAATTTTTGCATATGACATGGCATATGAGATGACATATGACATGTCATATAACATGACATATGAGATATGATATGACATATGACATGACATATGACATATGAGATGCCATATAACATGACATATGAGATATGACATGACATATGACATGACATATCGTCGCTCGTATGACTAACTGACGTATCTGAATTTTCTTAATTATTCAGGAGAGCACTTTTTACTTTTCGTTTCTGTATTTTTACGTGTAATATTTTAGATATGACTCAAAGTAACTTGCGTTTTTTGCCAAACCGTGTAATTTATAGCTATAATATTTTCTGACATGATACAGTAGGGCTAAAGAAGTATACTGGCATCTCTAACTCAATTTCGCAAAAAATGTTAGTTACGCCAGTTAGTCATACGAGCGACGATATGACATGGCGTGTAATATGACATGTGACATGACATGATATGTGACATGACATGACATATAACATGAGATGTGACATGACATGATATGTGACATGACATGACATATGACATGACATGTGACATAACATATGACATGACGTATGACATGACATATGAAATGACATACGACATGACATATGACATGACATGTGACATGACATATGAAATGACATACGACATGACATATGACATGACATGTGACATGATATGATATGTGACATGACATTACATGTGACATGACATGATATGTGACACATATGACATGACATGATATGTGACACATATGACATGACATATGACATATGACTGATGATTTGGTATTTAGTATTTGTTTGCATTTGACATGGTATTGACAATAATTGGTATGAAGGTAATTGGATGAAGTTAAAAAAATTTTCGGCAAAAGTTTGTTACTCAAAAAAATTTTTTTTTTACGTAATAAAATTCCCTTACGTTGAAGGGAAACTGAGACCCCGTCACTATACGAGTGGCATATGTGGAATTTTAAAAAATGAAAACACTGAAAACTGACATAACTTATTTTTAAAATTATTCAGAATTTATTAAATATTTAGGATCCCATTCAAACACAATCAAAACAGTCATTACTTAAGTAATAAGAACAATTTCACTTAAAGGATTTCATTGGATATTAAGAGCAATTAACTTAATTATTTTTCAGTAGTTTTCTTTTTCTTTTTGCAAATTCAAACAAATATTTTAATCATCTCTCATAAAATGTATTAAACGAGTCTATGTTAATTTTTAATTGCTACACTCAAGTGAAATTCTTCAACTCAGTTGCTGAAAATCAAAAATCCAGCACCACATCATAACCACACAATGACCGATTCCCTTACAAGCCACAACGACTGCCATAACTATTTCATCATCATTATCATCATCATCATCATCGCCGCGATCATCATCGTTAACAACAACAATTGCAAAAACCACGCCAACCTCGACAACACAGAAGACAACACGCACAAGTAGCGCGCTGCTATTAACAGACATTCACTCCCTCTTTAAGATTTAGCAAAACTTTAATGCCAGACTCAAATTTGTATGCGTGGGTGTCACCGAACATGACTCTAGGTCTGTGGAATTTAAATTAATACAACAAAACAGCAAAGAACAAAACCATTGGCTTCATTAATTTATGCAAAATACGTTTGTAATTAAAATATGAAATAATAGGAAAAACATACGTCTTCACATAATAATTACTTAGAAGAGACTAGAAAAAAAGCCATTAATTCGCTTTGGTATTTATGTGAACTTATCATCATTTCAATAATGGAGTGATAATAGCTTGAATATCATTGCGGTTAATTGTGAATATGAGGGATATATTTGAGGTTATGGAGGTTAGATGGTAAAGATAAATTGGAGTTCAGAAAGTGCAGTTTATGATCATCTTCTAAACTATCAATAGAACAGTGGCCCTCTTCAATGAACGCACTAATCTTTGAAGTCACCTATCGGATTTAAATAAAATTTGGAAAACTTGAAGAAAACCTTGCAAAGAGTGTTGTTATCTATTTTTTTTATAAAGCTATCACTGAGTAAAAGCCGAACTTTAACAATGACTTCTTTGTATAGAGCTTTGTCACAAAAATAAGTTTTTACCAATTTATCTGCTAAAAGAATATTTTAATTTTTTTTTTCTTAGTTATTATTATTTTGGTTTTTTTTAGTTATTGTTATTGTTTCCTTTTTATCGTTGCACGTTTGTATTTGCAAGTATTTTATATTTATATTTATGAGCTTAAATTAAAAAGTTTTTTGTTGCGCCTAGAAATATGCAATAGAAATTTAGTTTTTTTTAATTATATTGTCAGAAGCACGACAAAATATAAATAATAAAAGTGTTGCAAAAAACAAAAAAAAAAAAACAACAATGACGCATGCACACAAAATGCCAGATAAGGTCGACTGAGCGACAAACAGATGCATATCCATAAAAAACAGAACAGTGACGGCTACAGAAGTATTTACTCAAGGTGTGGTTTTCATTTGAATAAATTGTATTGAAATATTTGGTCTATGATGAAAACTTTAAACATAAAAATTACAACACCGCAAGCATGGCTAGGTGACTCCAAACGGTGAACCGCCACTGCTTAATATAAAGTTTTGAATTTGGCGCGGTATGTGTAGAAATTTCAAAAATTTATGCATTTATTTCGCTGTGTCTGATTGTGTGTGAGTGTTGACATGTGTGTCTATGTGTATTTTGCACAGCAAAAAATTTGACTTGCGGTAATAAAATAAACTCCTGCTTTTGTCATACCTCCGTCATTTTGCCTTTTTTATTTGTTTTATATTAACTTTTTCGTAAGGCTGTTTTTTTTAGGTTTTCTGTTTTTTTGTGAGTATGAAAAAATAGATACTTTAAAAAACTATTTTTTCTATCGGTATTTTTTGTGTGCAAATATTAACTAACTGTTTTAATATCATTAAAAAAAAAATAATTTAAAAAGTTATTTTTCCATCGTCTTTTTTGTGTGCAAATATTAACTAACTGTTTTAATATCATTAAAAATGATTGTTTGTCAAGTTTTTTGCTGCTTTTAAACGTTCATCAAATAAATCACTAAACCCGCTAAGTCAAAATTTAAACAAATTTGTTATGAATTTAAACGTTAAATTGTATGGACATATTTTATAAGATAACCTTTAAAGGAATTGAAAATATTGTGAATTCAAGGCAAAAACTTATGAGATATACTTTGCTTCTATAGCAGATCTCTAGAAAGAACGAAGCTAAAACATGAGTCAGATAGAAACTGCCAATAGTTTATTATAAACTGAAGAATTCTTATGTTATGTTTTATGTTATATCAAATACCAAATACCAAAAACTAAATACTAAATATAAAATTCCAAAAACCAAATACCAAAAACCGAAAACCAAATACCAAATATCAAATACCAAAAACCAAATAACAACTATCAAATACCAAATACGAAATATTAGATACCAAATACTAAATATCAAATTCCAAAACCAAATACCAAATACCAAATATTAAAAACCAAATATCAAATAACAAATACTAAATACCAAATACCACATACGAAATACCAAATATCAAATACCAAATAACAAATACCGAATACCAAATATCAAATACCAAATACCAGAAACCAAATACTAATTATCAAATACCAAAAACCAAATACCAAATACGAAGTATCAAATACCAAATACCAAACACCAAATACCAAATACCAAATACCAAATATCAAATAACAAATACTAAATACCAAATACCACATACGAAATACCAAATATCAAATACCAAATAACAAATACCGAATACCATATATCAAATACCAAATACCAGAAACCAAATACTAATTATCAAATACCAAAAACCAAATACCAAATACGAAGTATCAAATACCAAATACCAAACACCAAATACCAAATACCAAATACCAAATACCAAAATCCAAAATCCAAATTCCAAATACCAAAAACCAAATACCACATGCCAAAAAACTAAATACCAAATTTTTTACACCAAATACCTAGAACCAAATGCCAAATACCAAACACCAAATACCAAAAACTAAATACCAAATATCAAATACCAAGTGACAAAATCCTTTTGCCAAATACCTAATACCAAATGCCAAATACCAAGCACCAAATATCAAATATCAAATACCAAATACCTAGTACCAAATACCAAATAAAATATATCAAGAACCAAATACCAAACACCTGATATCAAATACCAAAAACCAAATATCAAGTATCAAATGCCAAATATTAAATACTAAATACCAAATAACAAATACCGAATACCAAATACCAAATACCAAATACCAAATACCAAATATTAAATACCATATAACAAATACCAAATACCAAATACCAAGTATCAAATCTGTATATGATGAATTTCATTTAAAAATCTAGATAAAACTGAAATTTTGAACCCGACCACCTCAGATATCGATGAAATTTTGTTCATAGCTAAATTTGATCAATACAAAAAAACCCTCATTTTTAGAAATGACTGTTTTGCGATTTTTTGGGCGTGGCACAGTGGGAAAGTTTTCGAAAAAACGCGAAAATGGTCGAAAAGAGCTCCATTAGAACTGCAATAACTCAGAATAGGCTGAACCGATTTTCATGATCTTGGTAACATTAAAAAGATATTTTAACAGGCTTTATGCCACGTTTAAAAAATAAAAAAAATTACACTGTACAAAATTTTATAACAAAAAGAAAATTTTACCTAACGAAAAAACCAAAAAGATCAAGGGTTTTTTTACAGTGTATTACTTTTTTAGAAAGGTTTATCCTTCACCTATAACATATCAAAAAATAAAAATGGGTTCTTTTTTAGTTTTTTTTATATAATTTTTTAAGTAGTGCCACTTCTAGTAATTGCCCATATATTTTTATATTGAAGCCACGAAAAATAGCCAAACATCTGTTATATTACTGAGAAGTGTTCAAATTTCAGTTATATTCAAAATATACTTATAATGTGCAAAGATTATTGATATAATATGCATAAAAGAAAATTATGTATGTATACAGGTAAAAAAAATAAACATTGTCCCAGAAAAATTATGAATATGTTTTAACCCCAAAAAGTTCTTGCGGCCGTACCAGCCCAAACCAATAAGTATACAGGTAAGCGCATAAAATGCTTACTGTAACTGTGTTTCTAGGATTAGCAAAATAAACACACTGCAGGTACCCCTAATAAAAGAATTGATTTTAAAATTGTCTTCAATATTGCTATATAAATGCACCTGATGAACATACCCATATTCATAATTATAAGCCGTTTCGAGAAGCCAAGATATCCCATTACAATTTTTACGTGTATATTTTAAAATTTTGAGTGAATATGAATTCAAACAATAAGTACAGATGCATAAAAATATCTAATAAGTGTTGCGCTTCGCTTCGTAAAATAAGTGAAAACGAGGCTGCAAATATAATTGAATATTTTCCAGCTGTCGCCAACATTCATTGTAGCCGTATTTGCGAAACTTGCCGGAATACACTAAGAAAAGCGCGCAGTCGTAATGAATCCAACGTGGAGCGGAATGAAGTCTCAAATTATTTACCAACAACGCCCAGCGATGAAATTAGCGAATAATTGGATGAACTTCCAACTTGTACCAGCCGTAATGCAAACATCGAAAGCAACGAACTCATTGAAAATATAAATGATCATATTATTCCTCATCTACCAAACCAAATGTCGCCTCTTAAAAGGAAATATATCAAAAGAGATGCATACAGAAATAGAAAATCACTGCAAATTTTGGAAAATATAGCAGATTCACTTGGAGCTGATCCATTTACTGATTTGTCAGCGCAACTTGAAAACGTCAAAGCCATTTACGATCAAATTTTGCAAAACATCAAATATCAAATAGAGAACAGCTCAAATCTTTTGGAAAAGCAAAAACTTTTATCTCTCTTACCAATCAATATGACTCACGAAGAAATTAAAGATCGTTTTGGGGATGATATATCTCACGATTGTATCAAAAAAAGTAAAGATATCCAAAGGAATAAAACGAAGTTTGCGGATATCAATCTTTTAAAAATGAGCAGACGTAGTTTACCAACCGAAACTCTAAGCACAGTGAAGTTATTTTATGAAGATGATGAAATTAGCCGAATGATGCCAGGATCGCAAGATTCAATTACTGTTAAACGAGGAAACTTACTTGAAAAAGTTCAAAAAAGACTGATGTCATCTTCACTACGCGAATCTTACTACGAATTTAAAAAAAAACATCCCTTGGCCAAAGTGGGTTTTACAAAATTTACAATGTTAAGGCCAAAAAATTGTATCAAACTTGGAGTTGGAAACCAGCAAAATATCTGTGTATGCACATTGCATCAGAATATGAAATTTATGTTTGAAAAAAGTGGCTTAAAATCAATTTGTATTGAAGGACAATGCACATTTACCGACTACAAAGATGTTCTCAAATTCGTTGTTTGTAATGGTGACAGACAAAAAAGCGAGTGTTGCGTTTCAATGTGTGGTCACTGTTTCAAAAATTTAAATAATCTAAAAACGCATGTGCTAAAACATTTTGAAAATAACCAAACTGAACAAATAATATACAAAAAGTGGAATACAACGATTAGATGTGTTCTGGAAACGTTAACCACCAACCCAGAATCATTTGTCAGCGATTTTACTAAACACATCAAAGTTCTGATTCCGCATCATTTCATAGCAAAGCGACAATCTGAATTTATCAGCAATAAAAGAGCGGCGCTGTTATCAGGAGAAATGTTAATTCAAATGGACTTTGCTGAAAATTATGCATTTCTTGTACAAGATGCCGTGCAAGGATACCATTGGAATAATGATCAAGCTACAATACATCCGTTCGTTATTACAAAGGTAATTATTTTAATATTTTGGTATTAGTAAACAAATCCATTCACACTCATCAAAATATTTAATATGTGTTATTTATTTGTTTTTTTTTCTTTGTTTGTTTATTTTCAGATAACGATAAATTAACTCATAAAAGCTTCGCCATAATATCAGATTGTAATACCCATAATAGTATAGCAGTTCATCTATATATTTCAAAAATGATACAGTTCGTGAAGGCCAATATAACCAACAATATTAAAAAAATCATTTACGTATCAGATGGTGCAGGAGCACAATATAAAAATATATATAACTTCATTAATTTATGCCATCACAAATCTGATTTTGGTATTGACGCTGAATGGCACTTTTATGCTACCAGCCACGGAAAATCTGCATGTGATGGAATCGGAGGAACATTGAAGAGAGGTGCTCGAAATTATAGTATTGCAAATAAAAATGAAATCCTGACAACGAGGCAACTCTATCACTGGGCATCAGAAACATATAAGACCACCATACAAGTTGCTTACGCAGATGCTGACGAATACAACAACGTTAAAGAAAAGCTATTTTCAAGATATAAAGAAGCTCAAACTATAACAGGAACTCAAGGCTTTCATTCATTCATTCCGATAAATGAAACGTCTGTACATGTGCGCAGATATTCTGACTGTGCCAAATTTGAGCAGCGCAAAATTTCTTACAAATAATTAACTTAAAAAAAATGTAAATAAAATAAAACACAAATTAATAAAAACATGGCAAATAATATAAACAATTGTTGATGGTTTTTTATTTGTAAACATTTAAAAAATGTTAGAATTGTTGAAATATTTTGTAAATGTGTAAGAATGTGACCTGATATTTTCGCTGTTATTCGAATTATTTCGAAAACTTTCGGTACGTTCATCAGGTGCATTTATATAGCAATATTGAAGGCAATTTTAAAATCAATTCTTTAATTAGGGGTACCTGCAGTGTGTTTATTTTGCTAATCCTAGAAACACAGTTACAGTAAGCATTTTATGCGCTTACCTGTATACTTATTGGTTTGGGCTGGTACGGCCGCAATAACTTTTTGGGGTTAAAACATATTCATAATTTTTCTGGGACAATGTTTATTTTTTTTACCTGTATACATACATAATTTTCTTTTATGCATATTATATCAATAATCTTTGCACATTATAAGTATATTTTGAATATAACTGAAATTTGAACACTTCTCAGTAATATAACAGATGTTTGGCTATTTTTCGTGGCTTCAATATAAAAATATATGGGCAATTACTAGAAGTGGCACTACTTAAAAAATTATATAAAAAAAACTAAAAAAGAACCCATTTTGATTTTTTGATATGTTATAGGTGAAAGATAAACCTTTCTAAAAAAGTAATACACTGTAAAAAAACCCTTTATCTTTTTGGTTTTTTCGTTAGGTAAAATTTTCTTTTTGTTATAAAATTTTGTACAGTGTAATTTTTTTTATTTTTTAAACGTGTCATAAAGCCTGTTAAAATATCTTTTTAATGATACCAAGATCATGGAAATCGATTCAGCCGATTCTGAGTTATTGCAGTTCTAATGGAGCTCTTTTCGACCATTTTCGCGTTTTTTCGAAAACTTTCCCACTGTGCCATGCCCAAAAAATCGCAAAACAGTCATTTCTAAAAATGAGGGTTTGTTTGTATTAATCAAATTTAGCTATGAACAAAATTTTATCGATATCTGAGGAGGTCGGGTTCAATGCATCTCGATTTTTACATGAAATTCATCATATGGGGTATTCCATGCCATTTCGGCCTCGACCGGTCGGACATGTCTCCGATTTGATTCAAATTTTCAGGGATGATAGACTAATATGAGAAATATAATTTCCCCAAATTTCGATTTTTTTTAATCCACTCTTCTAGCTTTTACAGTACGTCAAAGAATTTTGTAACACTTTCTTTGTTTTGAACTCGTAACTGGTTCGACTAAAAAATAAAAAAAAAATACACATATGTTGCAAATTAAGTCTAGTTTCATAATTTTTAAAAATAAATTTAGTGTTTTTGATTTTTACACTGAAAAAAAAATTTTTTTTCCTAAAAGTTAAGTTTTTGAAAAAGGCCCATCCTTCAAAAAATTCGAAAAAAATATATGTCAAAGCTGTGTGCTTTACGCAAATTTTAAGCTACCTTGTTGGAAAATACCATTCTAAATGTAGAAGTTATGGACGTTTTACTCAATGTATGCCGAAAATTTCAAAATAATATTTTATATTTAGTGAAATAATTTAAAATCTAAATCATTTTAAATTAACAATTTTGTATTGAGAGCTACAGGACGTAGTTTTTAATTGTAGTCTGCTTCCATCTATTGGAGCAATATGGTGAATTCCTAAAGTTCCTTTGATTGTTTTGCAGCTTTCATACCTTGTCTTTAAATACTCTCCTGCTTCAATATAATCTTCTACTGAACAAAAACACAGGTTGTAATTAATAAGGTTTGCTTGTGCCCATTGAAACAGTTGTTCAGCTGTCAAAATTTGTTCGCGGATGCCTCATGTTTGTCATCAACTTAAAAATATATCTTTAACTTCTATATATACAAAAATAAGTTGCATTGTGTATGAAATTGATGTTCTCTGGAATGCGTGAACCGATTTCGAAAACATAGGTTTTTATGTATAAACGGTCTATGTATGTGTATTGGTTCATGAATTATAGGCATTTTAGTGATAAGGTGTGAACAATACAGGTGTGAACAAATACAAGTGCGCACATATGGTGTATATGGGGAAATATTTGCAAGGGAAATTGGAAATAAATGGAATATTGGAATAATTTGGCAAGTCTCACTTTAGTTTGCATTTGCGCGAAAAATATAGGCGTAGTAAAAATTGTCCATACCCTTTTTTTTCCATAACCCCTTTACCACCCACAAATCAATAAAAATGCTATATTTAAGACGACTTCGGTTGTATTAGAGTAAAATTTGGTAAATCAGTTCGTATGCTTACTGTCGGCAACTATACTAAAAATGGGCGTGGTCTAACTATATATATATACGCCCACTTTTTAGAAATCATTATTATTCCTGAGTTGTACATGTTTTGATAGTGAAACTTGATATGTAGATGCTATGGGCCCAAGAGGCAGTTACTATATATTTGAGCGAACATTAGACAAGGGGGATTTTGGCCACACAGGGCAAATCGAATTGCTTTGGAACTAAATATCGTGTAACAATGAAGGTCTTTCTACTGAAAAATTGGCACGGGCATTCGAAAACGGGGCGTGGTTCCACCCATATAAGCCAACTTTACGATACAGAATAGCTATAGAAGTAAAAGTCACAGAATACTGAAACTCAGAATGTAGATAACATTTGGTGATGTCCTTCTACTAGAATAGGTGACATGCATTGGACAAGGGGATGTGTCTCAATCCATACAAGCTAAATTTATGACACAGAAAAGCTATGGAAGTAAAAGACAAAGAACATAGAAGTAAGAATGAAGTTACTACTTGGTAATATCCTGCTACTGGGAAATGAAAAATGCTAAAAATTTACAATAGAGAACGCTGCTATAGACTCCAAAACTACTGAGCCGATTGAGCTCAAATTTGCGCAGTAACTATGGGGTCATTCATAAATAACGTTACCAATTTAGTAGAGAGAGAGGTTTTAAAATGTACTACGATAAGTAACGATTGGGGGGAGGGAGTCTCAGATATAGTAATGTGACCAAAAATAAAAAAAAACTCGAAAAAATTGAAATTAATACAACCCAACATTTCAAACCATTTTCATCCTTACATCTTCACGTTTGACCGTCTAAATTGACTGTTAACTATTGGCAAGTATAGTTAGACCACAATTTTTCTTTGCTTGCTTTTCGACAGTTATTTTTTTCTATTTTCGAATATTTTTTTTTTTAATTTTTTTATTTCATATACTACGTTACTTTATGGGGGTGGAGGGGAGTGTTTTTGAAATGCACTACAAAGAATGGGGTAAAAAAAAATTGAAAATCGGTCACGTAATTTATGAACGACCCCTATGTTTCGAGTACGAGATGGTTTAGAAATAATAACGCTGAAGGCATTGCAACATTTTCCGGTAGATAGAAGCAGCAAAGCGCTCCGGAAAAAAGCTAGTACTAAATACTAAATACCAAATACTAAATGCCACATTCCAAATACTAAATGCCAAATTCGAAATACCACGTACCAAATATCAAATAAAAAAAAATTAATAAAAAATAAATAACTGGCCATTTCAGCCCTTGAAAGGACTTTGAAAGGACTATTAAGTTTGTACACAGTTGACCGAGAACCGGACCTACATGCTTAACGCCGACTCCGAACGGCGATGAACAGAATGTTCTCGTTCTCAAGAAGCTTTACATGGCATTTTGATTACTCTCTGAGGTTTGCCATTGTCTGCAGAGAAGTGGCGGCCGTACAGAAAAATTATTTTAATTCAAATAATTTTCTGTTGCTGCTGGGATTCGAACCTGGGTCTCCAAAGTTCGTTGACATAGCGGCCACGCACTTTAACCAACTACGCCACGGACGCCACGAAATATCAAATACCAAATACCAAATACCAAATACCAAATACCAAATACCAAATACCAAATACCATATGCCAAATACCAAATATCAAATACCAAATACCAAATATCAAAAACTGAATACCACATTCCTATTACCAAATACTAAATACCAAATACCTAGCACTAAATACCAAATACCAAGCACCAATTATTAAATACCAAATACCTAGTACCAAATACCAAATACCAAATAGAAGATACCAAGAACCAATTAGCAAATATTAAATAGCATATACCTCATAAATATAACTGGATACCAAATACTGGATATCAAACACCAAATACTGTTCATGTTAGCTATTTCCTATAATAATCGCTATAAAATGTAAAAAGAATTTATTATCGTAGATGAAAATATCCTAAGTTACTCTAACACTATTCTGCAACAACTGTTATACTCCTTTGCTAAGCTCAGCTAAAGAGTAAACCACTTTACCCCACGTTATTTGATTATTTTAAATCTCTCAGATTCAGAAAATTAAGCTCTTCGAGTTTGTACTGCTCTAGTCCTGGTACATAATCTACGCTCTTCTGCATTTTTTTTTTTTTTTTTTTTGCCCATCCGACTCTTCCTTCTTATCTTACATATTCGCTTTTGACTCTTATTATATCTTTTGGTCCTGCATAGCAAGTGATGATGTTTCGAACATCAGCCAAACACACCATGTTATGCCTCAACATAGCATCAACTCTGCCTTCTCCATAGATATGTAGGTACATCTCTTTACAGCAGATAATCGTTGATATCTCTACTACAGCAACATTAGCAACAAATTCGAGTGATATAACATTAACTGTGGCCACGCGTACTCTTCTCCTCATAGTTATTTTTCGTGTTTATTTTTTTTTTTTGTGCTTTTTTTCATCCTTACATAGGATTCACTCAGCTAACCTTAAGCTTATTTTACTCTATGCCGGCGACAAACAAGCTCCTAACCATGGGTTTTTATTCAACTCCAGTCGCTTGGATTTGATTTGATTTTGCGATTTTACCTGGTTTTATTGTTGTTGTTGTTGTTGTTGTGCATCTATTGTTGTTGTTGTTGTTGATTTTACATTCAACGTTTTGTTGGTTGTTAGTTGCTTGTTATCCTTGGCGTCCTTGCTTTAATGCTTTGCACTAGTAGTTCGCATTGTTGTTGTAATTGTTCTTGTTGTTGTTGTTGTTAATATCCTCGAATGTTGTCTCGGGATGCGTTGATGTCTTAGATTTTCTTTATGGCTGTTCCTCTTAGTGTTGTTATTGTTGTTGCCGACCTCACCGCCGTTTGTTGTTTATTTTGTTGAACTTTTTTCTCGAATCCCAGCACATAAAGTTTTTTGTTTTACGGTGTTGTCTAGTGCGCTTTTCCTTTTAATTTTTTGTATTATCCTATTTTTCTTTTTGGTTCATTTTGTCTGATTTTGCTGTATTTGGTGGCTTCCTGCTTCATTTATGTGCGCTTTTCTGCTTTTCTTCTTCAGTTATTTCTTTTATTCTCTCCATTTTTAGTTATTTTATTTTTTTTAATATTATGTGGGTAACAAACTAGAAGTTGCTGTTTTTGGTGTCGATATGATTTTCTGTTGGTATTCCTTGTTCGATAATGATGCCGAAGAATTTTTTAATAAAGTCGTTCTAGCATGATGAGGTTAATTTGTTGGTTTCTTGATTCTGAGCGTGGTTAAACGTTAATGTTCTGCCATCATATAATATTTAATGGCAGCTTTCAATATGAGTTTAAGATGGATAGCGGGTATAATGTACTCGATGCTTTGCGTAGATGGTGAGATTTGGTGGTTTTTATTGGGATTTTTAGATGAATGACATGAACTATAAATGCTGTTTAAGTGTTTCGATGCAGTAAAAATGCGTTTTCATTTCATCAGAATGATGGAGAATGGAGACATTAAAAGTGTTAAGGTTTATTGAATGAAGAGTTTGTTCTTAATTTATTGGAGCATCCACTGGGAACTATAAAAATTATTTGAATATAAAGCAATGAGCACACAAGAGTATATATGAATTTTTAAGAAATTTATGCATTTTGATCAAAATATATTTATGGGAATAATTGAATTCACTGTAAGATTTGTTGACATTTCATTTAGATTTGGAAATTTCTATGCAATAATCAAGAAAAAATCAAGAAGAATCAAAAGATTCTGAACGCTATTTTTTTGTCATCACATCAGGATTTTGAGATATTTAATATATCCGAAAAAACGCTTTTGTGGAGCTTTACTTTCTTTTTTAGGGAATAAGGACTTATAAAAGATTGATGGAAAAGAGCTTAGAGAACACCTTAGGTAACACAGCAAACTATTTTTCAAGTGTGTTATCTCAAATAACTCAAAATTTGCATGAGATCTGTAAATTCAGACCTCAAACTTGGATTCGTCGATCAAAAATTTCCTAGACAATAACTCCCAGTTGCCCAAAAATAATACCTTGTAAACCTGTATAATTGATGTTTCAATTTGGAGAGCTTTTAATTAAAGATAGTTATTTGTATATAGATAGATATTACTAGAATAGATATTATATTAAAGATAGTTATTGGAAAAAAAAAAATAATGGACAAAAACCTGACCGTCTCAAGTGGTAAACGGTGTCGAAGACAAAGCTTATTTTCTCAATAAATGCTGCAGTGAGCTGAAAAGTATCAAATGGAAATGATCCTATGCCCCTCGAGTAGATAAGTCGCTAGATATTAAGAAGGGACAGACAGACTGTGACTTTATAAAAGAATTGTCGGTCCTATATTAAAATTTTGCACATAAGCTTTGTTTCCAAATATCATGGATTAACAAGCAATTATTGCTTCAAGGAACTTAGTTCGACTTTTGTTGATGAAGAACCACACTCAGCGACTGTAACACACTGGTTCAATGAGTTTGAGTGTGGTCTTCGTTCTCTCCAAGACGAACTTCGTGACGGTACTGAAGATACTGAAAAATTATAACAGTGGTGTTTCTATACACGTCTATGACATGACTACAGGTGAGGAATCATGGATCTGAGCTTATGATCCCGAAACAAAGCAGTAGCCCACTGCTTGGGTCTCTCAAGTGAGCAGAACTCAACAAAAGTTTTATGCGGACGGAGCACATCCAAGCAAATGGTTGCCAGTTTTTTCAGAAAAACCGGTCATGCTGCAATTGTGCTACTTGAGCAAAAGAGATCTCTTAATACGGAATGGTACGCAACCATTTGCTTACCAGAAACCTTCGGATAATTGAGGAAAACTACGCAACGATGGAAGATCATCCTCCATCACGACAATGTGGAGGATGACATCATCAGCTTAAACAAAAGAGTTTTTGACCACTCAAAACATGAAAATTGTGGGTCAACCGCCTAAAAGTCCCGACTTGGCACCCAATGACTTTTTCTTGTTCCCTCATATTAAGAAGAAAAAATGCTTGTCGACCATTCTTCCGCTCCCAAACAGGCCGTTGAAGCCTTCAAAACCCTGATTTCGGAGGTACCAACTTCAAAGTGCCAAAACTGTTTCAAAATGTTCCAAACGAATGCAAAAGTCATTATCATCTCGTATCTTTGAGGGCATTTGCATAAGTACATTTGCAAGTATGTTTTAACCGGTTCCGTGACCTAACTCTTACGAAGTTTCCGACTGGTTTCCTTCAATGCACAGTTCAAGCGCATTAATTGCAGTCTAAGCGATTCTTAGTGTGGTTTTCATGTAGTTTGTTGAGCAGGTCATAGTAAATGCCATCAAATACCTAGCATGATTTAAGGATATTTGGCTTCAACGAAGTAGTTGTTGGGCCGTGCTTAACCCATAACTTTCTGCGCCTGGCATTGTCGTAGTGGAATGAAATTTTCCCACTTTTTCTAGGTCAAAATACTAAAGAAATATAATTATAGATCCGTACGAAAAGGTTGTAAGCGGTTGGACCATAAGGGTATAAACACCCCTGAATCTATATTATTTTTTAAATGTTTTTGTATATAAGGTACGGACAAAAATTATAGTCTAATTTCAGGCGCACTTTAACATATTTAAGTTGCAAATACATAAATGAAATTTGTAAAAGAAAAATAAGGAAAAATATTTTGGTCATGGGCTTTGAATAAATTATTAACTGTGTTATTAATTAAAAAAAATCGTTACAGAAAATAATTCAAATATATTTTTTTTTTTAACTTCATTCGGAATCACCGCTATTTAATTTTTCGTCAGAATCAGGATCGCGGTTATCATCAACTACATTGATATACTTCTCAACTTCTCCATCTATATCTATCTATCTATCTATATCTATATCTAGATCTATATCTAAACGGTGTCCCAACAAGAACGCAATTTTTAAATGTGGCAACACTGAAAGTGTCATTGTTTGACATTTGAACAATTGTTACTGTTTGCTAGTAGAAGGTACGAGGTTAGTAAAAATGGAGCGCTACACGAATGAACAACGCATTCTCATTGTGAAATTGTTTTTCCAAAATGGTGAAAGTTTTGCGGCTACAGTTCGCAAATTGCGATCAATTTGAGGTCACAATAATGCTCCAAAAGAGTCAACTGTAAAGAGATAATAATGGATAAATTTGCCGAAACTGGGTCTGTTAGTGATGTAAAGACAACAACGCGCCTTCGACCAGGTCGATCGACCGAAAATGTCGCAGCTGTACGTGATGATGTCGCTCAAACTCCATCCACCTCAATTCGACACCGAGCTCAACAAATTGGTGTCTCCAAATCCACTATGCAGCGAATTTTGACGAAAGATTTGAATCTTCATGCATACAAAGTTCAATTGACTCAAGAACTGAAGCCAGCTGACCATGGACAGCGAAGGGAGTTCGTTAATTGGGTATTGGAGAGACAACATGAAAATGATGATTTTGCCGCTAAAATCATCTTCAGTGACGAGGCCCATTTCCATCTTGATGGCTTCGTCAATAGGCAGAATTGTCGCATTTGGGGTGAGGAAAATCCTCGAGGGATTCACGAGAAGCAAATGCATCCTCAACGTGTCACTGTGTGGTGTGGTTTTTGGGCTGGAGGAATCATTGGACCTTTTTTTTATGAAAATGAGGCAGGTCAAGCGCAAACAGTCAATGGTGTTCGGTATCGTGAAATGATAACGAGTTTTTTCTTGCCTAGAATTGAAGAAATTAATGTGGAGGGCATGTGGTTCCAACAAGACGGCACCACATGTCATACAGCCAGAAAAACAATTCAATTGCTGCATCAGTCATTTCCCGGTCGTGTTATTTCGCGTTTTGGAAATCAGAATTGGCCGCCTAGATCGTGCGATTTAACACCATTTGATTTTTTTCTTTGGGGTTTTTTGAAGTCGATGGTTTACGCGAATAAGCCGACGACGACTCGAGCCTTAAAAGAGGAAATTGGACGCTGCATTAATGAAACACCGCAGCATTTATGCAAAACGGTCATTGAAAATTTCATTAAAAGATCGCGTGCATGCCAGCAAAGCCGCGGCGGCCATCTGCACGATATATTCTTCCATACATAACCTCATTCTGTCTACTTTACGATATAATAAAGTTTCACGATTTTGGTTTTAAATATCTGTGTTTTATATAAAATTTAAAAATTGCGTTCTTGTTGGGACACCCTTTATATCTATATCTATATCTATATCTATATCTATATCTATATCTATATCTATATCTATATCTATATCTATATCTATATCTATATCTATATCTATATCTATATCTATATCTATATCTATATCTATATCTATATCTATATCTATATCTATATCTATATCTATATCTATATCTATATCTATATCTATATCTATATCTATATCTATATCTATATCTATATCTATATCTATATCTATATCTATATCTTTATCTATATCTATATCTAAACTATTATATAAAATGAAAATGAACATTTTTTGTTGCCGCTAAACTCCAAAAGTACTGGTCCGATCTTTTTGAAATAATTTTTAAATATCACATTTGTGCTAGAAAAGGATCTTTGGATATTTTCTTTATGAAAATTATAAGTATCTTTAAAGTGTAAAGTTTTTTTAAAAAAATCACCCACAATGCCACGGATTCCTTGATCGTTAGCTTTTCATGCATTTGCGCTACGAGAGCTTCAATAAACTGCATGTTGCCAGGGTTCGGACTTGAAAATTAGTAAATCGCAGTAAATTAAAGAAAAAACGCAGTAAAATTAATTTTATTTACAACCATGTACGTAAATTTTATAATAATAAAAAAATTCCTAAATACAAATATATACACAAAGGGAAAAAAATATTAAATTTATCCAAAAACTTTTTTAATTTATCCAAAAAGCGAGTAATTTTTGCTCCAGTAACGCATTTACTTAAATTTACTACGTAAATATTTAAAATTTATTTTAATACTTTTTAATTGAATAAAACATTAAAATCTTTAAACAGAATTAATAAAAAATATATTAAAATTATGCACGAATATATATAAATATCTTTCAAATATTTACTATTTGAAAATAAAACTATCGCATTTAAGGAAAATTTATATGAAAATATTGAAATTGAAAAACAATTTATTTGAATATTTTCCACGAGCTGCGTTCATATCAAACGCCATTTAGTGGTATATTTTATTTTCTTTTTGTGAAAACATGATTTGTGAGTCCGGTGGTGAGTGCGATGCATGATGAAATCATGTAGAGTGGAGTGACATTCTTGAGAAAATACCACCTTAGATCAAAGTCCTTTCAAGGACTGAAATGGCCAGCAGAACTAGTTTTCTGAAAGTTTAGAGAGGTCACCACCCAGCTTCTTTGATGGTTTGGTTGGGAGTCCCCTATAATGGGGTTACCAAGCTACATTTATTTGAAAACGTAGTCAAAATTTCGGCGAAAGTGTATGAATCCGATGTTTTGGAATTGGTTGTGAAGCCTCTTAATGCGACATTATTCCAAAACAAGCCGAGTAGACCTTTCATCAAGATTCTGCTCCGGATCATAAGTCTAAATTGACTCAAGAGTGGCTCAAACACAATGTGACCAGCAGGTAGCCAAGACCTGAAGCCATTGGATTACAAATTGTGGTCTGGGTTAAAGGGTATGGCTTGTTCTACTCGACACCTAAATATGAAGTCTCTAAAGCGCGCTCTTGTCTAAGCAGTGGAGAAATTTCCTATGCATGCCGTACGTGCTGCGATCGATGACTAGCCGGATTAACTTCGCTCGTGCTGGAAAGCAAATGCTGGCCATTTCGAATAAGTTGTTCTACAATTTGTAGCTATTGAATGACTCAATAAAAAACAGAAAATAATTTTGAAAAATCTTTTGCTGTTTTCATTTTATGAGCATAAAACCGAAAAGTGGAAAAATCTGGCATCATTTTATTACAAAGATATTTACAAAATTCTTTTTGATTTTTGACCGACCACTGAACCATTAGTTTTTGTTTTGCAAACCAACTTTTTGAAAATACGAAATTTTTTTATGTTGTTTTTTAGTCCCCCATTTAACGCAGTGTGTAGCGTCGCAATTTTTTAAGAGCAGGAAGAAAATAGTAAGTTTTTCATGATTTAATGCAAAGTTCCTTAAAGTATGCAATGAAAGTATACAAGCAATAGAGATGAAAGGATGGCGTAAAGTAAATAAAAACATAATATTTTTCACTATAGGAAATAATTTTTCTCTTTATCGAGATAAATTTTCAAGTATTAATCAAATTTTTATTTAATACCTAATAGAAAAAAAAAATAAATTTAATATAACATCTTCATAACAAAACTTACAACAAGTGAGAACAATTGTTACTGCAGGGTTTCCGAAATTCTTGTTGTGCAGTTTTTCCACCTAGACCGTGTTTCTGAATTCATTTTAATAACTTCCAGTTAAATAATAATCATAATGAATTAATTTATGAAATTTGCCTTTAAAACCACTTCAGTTCCGGCACATAAAATGACAAAAAAGAAAACAAAAATACAAACGAAGAGTTGTCATTATGTTAAAGAGCTCAACTGAGTACGAAAATTTCTGAACTTTTAATATCTTAATTATATTCAGCTGTCTTGAACAGACGAAAACAACTGTTTTAATTCCCGCCTAAATTACCGGCGCTACAGTTGAATCCAGTCGAAACCCAACCAGTCACCCAGTCAGTCAGTCAGTCAGTCGGCCTGCTCAGCACCACCACCTACTTCAACCACACCACAATACAATGCATAACCATAACACAACCTGGCAGGAAATAAGAATAACAAACATTCCGCGCCGCCATTATTCAGACACTTTGGCTGCGTCTGGTGTTGGTGATGATTTCAGTTTCGGGTTTCACGTGTTGGCGTACAACTTAAACAGAGCAGCATAAGACAGAGTAAGAACGCGAAAGAACGAAAAATAGTCGCAATAAAAATTTACAACGCAATAATAAGGACAGCAGCGGCAGCAGCAGGAAAAACAAGAACAACTTTACATATATATATACACGTATACTACGTCAAATATGTATGTGTTTATGTTTGTAAATATATACCAACAACAAAGCTGAAGTTGGCAACAAAAGGAGCAGCAGCAGCTACTAGAATGCAGCAGCCTCCATGGAGTAGTAGAGCAGCGAAGCATGAGTGGAAACGCAGGGAAAGCGGAAGATACGAGACAAAATGAAATTTTAATGATTCCCGTTGCTGCTATAGCTGCTCATAGTGCTCATCATAGTGCACAGGACTACGACAGAAACAGCAAAACATATACAACAAGGAAGAATAACCGCACACACAAAAATGGCGTATCTACTTTAAGCAGAGTTTGGGGTAGGGGCTAGTGGGGTGGTCTGTGTACCTACAACCGGTACTTCAACTTACGTTACGCTGTAGTACGCGCCAAGTGGTTAAATTTGGGCGCTCGCTCTCTCCGTAGCTGCTCTCTCCGTGTGAGACTGTGTGTCTGTTTTTGCACTGCACGGCGCCTAAAAGTATGCAATGTCTTTTTTGTTGTCAACACGCGGCCAATGCGAAAACAAAATGCCGGCTAAATTCTGCCAAGTATCAGCAGCAGCTTTAAAAACACGAACAACACACAATGAGAGGCATTTTAGCAAAATACCGAACAGAAAACGATGCCGCACTTACAGGCCAAACGAGCACAAGCGAGCCTTACACAAACTAACGGTTTCACTCACGAAGCCTCACGACACGCGAAATAAGCGAAACGGCCAACCGACAACCGACCGACCGACTGAGCAACCACAAACAGCCGTAGACTAGTCTGCAAATTGTTATTGTTATGAAAAAATCAAATCACCGAATAAAATTTGGTTGCATACTTTTTGGCACATACGAAATTATTTAGAAATTTCTAAGAAAATCTATATCGTTGAAATTTCAAGCCGATGCTGATTATTTTTTATTCCGCAGGGTTTTTTTTTTTTGTTTTTCTTCACGAAATACTTTTTATAACGACTCAATGCGCGTGTGTGCGTATACGTGTGCATATACCGTTATATATGTACATACACACACATATGCTCATGCATGTATATAACAGTTAGAATTTGTCACGACGTCTTGTTGTTGTTTTTTTTTTATCCTTATGCCAAGCTTCGCACAGACAGCACAATGACCCGACGTACTCGAACGTTGACTCGTTTCTGTTTGAATGTTTCGCATGTTGCGGCAACTTTTGATGATGGCCAAAACGAGAGCGCGCGAACCTATGAAAAATTGCAAAGATAAAAAAAACGAAACATAACAACAGCTTAACTACAAAAATCGCTCGTATGTGTTATACAAACGTCGTGTAAAAACGACATTAGGCAACAGCAGCCAAGGAGCGCACTCTTTCAACCAAAAACAACGCTCTTTATTGTTTTATGTACTTGGCTTATAGGACCAACTTTTTGGTATAACTCTTCTCGTATAACAGTTTCGTCAAATTTATGGCATGCATCAGATGTTTCCTTATTTATCCTTGGCTCTTACGTCATTAATGCGGCATCGTGCAGACAGCTGGAAATCATGAATGAAAAGTTGCTTTGAAGAGCTTTTGCTAACGACCAATTCTCGGAAAATGCGGTCTTGTAATAACTAGGTGCTTGATTGTAAGAATGTCTGAAAGCGAGATTGAACTTTTGTCAGTGTCTGTTTTGGGGGTTATAATTATAGGGGTACCAGGTCAAAATTTTATAATTTAAAGAAGAGGATTTACGTCACAACCTGAACATTTAAGAGAATAATTGGATTACGTTGTAGGTATTACTAGGAATTTTAAGACGTATTTTAAATTTCACATGACAACGCAACGAAGAACTTTAAGAAATTTCTACGCTATGAATAGAGTTCACATTAAATGGAAGCTACCACATTAGTGTGCTCTACACAATCCACATGAAAGGCGATCCCGCAAATTGCACAATTTAAGCGGAGGTTCACGTAAATGGTATTTTCCTATAACGTACTTACGAGTACGAGTACGTACTTACGAGTACGAGTACGTACTTACGAGTACGAGAACTTGCGCCAGCCACTTCTGTTATGCACTTGTTGGCACCAGTTGAAAACTCCAGACATTGTCGTTGTACAACATTCGGTCCTTCTACTGTAGATCTGGGTATCCACTTCTGCATTGACCGATTGTTCGACCATTGAATCGAATAATTTGTGCACTAGCCAGCGCATCCTCTCGGTTTTTTTACACTTTTGCTAATGTTGGCATATAGCTCACTGTTCATCCTATTCGGCACCCGCCATTGACGCAGATTAACCGAAGGTTTTACGAAGGATCTTTCTCTCGAAGACTCCCAAAGTCTTTTCATCACTACTGCCCAGTGTCCATGTTTATGCTGTTAAGAAGATGTCGGGCATGATGAGAGACTAATAGAGCGTAAGATTTTCCCTGCGGGAGAGGGCTTTGTTTCTCAATTGCTTACTCAGACCAAAATAAACCTGTTCGACATCAATGCTGATATCGTTGGAGGAGTTAACGCTGAGACGGTTTATTTGTCGACACAAGAAATGTTTTTTTTGTCCGTTCACTGCAAGATCCATTCGACAGGACTCATTCCCTAGCCTGGAAAATCTTGCACTTACGTTATCCTGCTTATTATGGCAAATGATATCGATGTCATCAAAATACCCCAACAGCATAACATTCTTGTATAATATCGCATCACTGTATCGCAGATCAGCAGCTCGGACGATCTTCATCATAATCAAATTGAAAAAGTCGCACGATAAGGAATAACCTTGCCTGATACCTCGTTTGGTATCGAATGGAGAGGTGAGATCTTTCCCAATTTTAACTTTGCTGCTGGTGTTGCTCCATGTCATTCTGCAAAAACGGATGAGCTTTGCAAGAATACCAAACTCAAGTATCTTAGAGTATAGGTGGCTCCTTACTGGATTGTCAAAGTAGGATTTTTAATCGACAAAAATATGGTGCGTGTTAAATTGCTGCCCTAGGGTCTTCCCCAAGATTTACCTCAACGTAAATATCTGGTCAATAGTAAATTTGCCAGGTCTGAAACCACACTGGTAGGGTCCAATCAGCTGGCTTACGATGGGCTTCAGTCTTTCACATAATACGCTCGACAGGACCTTATATGCGATATTAAGAAGGCTTATCCAACGGTAGTCTTCGCAAATCCTGGGTTCGCCTTTCTTGTAGATTGGGCAGAGCATACTGAGGTTCCATTCGTTTGGAATGCAATCTTCCGCCCATATCCTGTGAATTCATGAATGCATTTAAATAGAGCTTTACCTTCATTCCTGAGAAGCTCAGCAGGTAAACCATCGGCTCCTGTGGCTTTGTTGTTTTCAAGCCGAGCTATAGCTTTCAAGACTTCATTAGAAGAAGTCTGGTTTGTGTTTAACGTAGACACCTGCCTTGTCAGCTCAATTCTACGGTGCCACTAGGCACAAGGAGTCTATGGGTTCAAGGAAATGAGATCTAGCGGATTAATCTTCAGGAACGCCAATTTAGCAACGTACGATAATTAACGTCTATCCAATGCTGATGATCTTCCGGACGCTAATCAAGCTACGTTTCATTAGCGTCCTTTCGACAATCCACCACACCCCACCTCCTTGATCCCAGACGCGACCAACGCCCTATTTTATAGTCTCAATAACAGTTCCACCACCACACTTAAGCATATTTAATTTAATAAATATACTGTATGGATTGCATACTGATATAGACACCATAGTACCAATCATGGAAGGCTAGTGTTACCACCTTCCACATTTATTGGTAGAAATCGAGACCTATCTAAAATCTCTGACAATTTGAGGAATTGTCACCTGGTTGTAAACAAGCGCAACTCCACGCCGATCACCACTGACCTGCACGCGACATTGTGCTACCACAGCCAGCTCGAAACTTCCCGAAGGGTCAGCCCTGTGATAGTCTCCTTGGCTAAAGGATTTTCCTCGACATAGCACTCGCACACATTGACATATAGCGTATCACGCATGACTGTGAAGAATATTATTCAACACTTACTACACACCAAGATCAACTTTGAGCCACCAAATGACGTCCGACAGCCTGTCCAACATCACCAATTTTGCATCACTGAGTTGGCAACTACAGTACTTCCTTGAACATCCCGAGAACCTCCTAAATTGAATCGACATTCTTTGTGTGCCCAAATTCAACCTGAACGCTCTGAGACCACTTTTGGCAGAAGTGGAACTCATCACGCCCGTAATCCACCTGAACAATCTGAGACCACCTTAGGGAGGGACTAAGGTGACTTTCTTCAGTTAATTCACATTATTTTCGCTCTGATTTTACTCTTGCTTACGCCCTTTCAAAACTTCGCATTTTGCTCCGAGTTATATAGCTCTACCATATACACACATCGCTTACTAAAACTAGGCTGTCAGACCCTTCTGGTGGCTCACCATGTACTGCACAAGCAATCCCACAGTTTTACAGTTATTACTGCCACCCATTTTAAATCATCCATTTAACGCACTCTAAAAACATGCTATTGTGCCAATGTATTTGTGTTCATGCTTCTGTCAGGGCAAGGACTATCCCCGTGCTAACAAATTATTTTTCGGATCATTGCTACTCCTTCATAGGCATTAACGCTACCGTTGATCATGTCAAACGGTCCAGTCTACTACCATTGATTTAGCTGAACACGAAAGGCTCAAGGGGGAACTTCAACGCTGTCGTCCACAATTGGGGTTTCCGGGATATCATCTCTATTGGCGGGATTGTTGTCGTCGTCACCATTCAGAAATCTTGAGAAGTGTTTCCTCCACATCATCAGTGTACTCTGGATATCTGTCACTATTTTCCTGTTTGCATATTTGCATGAAGAGGAACCGGTATTTAAACCATCGGTCAGGCGTCTAATTTTTTCGAAAAATTTTCGAGTTTGATTCCCGTTACCATGTATCTCAATTTTTTCGCACTCACGCATCTCTGCTCTCTTTTCTTTAGCCTGAAAAAGCTTCTCTCTTCCCTCTATTTGTATCGCTTCTTAGGAGTACGCGTTACAACCGACTGCAGGGTGGCTTTGTCGGCGGGGGTTTTTTTTCTGCAGTAACTTCACGAGCGGCGAGGGTGTTGGAAGTCAATCAGTTCTTTGGTAGCTGTACATATAAAATGGGAAATGTATCTCCATTGCGCGCTTATTTCGTTGATCGGAGTTTTAATTTCTTGAAGCAGGAGTGAGAGTCGAGTAGCGAAGTCTTCGGCTGTTCGTTTTGATTGCAGCTTTTCAACGTATAGCTTTCTCTCTGCTGGATTGCGCACATTATTGGTTGCGCACAGACGTGTATGGATCTTGGCTGCGACAAGATAATGATCCGAGTCTATGTTGGCACCACAGATCTTGCATACATCTAAAACACTGGAAGAGTGCCTTCCGTCAATCAAAACGTGATCAATTTGGTAGCGCATCTTTTGATCAGGAGATAGCCAGGTGGCCTTATGAATTTGAGATGCTTGAATCTAGTGCTACTAACAATATTGCTGCAAACTCAATCAACATAATTCCGTTATCGGAGGTAATGTTGTGGAGACTAAACTTTCCAACTATTGGATAAAAGATATTTTCCTTTTCCACCTTGGCATTGAAGTTACCAAGCACGATTTTTATGCCGTGGCGGGGGAAGTGCTTAAAGGCGCTCATAGAAGCTTTCTTTGGTCTCGTCGTCCTTGTCTTCTGTCGGAGCGTGTTTTGCCTTGTTTTGCCTTGAAACGGATTATGGCAAGTCGCTCGTTCACAGGTGTGAATCGCGGGACATGATGCCGTAGTCTCTTGCCCACCCCAAATTCGCATCCAAACTCCTGCTTCTCCGCATGGCAGCTGTAGTAGATATCACAGGATGTTTGCCATGAGCAACCCTGTCCCTACCATCGTATCTCTTGGATTGTAGTGATTTCAGCTTTGTATGATATTTTCCCATCACATCTATCAGTTGAATAGGGGCACCATTGCAAGTAAGGGTTCGGACAAGGGTCCCAAGTGCATGTCAGTAAATCATTGTTAGTTTTTCTTTTGCGGTAGTCGTCATTACATTTGGGGATCATTCTTATATTTTCCTTAGTTCTTTCATTGAAATGTTTTTTTACGTGGGGGGTGTCAAACTCGAGACACAACCCTTTAAAGACAGGTAGCCCGCCGATCAGATTAGCCGTCAAACTAACGGTTGCCAGTTTGCAGTTTCTAGAGGACACCACGGAGAGGTTTGAGTCGACTTGATGTAATTTCGACATGGATAATGCTGACCTCACTAGGTTGAGGCAAACACGTTGACATGTGAAGATCGCCCTCCAAGCAACTCATCAGTAGCTGTGCGTGTTTTTCCAGGGTGTTCCATCCGGAATCTCGGAATTTAAATATAAAACAAAAATTATGGAAAGAAAAATTTATGAAAATATAGCTTACGTTGAGACGAGAATAATATAATAATTTAATCTTCCACATCAACAAACATTTCTTGGGATATCGATGACGAAAAATGTGAGTAGCTCGAGGGAAAACTCTGAAAAGGTTAGTCACTGATTCCTTCCATTAGTTATTGGATTGAGCCAATTTTTCACTCCCCAAACCACTCCATTACTTTTCAATCTGATAAAAGGGGAAAAACTTTGTGATTAGTTTTTTGACTTATGTCAGTGTCTTAAATTCTTATATTTGCAAAGAGTATTGAAGAAGAAACCCTTTCTTTCATATAAATTCCTTAGGTAAAACTTTAACTTTAAACAACTGCAGCAACAGTGGAAATAAACTCGCCAGCAATGAAATAAAAGAAAACGGAAAATTTATAAAAAAATCTTTGCAAAGAATTCCTATTTTAAAATTTGTCATGTCTTCTATTTCAACACTTTAGTTTATCAAATATCACTAGGAAGCAAAATTAGTTGACACTGCTAGAGAACAACACTTTCTCCTCGGCAGAACATTCCTTGTGCCACCTTCTAGCAGTATAACAGGGCAGCAACGCGTACCCGTAACGGACTTTATGCTTATCTTAAGCCATGTTGACAGCAACGCAGCAACCGGAGTCGGTGTCGCTAGCATTGTTGGTGTAACTAAAGTCCTATTTCTTGTTGTTGTTGTAGTTCGAAATAGGACGACGCACAGCAGCCAGCAGCCAAAGAAAAACAAAAAAAAAAAATTAAAGCAGCACACAAAAAAAAAAGGACATGCTCATCACATTCCTTGGCACGCAAGCTGACAGTGAATGATTTGACCATTTCGTTCATTTGCGTTGCCAACTTTAATGTAGAGAAAGGAGTTAACCCCGCTTTTTGGTAAGGGGCTCTGGGAAAGCCGACCGACCCAAAGTAACGCAATTTTTCCACCATTACCACCCAGTCCAGCAAGCAACGCAAGCGATATCTTTATGTTAACGCAAGCAATGCTATGCGTTCGGATTCTACATTTCATGGTAATTTCATGCTTTTCCAGGAAAAATGACAGCAAAATGTAATAATGAAAAACTTTTTCTTCTTTGTCAACTTGATGAGTGCGAAATTCCTAGAAAGAACAAAAGAGGACAAATAAAAAAAAAATTAAATTTGTTGAAAAAGGACCTAGCTATGCCAAGAATAGAAAGGAAGCGCATAAACTGTGCGTATTCGTGTGTGGGGATGAGTGGAGATGACAAAGATGACGGTCCATGCAGTCATTTAAATGTATGAGCTTGTCATAAATTGCATCAAAGGGTTGGAATGGAATGGTAAGTGAACCATTTTTAGCATAATCCAATGCAAGTCACCTAAACGAGCCATGTTAATGTTTTAATATTTTAAGCAAGAAATTCTAGAGAAGAAATCTAGACGCAGTTTAACTTGGAGATTTAACTTGGAGTGGATTTGAAGTGGACTTGGGGTAAGCTTAGATTTATTTTGAATTTGACTAGACTTGACTTGGTCTTGACTTTGATTTGACTCGGTCTTGACTTTGATTTGACTTCAAGTTGTCTTTAAGTTGACTTGGATTTGGCTCGGAATAGCTCGGCTTTAACTGGGAATTTACTTGGTGTTAACTAGGAATGGATTTTAAGTGGATTTGGAGTTGACTTTGGAGTTGGAGTTAATTTGAATTTGACTTAGATTTGACTTGTAGTTTCCTTGGAGATGGCTTGAAGAAATATTGTCTATGACTGCCAGTTAGCTTGGAGTTGACTAAGAGTTAACTTGGAGTTATCTTGGAGTAGACTTGGATTTGACTTGTATTTGATTTCTAATCGATTTGGCGTCGATACGAAGTTTACTTGGAATTGACTTGACTTAGGATTTGACTTAGATAGTCAATTTGAGTGGAGTTGAAGTTGATTTTGAATTAACTTAAGGTCGACTTTGGAGTTGATGTGATTTGTTCTGGATTTGACTCTGAGTTGACTAGAATTCGACTTAGATTTGACTTGGTATTGACTTCGTCCTGGCTTTGTTTGAATTTGAATTGTCTTGGAGTTTACTTAGGTTTGGCTTGGAGAAAGCTGGCTTGGAGTTAATTTGAAGTAGACTTTGAGTTAGCTTGATTTTGACATAGATTTGACTTCTCATTGACTTCGTCCTGTCTTTGTATGAATTTGAATTGTCTTGGAGTTTAATTGGATTTGGCTTGGAGAAAGCTGGCTTGAAATTAATTTGAAGTAAACTTTGAGTTGGCTTGAATTTGACTTTGAATTGACTTGAAGTTCACATGGAGTTAATTTAAAGTTTAGATGGAATCGACTCGGATTTGACGTAGAGACAACTTGAGCAAACTTTAAGTTTTTCATTTGAGGTTGTCTTTGGAGTTGATGTGATTTTTCATGTACTTTATTTGAAGTTTACATGGATTATTTGACTTTGATTTAACCTGCATACAATTTGAACTAGCTTTACAACTCCCACGTCAGTAGTTGAGATGACTTGAACTGGGCTAATAGTTAACTTGGAGTTGACCTGAAGAAGAATTAATGTTGACTTAAATTTGCTATTTACCTTGGTTAAGCTTTACTTGAAGTTAACTTGAAATTGATTTTGAGTTGACTTGGAGTCGACTTGAGTAGACTTGAAATCGATATGGAGTCTTAGGGTGGACTTGATTTTGACTTGGTGTTAACTTAATGTTGACTTGAGGTTTGCTTGGATATGTCTTGGATTTGGCTTGGAGTTGATGAATATTTCCCCACTACATGACTTTGTGTTGACTTGCAGTCTTCTTGGAGATTATTGGATTCGTTTTGAGTTGACTGATTTTCACTCATATTTGAATTGGACATTAGTTGGAGATGACTTGTTGTCTTCTTGGAGTTAATTTAAGAATGACTTAGCTTCGTCATGGAGTTGATTTATTTTCACTTATATTTGAATTGAAGTCGACTTTGACAAAGAGTTGACTTGGATTAAATATGGAGTTGATATGTATATTACATATGATATGTATATATGACTAAGAATTATATTGGATTTGACTCAGCTTTTAAATGGACTCGTTTTGGAGTTGACTAAGACTTGTTTTAGTGATTTGGGAATGATTGGGAATGATTTGGGAATGATTTAGGACGGATTTATAATTGACTTGATGTGGGCTAAAACCTTAAGTGGGCTACGTGGGCTAAAACCTTAGTACTAATTTGGATTTTAATTGGAGTTGTCATATATTTCACTTAGAATCGACTTGGAGTTGTAGTGGAATCGATTTGCAGTTGACTTGATTTCGTTGATAATTTGACATTGAATTCGCTAAAAGTTCACTAGAAATTGACTTTGTACTGATTTGAATATGATTTGGACTTGGAGATGACTTACCCCATCATGCTGTATCACGACGCAAGACACGAACGATGGAAAATAAACGATCAGCACTATTTTCTTCCAAATAAAAAACCGATTGCTTCTCGTGTCTTGTTGGAGTTTACTCCTTTAGAATCGATTTCATATATAGCCCATGACATAAAATTTTATTAGGAGTGAAATTAATTTACAACCCAGTATGCACTGTGGCGTCCGTGGCGTAGTTGGTTACAGTGCGTGGCCGCTATGTCAACGAACTTTGGAAACCCAGGTTCGAACCACAGCAGCGACAGAAAATTATTTGAATTAAAATAATTTTTCTGTACGGTCGCCACCTCTCTGCAGACAATGGCAAACCTCAGAGAGTAATCAAAATGCCATGTAAAGCTTCTTGAGAACGAGAACATTCATCGTTCATCGCCGTTCGGAGTCGGCGCTAAGCATGTAGGTCCGGTTCTCGGTCAATTGTGTACAAACTTAATAACACGCACAACACAATTGATCATAAGAAGCTAGGTCAAAGTCTTTTCAAGGGCTGAAATGGCCAGTTATTTATTTATTTTATGCACAAAAACGGATGAGGTTCGAACCGGTAACAAATCCGCTTATAAAATAAAAACAGAAACCATTTTATTAAAACGCAACCCGTTTCGAATAAAACATACGAAGTATGTCCGTGTCGAATTCGAAACACATCCGTTTGGCACACTGGGAATGATCTTCCGACGCAAGAAAACAGCAACAATGCTATGTACATTTTGGTGAGAGAACTAAGAGTGTAGATTTATAGAAAGTGTGAGAGCGAGAGAATAGTTTTAAGAAAAGCAAGTGTTGCATATTGTGCATATTAAGATGATGATTTCTTAAAAAGGGATTATTTTTATTTGACGTAACTACAAAAATCGATGTTATTTGTTTACCAATCAGGTCAGGGTCTTCAGGTGCATTTATAAAATTGTTTTTCAAAAGAATTTTTATTTTTACTTATGCTTTAAAAAATAAAAGCCTAAAAAATCTTCTTTGTTAAAAATTTTAAAAGTAAAAAGATAACTAAAACTTTCTGGCTTTAAGTAAAAAATGCACCCGGCCTCTGCATTATATGCGAATATTAACGAGTTGTTATAAAATGCCCTTTATTTAAAATCACTGAGAAAGCAACATTGGTTTTGATCGGTACTGAGAGCAGTTAAGATTTTCGCAATGCAGACCAGTGTGCCATTTAAAACATTTTATTTTACCAAATTTTTACTGAAATTGTTACTGCCCCAAATTTGTTTGCAACCTATATGCCAACAAAGTTAACCATAAAAAAACATGCATTGATACTTTAATAAAAAAAATATATAAAAGTTTGTTTACAAAATGTTAAATCCAAGAGTTTGTTTTTACTTCAATTGTTTCATTATAACTTGAATTATTTTTAGAAATAAACAAATGTAGAAATAAATTGTTTCTCAAACAATGTCTGTCCGAATCTGCTAGATGTTTTTATTGTGTCTGATTCTTCTCTCGTAATGCTGTTTGATCAAATCTCTTTCATTTCCGATCATGACCTAATATTTTGCACATTGAACGTAAATGTCTCAAAGACTGCTTCTGCAACCTCTTTTCAGTATAGAGACTACGGTTCAATTGATGTCCCATCACTATTTAATAGTTTATCTCAAATAAACTGGTCAGATTGTTGGTTTTTTGAATCAGTCGATGAGAAGCTTAATTTTTTGATGAGCATCATAAGCAACTTGTTTAATATGCATGTTCCCTTGCGAACGCGTTATGTTACTAATAAAAACTGTCCTTGGTTTACTGAAAATGTAAAACTAGCACTAAAAAAACGGAACAGAACTTACAATAAGTGGAAACGTCACCCTAATTCACTGAATTGGGAGGAATATAGAAAAGCCAGAAATGAATCTATGTTACTAACTCTATCAAAGTTTCCAAAAAGGTTTTCTTCATGTCAAAACTAAATCCTAATCTACCACCTAAACAACTGTGGAACAACCTGAAGAGTTTCGGCGTATGTAATAAAGAAACAGATACCTGTCAAATCAATCCCAACCTTTTAAATGATTATTTTATTGCTAATTCTACATCTACTTCCTTTGTCGTACCTGATTATGTTGATGATCATTTCCATGTGTCTCCAAATGAGTTTCAGTTCGGTGCAGTGAGCGAAGTGGATGTAGCACGGTGCATCAAAAAGATTCATTCAAATGCCACTGGTGTAGATGGGATCCCAATTAAGTTTATTAAATATATTTTGCCATATGTACTCAGCCCACTTGCACATATTATCAATCACTGTTTTACCACCTCCAAATATCCTGTGCTATGGAAAGTAGTAACTGTAATTCCCATCGCAAAAAAATCTAACGCCTGTGAACCATCCGATTTCCACCCAATAAGCTTATTGTCCTCGTTGTCCAAAATATGCGAGCACCTAATGGCTGAGCAAATTGTTCGCCACATAAACACGTTTGACCTAATGCATAATTTGCAGTCGGGATTCCGTCCTGGACATAGCTGTTCCTCGGCTGTCGTAAAAATTCTCGATGACGTTAGAGTACCATATGATAAGGGCCATCTGAGCCTACTCTGTCCATTAGACTTTTCAAAAGCGTTCGATACAGTGGACCATTCCTTATTGTGCAGAAAGCTCAAGCTTAATTTTGGTTTTTCTAATGCATCCGTTAGTCTCATGTTTAGCTACTTAAATGGCAGGTCTCAGAGAGTCAAGTTAAAAAACAATTTCTCGTCTTATAAAGGTACAACAAGTGGAGTTCCGCAAGGCTCGGTTCTTGGCCCAATACTGTTTACATTTTTCATAAATGATCTATTTAGTAAATGCAATCACGTAATCATGCATGCCTACGCTGATGACTTGCAGTTGTATATGTCCAGACCCATTAATCTCTCTGAAGATTTATGTGCGAGAGTTAACGAAGATTTAAATATAGTGGCAAACTGGGCCAAAGATAATATGCTGCATTTGAACCCTCTGAAATCGTATGTCTTACCTATATCAAAAATACCGTACTGGAATCTTGATGTTCCCCCCATTTTCCTCAATGACGTTGAACTAAAATTCGTAAGTAAAGCCACAAATCTTGGTTACCAAATTAACTCATCTTTGTCCTGTGAAGATCACGTAAAAAAACCTACGTTCGAAAAACCTACTATGTGCTCAGAAATCTTCGGATGACTGCAGCATTTGTACCTGTTGAAACAAGAAAAAAACTAGTCTTACAGCTGATACTGCCAATCTTTTCTTATGCGGAAGAGATCCACTCACAAAATGCAAGTTGCGTTTAATAATTGTACACGATATGCTTACGGTCTTCAGAGGTATGATCATATAACACCATTTAATAAAGAATTATTAGGTCGTAACCTGTTTAGCTATCTTCAAGCTAGAAATTGCATTTTCTTGCATAAGATCATCACCTCCCGTTGTCCAAGATATCTTTTTGAAAAGTTAAAGTTTTGTAGATCAAACAGAAGCATGAACCTTGTTATTCCGAAATATAACTTCCAAAACTCAAGCCGATTGTTTTTCGTCAGTGCAAGTAGACTATGGAATGCACTTCCAAACAACATTAAAATTATTTCGAACACTAAGGACTTTAAGCATTTAATTTTCAACTATTTCTCGTAAGTCTTTTTTTTTTTCTCCTATTTGCTATCTTTTATCCTTTATTTTCACTTAAATTAATCTTTAATTTCCTTTCTCTTTTTAATATTAATTTTCGTATTGTTATTTTAATGTTTTCGTATTTTGAGTCACCTTTCATTAAAGTACAGTAATATAATTATATTTTTGAATTTAAATCTTTTATGATGACTCTAACTTAATTAATTTTAAATAGTTGTTATCTATAAATAACTTTTTTATCCATTCTGTATAAGAGGCATGTAAAAGATTAAATCTTAAATGTCAGCAATTTGCTAAATAAATAATAATAAAAAATAATAATAATATATCAGAGTTAGTCCTTATGAAAATAATAGATACATCTAAAAAAAAATTTTTGGCATTTGTGATATATAACAGGGTTGTTTTGAATTGAATTAATTTTATGTCAGAGTTGCTAAAATCGTAGCAAGTGAGCAAATAATTTGTTGCTTACAATTATTTTTGTTTTAGTTAATTCTTAATTGTTTGGAATTCTGAAATTTTTCAAGCCTTCCTTAACTTCATAATTATAATTGCAATAAACCAACCAAACTACTAAGTAATATTAATACAATAGGTGTATTCACGATCCGGAGCTCTTTGTAGAGCTCTTGTGCAAAAGAGCAAAAGTGCAACAAAAAAGCGCTCTACAATAACAAAATGCACGTGCTGTCAAAATTGTGCGTTTTTGCTCAAGCGCACTGGCGATACCCTGCAGTTCTTTTGCAGTGCGCTTGAGCTCTTGAGTTCATTTTGTGAATTTTTGACAGCAAACAAATAGTGATGGTATATTGTGAACACTTTTAGGTACTAACTTCTTTAATATCATAATTTCACATCACTATCTTTTAAAGCTGGCTGAACTTAACTTCAATTGCTAGGTCTGTGTATCGGGTGTGTTCACAGTTTGTTGCGCTTTTTTGCTCTTCTGAACAAGAGCTCTACAAAGAGCTCCGGATCGTGAATACCAATAATATTGACTTTAAGTTGACTTGAAATTCAATCGAAGTTGACTTTCTATTCGACTTTTATTTTGTGACTTTATGTTGATTTAAAGTTGAATTTGAATTGTCTGGGAGATTATTTCCTTATAACTTGAAGGTGAAATTGGAGTTGAGGTGGAGTTGGCTTGGACATTACTTCAAGTTGTCTTGGACTTGACTTCAAGATGATGATTTGAGTTTAACATGGAGTTGACTTATTGTTAATGTTAAATTGAGTTTGAATTTATTTGGAGTTGGACTTAAATAAGCACAGAGTTCAATTAACTTACAGATAACTTGAAGCTAACATAGAGTTGTCTTGGTGTTGAGTAGTTGCTGATTTTAAATTATCTTTTAAATTCGCTTGGAGCTGACCTGAATCACTTAATGTTGACTAAGAATAGACTTGAGCATTGGTTTGGAATTGATTTGTTAGTAACTTGTAGTTGGAGACTTTTCTGTGGAGACATGGAGATGACTGAGACTGGAGTATAATTTCTGTATGATTTAAAGGTGACATGGAGTTGACGTGGAGTTGGCTTGCATATTATTGAAGTTGACTTGGAAATGACTTGACACTGAGTTAACTTAAAATTGTTTTTAAGATTATTTGGAGATGGCTTGATATGGCTTGGTATGGAATTTAATTCAATCTGGATTTGATTTATGAAGTTAACTTAAAGATGATTTGAAACTGACATAAAGTTGTCTTGGAATTGACTTTGAGTTGAAGCCTTATTGGCTTTCAGTTTATTAAAAATTCACTTCAAGCTGATCTATTGGACTGACCTATTGACGTAGAATTAACTTGGATATGGAATTACTCGAAGTTCTTGGAACTGGAGCTGATTTGCCTGTAAGTTGTCTCAGGATTTGTCTTGAGATGTTTTGTATATGACTTTAAGCTTACATGGACTTGGATACTACTTGGAGTTACCTAAGAGGTTATTGAAAGCTATCTGAAATTTGAAATTGATGCCACTAACTTGAAGCCGATTCGGATTTCACTTAAAATTGAATAAAAAATTAATTGAATTTGGCTTGGATTTAACTAGGAGTAGACTTGAATTTTTTGTGACGTCCGTGGCGTAGTTGGTTAAAGTGCGTGGCCGCTATGTCAATGAACCTGGAGACCCAGGTTCGAACCCCAGCAGCGACAGAAAATTATTTGAATTAAAATAATTTTTCTATACGGCCGCCTCTCTGCAGACAATGGCAAACCTCAGAGAGTAATCAAAATGACATGTAAAGCTTCTTGAGAATAAGAACATTTCGTTCATCGCCGTTCGGAGTCGGCGTTAAGCATGTAGGTCCGTTTCTCGGTCAATTGTGTACAAACTTAATAACACGCACAACACAATTGATCATAAGAAGCTAGGTCAAAGTCCTTTCAACGGCTGAAATAGCAAGTTTTTTTTTTTTTTTTTAGACTTGAATTTTACTGTGACATGAATTGAAGTTTACTTTGATAAGTCTTAGAGTTGACTTGAAGAAGTCTTTGTCCTAACTGAGAGTTAATTTAGACTTAACATGGATTTGATTTGAATTTTTCTTAAATTTTGCTGGATGTTGACCTGGGCTTCATTTTAATTTTATTTTGGGTTGAAATTATAATGTTATTTTCGATTTAATTTTCGATAGCACTTTCATTATCATTTCGGGTTTTGATTCGACCTTTAACTTTGCATTCGATATCAATTTCGATAGCTTTTGAATTGACGTCTACTTAAATTTTTCGCATTAAGTAATAAAACCTACCGTCTTAAGTAAAACTACCTTAAAAAAAAGATGGTGCCGTTTATTTCACCTGCCGTTTATCTCTGCTAAGTAGCCAAGACAGCCAAGCAAACTCACCTAAAAGTATGCTTTACTTTTAATAAATTATTTGCAGTAAGAATACTTTTTAGACTGGTTCTGATTTGCAGCTGATAACAGCGTAAATTTATTTAGGTTGACATTCTCTTAATAGAGGTCACACTTCAGTCTCTGATTGCTTTTTGTTTTTGTTTTGCTTACATTTTTTGTTTTTCTCATTGCTTTTTTCTAGTCTCTAGGTAAATTTAACCCTCGATGTTGTGTGTCAGGTGATAAATAAACTTGGCTATAGGGCGCCCTTCTGTCTAGGTAAAAGTGATTTAAACTCTTTTATGCTGTAGTTCTAGTCTGGAGTTTCTTGCGCTTCTGAGATGATAGAGATAGAGTGTGAAAGTTATATCAAATGACCTTCAATGACAATATTGGAATAAAAAAAATACAGATTTGGGAGGCTTCGAAATTAAAGAGAACTTACAACGCGCTATCGTAGTTTTTTAAACATAGGTATGTATCTCTTGCGTTTTCAAAATAGACGTCTTGTATTAAGACATTATATTTTTTTTTTAAACAACTTTTTTTTCGGTTGTACATCCCTTTCGGATATCCCTTTAACATGACCGAAATATTTACTTGGTTAACTTGAAATGCACTTCCTCTGCTACTTCCTCCCTTCATTAACATCTCTTATTCTGGCCATAAAAGCGTTGCTCGCAGTTGCGCTGCCGGCCATGTTGCAACATTGTTTGTCGCTGCAGTGTTTTATTTGAACAAGCAAACATTTTTCGTTTGTGCTTTTATTTTTTTTTTTTATTTAATTTCTTTATTAGGGTACCTCATCAAAAACATGCCACACTCTTAACTAAACATTCCACAGTGCATAGTGCAGTGTGTGTGTTTGTATGTTGGTGCGTTCTTGTTAGTGCTGCTTAGCTTGGGCTTTTGTGTGACGTCATTTTGTGGGTGTGTTAGTGTGTATCAGTGTGTGTGTGCAGCATCAGCACCGTGTTGCCATAGCAGACATTTTTGCTTCAGGCCTACATGAGACGCTCTAGCAAAGCGAGCCCGACTTCCTCAGATGATGCTACTCTTGCCAAGCTCAACAAACGCCGAAGTTTGGACTAGGAAATTCTATGTGGTTGCCACCCCACGCCATTTTAGCATGCTTAAATAGCGGAAAGTCTTGAGTTGGTATTTTTTGGCCCTCTAGGTTTTGCTGTTGATATAATACCGAAAATTCTTAAACCGAGTCCTTTGTATTCGGTAGCTGTCACTACCTCGCGGTTTCATTTTTTTGCTGTATGTATGCGTGTTAGTGTGTGTAAGTATATGTGTGTGTGTGTCTGTGTGTCTTGTTCAGTATAATACAATTTCTTGTTAGTTTAGCTAGTGGCTGGCATTTCGTTATTTTGTGCCGTTTTTTTTTTTCGCCCACAATTGTAGTTCTTTAACAAATATATTTTTTCGATTTTTTTTTTTTAAATATTAGCAAAGCAGCAGAAAGCAAACATAAAAGCATAATTTAGCAAAGCATTTGCCGGATATGCTAGAAAAAAATAACACAACACAAAAGAAAATTGTATTAAGGAAAATATTGACATTATTATGTTGAGTTCCTAACAACAGTTTCCGGCATGAGTTGCTCTTAATTTGAAGAACTTTTAATAATTTGTTATTTCTAAGAATTATTATCTTAGTAGATTGGTAGAGAAATCTTTAAGACGATAAGACAACTGTCCTGTCGCTCGAAAAAGTGTGGCTCAACATACAGCCATGGATATTTAAATAGCACAACACTACATGCAGGGTGTTTCATATAAATTAAAATGAATACCTTTAGGTAAAATTTATTAATTAACAAAAATTTATTTCATGACATTTGAGCCTAAACATTAAAATTTTAAATCAGTAGGTTTAGCCAAATTCTGAAATTGCTTCTTAGCTGACGTGGACGTAAGAGTTGGCTGTCTCGTGACGGTGTTTTTTGTTGTTGTTATTGTTGTTGTTGTTGTTGATCTTAATGTTAATGTTAATGTTGATGTAGATGTTGATGTTGATGTTTATGTTTATGTTGATGTTGATGTTGATGTTGATGTTGATGTTGATGTTGATGTTGATGTTGACGTTGATGTTGTTGTTGATGTTGATGTTGATGTTGATGTTGATGTTGATGTTGATGTTGATGTTGATGTTGATGTTGATGTTGATGTTGATGTTGATGTTGATGTTGATGTTGATGTTGATGTTGATGTTGATGTTGATGTTGATGTTGATGTTGATGTTGATGTTGATGTTGATGTTGATGTTGATGTTGATGTTGATGTTGATGTTGATGTTGATGTTGATGTTGATGTTGATGTTGATGTTGATGTTGATGTTGATGTTGATGTTGATGTTGATGTTGATGTTGATGTTGATGTTGATGTTGATGTTGATGTTGATGTTGATGTTGATGTTGATGTTGATGTTGATGTTGATGTTGATGTTGATGTTGATGTTGATGTTGATGTTGATGTTGATGTTGATGTTGATGTTGATGTTGATGTTGATGTTGATGTTGATGTTGATGTTGATGTTGATGTTGATGTTGATGTTGATGTTGATGTTGATGTTGATGTTGATGTTGATGTTGATGTTGATGTTGATGTTGATGTTGATGTTGATGTTGATGTTGATGTTGATGTTGATGTTGATGATGATGTTGATGTTGATGTTGATGTTGATGTTGATGTTGATGTTGATGTTGATGTTGATGTTGATGTTGATGTTGATGTTGATGTTGATGTTGATGTTGATGTTGATGTTGATGTTGATGTTGATGTTGATGATGATGTTGATGTTGATGTTGATGTTGATGTTGATGTTGATGTTGATGATGATGTTGATGTTGATGTTGATGTTGATGTTGATGTTGATGTTGATGTTGATGTTGATGTTGATGTTGATGTTGATGTTGATGTTGATGTTGATGTTGATGTTGATGTTGATGTTGATGTTGATGTTGATGTTGATGTTGATGTTGATGTTGATGTTGATGTTGATGTTGATGTTGATGTTGATGTTGATGTTGATGTTGATGTTGATGTTGATGTTGATGTTGATGTTGATGTTGATGTTGATGTTGATGTTGATGTTGATGTTGATGTTGATGTTGATGTTGATGTTGATGTTGATGTTGATGTTGATGTTGATGTTGATGTTGATGTTGATGTTGATGTTGATGTTGATGTTGATGTTGATGTTGATGTTGATGTTGATGTTGATGTTGATGTTGATGTTGATGTTGATGTTGATGATGTTGATGTTGATGTTGTTGTTTCTGTTGTTGTTGTTGTTGCTGTTGTTGTTGGTGTTGTTGCTTTTGGTTTTTTTTTTTGCTTCTCCATTAGTTGAGCTTTGCCATATGCTTCACATTAAGCGGTTCCCTGAGGGGCCTCATCTTCATTTTCGTTCCTTAATATTTACCGTAAAGTCAGTTGGTCACAGAGTTAAAATTCCATGCAACGTTTTTTCATGGCTGTAGCATTTTTACTGCATTATGTGGTTGCCACCCTGAAATCATGACAATATGAATTTTTTTTTAATTTAGTTGTGAGGCAATACATCTATGCTGTCGTAAAACAAAATTTACCGCAGCACGTCTTCTGAGTGAATAATAATTCCATGCAACGATATTACGTTTCTGTTACATAAGCTGCTATCTTCGCGAACTGACGAAGTCAGAATTTTGTTTTTATTTTTTGTCGTCCTGCATTTTCCGTTGTAAACATTTATCGTAGCTTATACACTCACTGCGTAAAAATTCAATGCAACGCCGCTGCATGAATGTTGCATGTCCTCGGAAATTTTTTATCTAGTTTTGTTGTGAGGGTTAAGAACAGGCCTTTATAAGTGTATCATAGTTTTAATCCTAGCACTAATACTCAGCGAGTAATAATTCCATGTAACAAATTTTCAGTTCCGTTGCTTAAGTAGCTCCGACCGCGTCCCGATGACGTTTTGAATTTATTTGTTGTTTTTATAATGAAGTCATAGAATTAACCTTTACGGTCGTACCATTTTATTAGTCATAGCTCTTATACTCAGCGAGTAAAAATTCAATGCAACTCTGATTAATTTTGAAAAAAAACATTTTTCAACTTTTTTGGAAACCTACGCGGTAAAACGTAACTTCGTCACGTCAAAAGACAATCTTGGTCAATTTTGATGATTTAACAATGGTTTCAGGAATATGCTTGGTAGTACTGAGTACTTGGTACTATATCCTAAATCGTGCAAAACAGCCTGATATCTTCGTCCCAAAAGCTTCTGTAACATATTCTTCGGAAAAGAGTTTCAAACCTTCACATTCCACACTATAACTCATCTAAATTTTTCAACATTTTTTTTTGTATATATAGAACTTTACATCATTGCATAAAATTTCTAAAGGGTTGAGGTCTGGGTCTTGAGGCGGCCAATCCAAAATATTTATTTTATTTTTTGACTGACTTTTTCAGTCAATCCTTCTCAACCTTTGTTGTGTGTTTTGGGTCATTACCATGCATGAATGTTTGTATGTCAGGTCAACCTAACAGGCATGTTCTCACATGCAAATCATTACATTTGGTTCTTATGTACAGTAGAGGCTCACAAATTAGAACTCTCACAAGCTTGAATTATCCAGAAATTAAACCTTGTAAATTTGAATGGATTGCCTATACTGGAAACTCTAAAATTTTTACTTTAGATTCTATGAGACGCGTAGGGAAACCCAGGTTTTTGCCATGTCTAAGTGGTTTTTTTTCCATCTGGTTCAACCCTATTAAATTTTATTTCGTCACTCCAGGCCACGTTTTCCAGCAAAATTGGTATTTCTTTTTCGATTTTTTTTTTCTAGAGCGGCTTTTTTCGACTAATGCGTCCATAAAGACAAGTTTCATGTAGTTTTCTAGATACTAGTTTTTTTTTTCGATAAACTAAGGTTATTTTCTTCATTCATTTCCCTCATAACTCTCACTTTTGCGAACTATGAGCCTATGAGTAGAAGTGGTGGTTTTATGCTTTGAAATAACTGTAAAAATTCTAATAGTTTCTGATAGCCATTGATGCATAGAACATATCGCTCATGAGATTTTGCTGTGTTAGCTCCGATTTTTTTAACGTCACATTTTATACTATGTGGCAGTAGTTAATTTCCTTTAACTCCTAAACTAAGAAAAATTTTGATTTAAGACCTTGAGTAAAATTCTTACAAATTTCATTTTCGATTTTGTAGTGGCTCACTTTGTAGATTCATGATGTCGTGAATTTTTTTCTTTTCCATCATAAGGGCTAAGAACAAGCTTTTACTGGAGTATAATATTTCTTTATCATAGCACCTATACATAGCGTGTTATAATTCCGTGTAACAAATTTGATGTTTCGTTGCTTTAGCAACTCTCTCTGCATTCCGATAATGTCTTTTAATTTTTTTTTTTGTTGTTTTTGTTATAAAGTTAAGGAATTAACTCCAATTTTTTGGGAAACCTGCGCGGTAAAACGCAAAGTTGTCACGTCATTCGGATACTGAAGTTATTGATGCTCAAGCTAATTTTTTTTTTTTTTTTTTATTCCTAAAGTGCTTTTGAGTATCAAACACAAAAACAAAAAACAAACAAAAAAAAGGATACAGTAGTTTCGACTATGTCGTAACACAAGACGTAGAATTAGTCAATTCGCTTTTGATGACATCTTTTTTAAAAACTATTTAGCAAAATATTTATTCCACACACCTGAGCATATGACATTTAAAAGAGTGCCGCAGAGTGTTAATATGTATGACCGACCCCCATTACTTTTGCAAAAGGAACATTTTTGCGTTTGACACCTATTCCCTCCGATCACTCCTTAGGGGGGCTTCCTTACAAATATTATGGTTTTTGTATATTTATTCCATACACCTGAGCATATGACCTTTAAGAGAGTGCCGGAAAGGGTTCATAGGTAGGACTGACCCCCATTATTTTTGCAAAAGGACCATTTTTGCCTTGGACGCCTATTCTCTCCGACCACTCCTTAGGGGGGCTCCCATACAAATTTTATGGTTTTTGTGCCGGAAAGGGTTAATATGTATCACTGACCCCCATTATTTTTGCAAAAGGAGCATTTTTTTTCTTTGACACCTATTGCCTCCGACCACTCCTTAGGGGGCCCCATACAAATTTTATTGTGTTTGTGCCGGAAAGGGTTAAGATGTATCACCGACCCCCATTACTTTTGCAAAAGGAACATTTTTGCCTTTAACACCTATTTCCTCCGACCACTCCTTAGGGGGGCTCCCATACAAATTTTATGGTTTTTGTTTATTTATTCCATACACCTGAGCATATGACCTTTAAGAGAGTGCCGGAGAGGGTTAATATGTATGACTGACCCCCATTACTTTTGCAAAAGGAACATTTTTGCCTTTGAACCAATTCCCTCAGACCACTCCTTAGGGGGGCTCCCATACAAATTTTATGGTTTTGTCGATAAAACCGGAAACTGTCGATAAATAGGTAGCAAGTTTAAGCAAACAAAAACATCAAATGTTGGCTTTATATTTCATGTAATTGTGTAAAATTTATATAAGTTAGAGAGTTCTAACATTAATTTTTGTCGCATTGAGGATCAAACAGACCAACAAGTGCTAACATCAACATTGTACGATCAGTACTTTAGGCCCACCAAAGGCTCAAAAAGTAATGTAAATACCGACACCTAATCACTATTAACCACCCTACTTACCTCCGAGAATGACGTATTCTACGTCAAAATTCCGTAAAAAATTCCGTTTCCAATTCCATTTTTTAGATTGGTTAACGGTATTTTTACCTCATATATTGCATTCGTAAAAGAACAACAAAGGTTTCACATGAATTGAACTCAATGGGTCGTATGCATAAAAATGAGATCTGACCTTTTTCACAAGTTTTTGAGCAATATCTCGGTTTGGTATGCATAAAAAATAATTGTCTTATGAGCTTGTTCTCGGGTAATAAGATTGATCTCACCGTTGAGAAATACCTTAAAATCGAAAAATCTCTTTGAGTTCAAGCTTATATTCGTATGCATAAGAACCAACTTCTACTCACTTTCTTGAGATCATGCTCCCAATTTAGTGAGACTGGTAGGCTTCTACTCAGTTTTGTAAAAATACGCAATCAATAAAATCAAAATCACAACGTCCAACGATTTTTCCGAGTTAAAAACGAATATATAGAGTGATGGCCTGAGTACTTTTTCGAAGATGTTAATGAAACCCGAGGGGTAGGATTAACAAAGCTGGAGAAAATGCGAACCTTTCTGAGAGACAGTTGGAGACCGTGGGTTTCAATTTGCAATCGGCTAATTTATTGGACTTCAAAAAACCACAGTTTCGCATACTGTTAAGCAAGTTGCCAACGCAATCGCAATCCATGGTATAATAATACAAGGTAGCATTGACAGTTGCTTGGGAAATCATATACTGTCAAAAAATATACTCAAAAAGAGAGCGCTCACAATCTGCCATTGAAAACACAAGCAATGTTGAAAACGTTGAAGTGAAAAAAAACAACAACCACAGCAGCTGCTGATGTATTTCCACAAAAAGCTGTTTTTGACAATTTATGTTTTCCTGTTGAAGAGAAAATAAGCAGTTGTCAATGATACCATGTATTATTATACCATGATCGCAATCCAAGGACACAATTGGATTGTATTTCCAAAAAGCGATAAAGCCATCAAAAGAGCTAAAAACAAAATGGTCTTCAAAATAAAAATTTCTCTTTGCAATTGGAGCTATCGATTGCACACACACATATATGCATAAAAAACCTTCATTTCATAGTGACGACTACATCAATCGAAAAGAGTACTACTCCATGAATGTCCAAGCTAAGTTAATGCGATGCAGATGAATAGTTCACTAGTGGGAAAATATCATAGCCTGGATCAGTTCACTATTCTCAAATTTTGTCATGTAGTAAAAACTTCTTAACGATGGAAAGTGCATCAAATAAAGCACTCTTACTTGGAGACAAAGGTAACGACCTTTCGAAGTATTTTATGGAACCATTTAGAAACTCTCAAACGAATGTTGAAAAAATTTAATAACAAAATATTTACAAAAGAAAGGGTTATAATCGAACGTTGCTTTGGTCAACAAAAACAGAGATTTCCAGCAAAATAAAGTTCGTGTTGCAACAGAATTGATTCCCACTGTAATTGGAAGTTGTTTTATAATTTTAATATACCCTGGTGTAGGGTATAAATATAGAAAAACCATAAAATTTGCATGGGACCCCTCTCATCAGGAATGGGTGGGGATAGGTCAAAAGAAAAAAATGTCCCTCTTGCAAAAGTAATGGGGGTCGGTAATACATATTAATTTTCACCGGCCCTCGCTTAAAGCCTAGGGTGACCTGAAAAAAATTACTTCATATTCGGTTTCATTGACCTCGAAAACATTAAATAAAGTTTTCATATTCCATGGGCTTTTTAGCTGTTGTACAGTGTAATTGTAACTATCAATTTAATAATACGTCATAAACGCATCACAACAACAAATCCACACAGTAAAGGGAAGATAGCTTTAAGCTTCATCTCAATGCACTTAAGTTCTTTGTGGTGAGCTCAATCTCAGCTTTCTGCATACGAAACTAAGTTCAAGCAAGAGCAAATTCTCGATCTCAGGTAGTTGAGCTTAAGCTCGATCGACTCAACTCAGTGATCAATCCCATCTTTATGCATACGACCAAATGCGTTATATTGCTCGAATAAACTTATAAAGATTGATGGGAAGTCAGGACTGCAACGAATGTTCAAAAAATATTAAATTATTAAGTGCTTCAATTAATTAATCACCAAAATATCAAAATACGACGAACTCATTCCTCTCATTGAATTATTTGTATAAAGTTGTTTAGACAGACAGCAACATTTCAACAACACTGTCTGACAGCAAGTGTATGCAATATATACGAGTATCTAGTACATGTAAACACGGAGTGATGGCAATAAAATTTATGAGCTTTTAATAGAAACAATTACGAGATTGTTTAATTCTAAAATAAAACTAGCAACAACAACAAAAGAGAAAAAACCAACAGCAATTACAAACGATGCAGTGGTAAGTGGTGAGTGGTGAGTGGTGATTGGTGTCTGACGTCGATGCAACCTACAGCTGTTGGCAGTGTGCCATTGACACTGAAAGCGCAGTGCAACAGAATGACAATGTTTTTGTTGTTGTTGCTGATTGTGAATGATAGATACGGATTCGGGTGAGGCTGTTGTTAATGGTGACGTTGATGCTGTTTATGCGGTAAACCTGTAAGCTACACACGCTGCTGTTGTAGTCAATATCTAGAACAAACATGTTGCCAACAACAGTTGTTGTGTTGTTGGTCAAATAGCCTCAATTACAAAACAATTGTTAGAAGCCTAAAAGTATGCAAATGCTAACGGCGGACAATGTTTTTGGTTTGATTTGCTTGTGCTGCTACTGCTGCTGAGTGTTGCTCACTCAACGCTCTGTTGAGCAGCTGATGCTGATGATATAGTGCTTTTTGTTGTTGCCACTGCTGCTGCTGTTATAAAATTCACACAGCAACTCATCACAAACGCCATAAATAATGAAATGTTTTGCTCTATTTTTCATTGCAGCTTTTTGGAGGCAAATCTGCATACCTGCAACGCACACACACACGCATACACGCTGCCACAAACTCACAAAGTGTTGCCACCAGCCAATAAAACATTGGCAACACACACTCACCCACACACTCATACACTTACTTACTCACATTTTGAGGTACATTTCAATTTCACGCTCGTTGCTAAATTAGACGCTAATTAAATTTACATTTTCACCCCTGCATCCATCTATGGATGGCTTCATGGTGCAAGCTTCCGTTGTAGTTCTGTGTTTGCTAGAATTTTGCCAAAAATTTCGAACAGTTCCGGTTGTATTTTTGTTCTATTGTATTGCGCTGTTTGTTAATGAGTTGCCAGACCTCAAAATTAGTTTTCATTGCAATTGAAGCTGGTCTTGCACTGTCGCACTTTTGGCTCTGCAAGAACCAACCACCAACACCACTACTAGTGTCCACCATATGTTGGTGACATTTTCAAATTTTTACGGTTATATTTAGTTAGTGTTTCGTTTGGCGCAGCGTCGTCATTTGAGGAGGTTGTCCTTCTTATTGCAGCGACTTTATTTTAAAGTTTGCCTAGTTAAATTTTTAAATCAATTACACTGTGCGACACCAAAAAATAACTGAAAACACTCCTATGGTTTCTGAAAGCCATTGGTCCATAGAACCATTGGTCGTCCAAGGAATTTTTCTGGGTTAGCTCAAATAACCGATTTTTCAATATTTTCAAAAGATGTAAGCATGCTGATCAACCAGCTCTGTGCAATTTTCCGAGAAAACTTTAGCTGATTTAAACTGAAAACTGTCGATTTTCTTTAGAAGGAAGTTTTCAATAACGATTTTTGATAAAATGGCAGGTTTTTTGTTTTATGATGCTCTGCAAAGTTATAGATAAGATGATGAAAATTTTGTTTGTGGAAGTAATCAAGATGATATCGCCCAGAGTTTCCGAGATATAATACTTTTGACGTGACGAAACTACGTTTTACCGGGCAGGTTTCCAAAAAAGTAGAAAAATGCATCTTTTCAAAATTCATGAGGGTTGCATTGAATTGTTACTCGCTGAGTATAAGAGCTATGACTAAAAAGATGGTACGACCGTAAAGGTTAATTCTATGACTTCATTATAAAAATAAAACATAATTCAAAACATCATTAGGACGCGGTGGGAGCTGCTTAAGCAACACAACTTAAAATTTGTTACATGGAATTATTACTCGACGAGTATTAGTGCTAGGACTGAAATTATGATACACCAATATTACAACCCTTACAGCCCTTACAACAAAATTAGACAAAAAATGTCTGTTATCATTCTGTTAACAAAGAGACAGCCGCTCAGAGATCGACAATGCAACATTCATGCAGCGGCGTTGCATTGAATTTTTACTCGGTGAGTATATTAGCTACGATAAATGTTTAAAAAGCAAAATTAAGGATTTATACTTGGCCTTACGATCAAAACAACAAAAAAATTCTGACGTCACCAGGTCGTGAATATCGCAGCATATGTAACAGAAATATAATATCGTTGGATGGAATTATTACTCACTCAGGAGACGTGCTGCGGTAAATTTTGTTTTACGGCAGCATAGATGTGTTATAACGCCTCATAACTAAAATACAAAAAAAAATTTTTGTCGTCATGATTTCAGGGTGGCAACCACATAATGCAGTAAAAATGCTACAACCATGAAAAAACGTTGCATGGAATTTTTACTCTGTGACTACTGGCGTAACGGTAAATTTTAATATCACTCACCGAATATGAAGGTGAGGTCTTCGGGCACATGATAAAAATACAAAAAAATTTGACGGCGTCATGAGGCCTCTCATGGAACCGCCTAAAGTGACGCATATACATCACTTTTGCTCGATTAATTGCATATATGTATGTAAGGAAAAGTTGATGCCCCAAGGAAAAGCACAACCAATGGAGAAGCAACTAAAAGAAGGCAATAAAAAAAGCAACAACACCAACACCAACACCAACACGAACACCAACACCAACACCAACACCAACACCAACACCAACACTAACACTAACAACAACAACAACAACAACAACAACAACAACAACAACAACAACAACAACAACAACAACAACAACAACAACAACAACAACAATAACAACAAGAAAAACTGTCACGTCAAAACCTACGGGTGTGTCCAAGACACAGCCAACTCTTCTTTAACACTTCAATATATATTGGGGTCTGGCCAGACTCTTTTAGGTTTTATTCCAATTTTTTTAATACTTTTACTTTTCGTTTCGATTTCATATTTCATGAATTCCTTGAGAAACATTTTCTAAATAACTTAATGAAAAATATTTTTCAAAAATACAGGGTGAGCCCTGTTTTTTAAAAAATTTAAATTCCAGTCATAATCGCAACATTGGGGTCCAGCCAGACACCATGCATTTTGTAAGAATATATTTTGGAATTCCGCTTTTAGTTTCTTTGTTGTTAATGCTACAGTGTTGCGCAAAACAATAGCAACAAACCCCTTGTCACACTTTGAATTCATATATACCACATATTTATCAAGCTTTAAATAAACCTAATAATTTATTTTGATTCATCACTGTTAACAGAAAAATTAAGTATATTTACAAAAACAAAAACAACTTTTATTCTAATTGTAACAACAATAATATAGAAGTTCTTCGAATTTAGCTGCGCAAAACAATAGCAACAAATTTAATACTTAGTGTACCCGCCCTAATTCTTTATAACCCCCGCGCATCTTTTTGGCATTGAATTGATTAAATTATATAATGTGTCATTTGGGATTCCATTCCATTTAGTTTTTAGCGCTTGGAGTAATTCATTTTTATTTTTAAAGCGTTGACCCGCTACTGCCCTTTTTAGGATACCAAATAAATTTTCAATGGGATTCAAGTCTGGTGATTGTGCCGGCCAATCAAGAACTTGAATTCCATTGTCACTTAACCAATTCTTTACCAGCCTCGATGTGTGTTTCGGATCATTATCCTTTGAAACACCCATCGAAGAGGCATATTCCACTCAGCATGGGGAAGCATATAATTTTCTAGGATATTTTTATATTGCAAGCTATCCATTATCCCATCTATTGGAATAAAGGGGCCCACGCCATAAGCAGAGAAACTCGTCCAAATCATCAAACTGCCTCCACCGTGCTTTGCAGTTACTTTGCAGTTCCCCGGATTGAGTCGTTCACATTTGCGGCGTCTTACTGTGCACATACCATCTGAATTAATCAGATTGAACTTCGACTCATCGCTAAAAAGTACAGTTTTCCACTTCTGAATTGACCAGTTTATATGAGCTCTTGCAAAATCAAGCCTATAGGAAAAAGGTATAAAGTTGTAATGTACCGAAATTTCTTTTTTCTCGTATTAACCTTTTTTTAAAGTGCTTCTTTGTAAGGATTGGCTTCTTTGCTGGCCTGTAACTTCTTAAGTCATTTTCTATAGCTCGCCTACGTACTGTACTGTGATGAATATCTAAGTTAAGTGTTGTCACATTTTCTTTGGAGGATATGAAAGGTTTCTTTATTATTATATTACAAATTCTTCGGTCCGTCCGCGCTGAAGTTTTTCGTGGTCTACCACCGAGATGTAATGTATTTACTTCTCTTGTTACTTCATACTTTTTAATTAGTCGGCAAACACAAGATCTATTAATATTAAATTTTTTCGCAATAAAACTTTGAGAATATCCATTGAAATAATCATTAATTATTTCAGTTTTTAATTTGTTGCCGAATTTGTCTTTAGCCATTATCAAATGAATGTTAACTTTTCGAAAAACTTTGATAAATTAATATATCATATGCTAATTTTTTTTTGTTTGTATCAAAAGCAAAGAAAAACAGGAGAACAAGTACCGTTACTCTCACTTCGCTTGCTTTATTCGTTTATGTGCATTTTGTTGCTATTGTTTTGCGCATTCAAATTCGAAGAACTTGTTTATTATTGTTGTTACAATTAGAATAGAAGCTGTTTTTGTTTTTGTAAATATACTTAATTTTTCTGTTAACAGTGATGAACATATATAAATCATTAGTTTTATTAAAAGCTTGACAAATATGTGGTATATATGAATTCAAAGTGTGACAAGGGGATTGTTGCTATTGTTTTGCGCAACACTGTATGTTCACACAGATAGTTTAGTTTGAGTTTCCAGTACAAAGTAAACTCAACTTGTACTTGTATCTGGTATTATGCTAGTTGATTACCAGAGTTGTTGCCATATGATCCGTTTAGCAGTGTTACCATATGGTCCGCCATATATTGGATTTCTTACGATTTTTAGATGGGAATCAGACAATCTGATATTTGCCCATAATTCTTCAATATGTTATTTCATAAAAAATAAATCCGATCCGATTGCATAAACATTTTTTTCATATATACGTATATGCGTGGTGGGCGTGGCGCAGTGAGTAGAATGCGTGGCCCATACGATAGAGAACACTGGTTCAATTCTCACCAGACACAGTGAGATAAGATAATGGCAAACTTCAGAGAGTAAGAACGACATGTTATAATAAATAAACTGCCATTTTCATAAAATGTACATCATACATTTATTCATGAAATTGTATTTTTCTTGTTAAGTGTAATATACAAGTGAAAATATCTTCGTTGTTGTTTTTCAGAATTTCTCAAATAAATACAGAATTTCACAATTTCTTTTCTTTTTGTAGCTTTGAACCAAGGATTTTAGGTGCAAAAGCTATTTAGTCAAGTCTACCTTGGTTCGAAATGGGGTGATAGATTAGTGGGTGGGAAGGGGCAATGAAGTGAAACATGTGTAGGATGTTCTAAGCGTGATGGAAAGTCATAGACATATGTGAATTTGAATCTAAGGCAAGTGTTTTTTTACCTCAGTCTTCTCAAACTTCTCTACCACCAACAACAACTTCAAGTCGTAATAAATTGAAGACCTTTCAATTTCAATTGATTATAAATGACTAAAAAAAATTGCAAATGCGAAAGATTAAAGCGTAGGATCATGGCCTGGCCGGGATTCGAACCCGGGACCTCTGGGGTGGCAGTCAAGCACACTAGCTACTCGACTACTGAGGCCACCACCATCGCAGTAATGAGTCACATACTATAAAACGATTAGCTAGCCGATTAGCTAAAGAAGGATTCCTTGTCAGGCCAATTTCGGTAATGATTCAGATATATATCTATTTTTGATATTAATGCAAATTTTTTTTTGTTTTTCAGACAACAACGGACCAAATGTGTTCTGGGCCACCACCATCGTAGTAATGAGTCACATACTATAAAACGATTAGCTAGCCGATTGGCTAAAGAAGGATTCCTTGTCAGGCCCATTTCGGTAATGATTCAGATATATATCTATTTTTGATATTACTGCAAATTTTTTTTTTTTTCGTTTTTCAGATAACAACGGACCACATGTGTTCCAGTAAGACCAACGCTTTTAATTTATTTAAAGATCTGAATTTTATTAAAGATCTGAAATCAAAACTTTACTTAGTTAAGGAGATAAAGGAAATTAACTACGGCCCCATAGTATAAAATGTGATCTTGAAAAAGTCGGTTATTTGAGCTGACCCAGAAAAATTCCTTTGACGATATGTTCTATAGACCAATGGCTATCAGAACCATTGGAATTTTTGAAGTTATTTCAAATGACCCTTAAATTGTCGCACAGTGTTATTAAATTACCTCAGAAAACAAAATATTACAAAAGTGTATTTTTTCGCCTTATAAAGTGCATAGTGTAGGGTGTTTTTTTTAGGGGTTTGTTTTTCGAATTGAAATAAAACACAAGAAAATCGTTTTAATGTTCATCAATTTGGCTTTATTGGAAGGATAATTTTATGCCATTAATGTTTAAATATGATTTCGGGCATGTGGCCGCCGCGGCTGGCTCGAATAAAGCCAATTCTACAGGTCCAATTTTCAACCACTTTTTCGAGCATATGGGGCCGTATGTCGGCAATAACGCCACGAATGTTGGCCTCCAAGTCCCCTAACGTTTCTGGTTTGTTGGCGTAGACGAGCGACTTCACATATCCCCAAAGAAAATAATCCAATGGTGTCAAATCACACGATCTTGGTGGCCAATTGACAGGTCCATTCCGCGAAATTATGCGCTCAGCGAATGTTTCCTTCAATAAATCGATTGTGACGTGCGCTGTGTGGCATGTAGCGCCGTCTTGTTGGAACCACAACTCATCCACATTCATGCCATCCAATTCGGGAACAAAATAGTCGGTTATCATGGCTCTATACCGGTTTCCATTAACGGTAACTGACTCTCCAGCATTATTTCGGAAGAAGTATGGCCCAATGACTCCACCAGCCTATAGAGCACACCAAACAGTCAGTTTTTGTGGATGTAATGGCGTCTCAAGGATCTCATGTGGATTCTCTTCACTCCAAATGCGGCAATTTTGCTTGTTGACGTAGCCATTCAACCAAAAATGAGCCTCACCACTGAACAAAATTTTGCGATGAAAATCAGCATCGAGATCAATCTCATTTTCGGCCCATTTGCAAGCGTTGTTCTTTTGTCAACATGTTCATGATGAAATGGCAAACCAAACTGAACATAAATGACATTAGAGTTGCCAGATTTGACCACAAAATGCCAGTTTTATCTCTATTCGAAAAACAAACCCCTAAAAAAACACCCTTTACCTTAACTAACTTAAGGCCACATCTTATCTTATTGCAAGCAAAGCAGTAATGAAATGTTGTTTTTATTTTTTTTTTCAAATAGATATACAGTAGGGGCTTTTTAAAAAACCACGTCTTCGGGTACTTTTCCCCTAGTTTTTCGGAAACCAATCATCGGATTTAGATGAATTTTTTTTTTCTTGACCCAAATGTATCGGAACCAATCGTAATTAAATTTAACTTAATTGTGAAAACACTTACCATAACTTCAAATGCGTTTATCTCGAAAACATTATTTCGCGATTGGTTGCGATAAAAACTTATCGAAAAAGTTGTCCGTTTTGAATAATTTCTGCATCACATAAATACTTTAAATACCAGTCATTATTCTAGTCGGTACTAGAGTCATGACGATAGCTTCAAAAACAATGGCGGTGTACCTACCTTAAGCCTTAAAAATTCTCTTTTTTTAATTTTGACATTTGGAAGCTACAGTTTCATTATTTCTGGAAGGATCCTCTAAATTCTAGTACCGACGATAACGGCATTAGTTCTTAACATATTTCCGTTTTGTTTTTTATTTTCATATGATGCACAAGAAATCTTTGATAACAACCCGCGGTGTACTTTTTTTTTGTTTTTTGGTAAACTTTGACATGACATACAACAACAACTACAACAACAATAATATTTTAACTTAGTGGTTTGTCGATAACTTTTGAATTTTTTAAGTTCTTTGAACCCATTTTCCGCGATTTCAACCGATTTTTACCTTTTCGAATTAGTTCGTAAATAACTGAGTATTTTTCCGTTCTGCAATGTTTGCCAAGACGTAAAATTCATCTAAAAAATGAAAATTGGCAGAATTCACTGAATAAAACACGAAAATTTGTACTAACACCCGACCTTGGTAACTCTTATTCACAAACTAATATGTGTGGTGTGCTTTTTATTTGCCCTCCACAAATCTTATACAGAAAGAGAGCCAGACTGGAGTGTCAAAATATGTTAACTACAGTTGATAAATGCATTGCTGAAAAGTTTAAAAAATTAGTTAACATTTGAACTATTTATGTGTTCATGGCTGTAATGTTAATTATTAAAAATATTTAACAAAATGCGAGTCATATTAGTTTCTTAAATCATTAATTTTTTTAAGAATATATTTGTACGTAGATTAAAATTAAAGAAGCTCTCATTAAGCTTTTAATATTTTAAGCTGTACTCCAATTGTGCTTAAGATGTGGATTGTAAGTCAATTACTCTCTCAGAGAGCGCGAGAAGGTCATTGTCACTGTCAGTGGCGGATTAAGGCCGTCTGCCGCCCTAGACTCAACGTTGGCGCCGCTTGTAAGATATTCAATTTTTTAAAATAAAAATTATAATTATTTTATTTTTCTTTTTCAACATACAATTACACTGTAGGGACCTAAAAAAGACACACAAAAACGCCGAGACACCCCAACTTAGCTTTTGATCATAGAATACGGTGGCATACTCAGTTTTTTTCTAATTAGATAAAATTCTCGATATATTCGCAAATGATATTTTGTCTTTTTGTCAAAAGAAAGACCTTCTTTTGATTTCAAAGGCATGCAAAGTGCCTATGTACCTGTTCCACATAGTGATCCAGTCTGCTCCAATGTATCGATCAACACATGTCAATACGACGTATTATGCGCTGTCTCAAAATCCTTTTCAAATATAGATGTGTTTATATATAAAATCTCAAAATATAGCTCAAACTGAGAAAATATCAATCGCGAATATCTCGAGAATTTGATCTAATTGGAAAAAACTGAGTATGCCACCGTATTATACGTCCAAAAATTAAGTTGGGGTGTCTCGGTGTTTGTGTGTGTCTTTTCAAAAGTTGAAAATTTACCTACAGTGTTATAAAGTAATTGGTATAAAATGAAAGAATATAGAGTTCATTATTTGTTTAATATAGCCCCCCCCCCCCCCCCCATATGAAAGATTCTTGCATAAAAAGTAAAACGCTCAAAAAAGTCCACTCTTTTTATAAACTAGATGAGCTGCAGTTAAAAACATGTTTTTCGGGCTCTCGAAGTCTAGGTTAAATTTCTGCATTTTTATACCCCCACGTTTAAAAAACGTGAATGGGGGTATATTAATTTTGTCACTCAGTTTGTAACGCCCATAAGGAGGTGTGGTAGGTATAGAAAAGTATATATATTCTTACCACCCGATAAGCATCACCACCCGAGTTGATTTAGCCATGTCCGTCTGTCTGTCTGTCTGTGATCACGATTACAGCCGTAATTTTAAAGCTATCATCACGAAATTCAATATTTAAGCTTTTATCTATAGGTCAAATAAAGGTCAAATTCTAAAATGAGCCAAATCGGATGAAAACCACGCCTACCTCCCATACAAAGTGACTTTATCAAAACGGTAAAATCTCTTAGAATTCTACAAAAATTAATATGTATATGGACTTGCAATTTTGCATATGAACTTCGATATATAACATGCACTCTTATATGAAAATTTGCATATGAACTTTGATATATAATATGTACTATGTGTATGAAATTCAACCAAATTGAGTGAAAACCAAGTCCACCTCCCATACAAAGTGACTTTATCAAAAAACAAAGCAAATATTTTGCATTAAAACTGCTAAAAATTTTATCGATTGCTTAAGACTTTGAATATACTTTGGTTCGGCCGTTGGGGTATTTTAACTTCGGCCCAGTCGAAGATCATTTCTTACTAGTTTAGAGTGAGTTTGAAAGAAATGTTTTGAAAAATATCTTGCTTTGTCATTATAAACATTCCTTTATTTAATTACATTCGCATAGTCAGATTTCCATGTTCGGTTTACTGCTATAAAATCTCGCATTTCTTCATCCACATTCCATAAGTATGAATCCTTGCTAAATTTATAATAACTTTTTTTGCTAACGACTGTTAAAAAAAGTGAAATGCTTATTTATTGATTTTGAAAGCAGGTGTTTCAGCATTTTCTTCTTAAGGGAGTAGACCAATCTTTTGGTAGAAAAAACATACATTTTTAATATTGTTTTTTTTTTAATCATATTTATTAAATATTAATTAAAAACTTTTGTGACATATTTATAAATGTTTTAAGATAACAATAATAAAATTTTTTTTTTTTTAATCACTTCTTCAGTCGGTAGATGGCGATGAAATCAAGCACTAAAAAAAATGACTTGTCCCGCTGCTGCAATAATCTGTAATCTGAAACAAAAAAAATCATATTTTCTATTATTGGTGACAACCTTTACGTGGAAATTAACCACATTTAGGGAAAAATGTCTCCTATGTAAAGGGGTGTATCCAAAATTTACAAAAAAATGTTGCCCGTTTTTCAAAAATTTTTTGAAAATGTGTATATTTTTTTTTATTTTTGACTTTTTTCCCTAAATGTGGTTAATTTCCACGTAAGAGGTTGTCACCAATAATAACCAATTTGATTTTTATGTTTCAGATTAGCCGTTCCTGACATTAAGTTTCAGCAATGGGACAAGTCATTTTTTTTAGTGCTTGATTTCATCGCCTTCTACCGGTTGAAGAAGTAATAAAAAAAAAAATATTTTTTTTGTTATCTTAAAACATTTATAAATATGTCACAAAAAGTTTAAAATTGATATTTAATAAATATGATTGAAAAAAACAATATTAAAAATGTATGTTTTTTCTACCAAAAGATTGGTACTACTCCCTTAAAGATAAAGAAAGATTTACAGTTACCCCTTCGGAAATTTTACTTGAAAAATATATTAAACCGAATAGGCGTTAATTGCATTGAATTGATTGATTTTTTTAACGGCCGGTAACATGCCCATGTTATAGTTATACATTCTGTAACCCAAAAAGTAATCGATTGCACGAGTTTTCTACATTATTTTATTCAATTTATGTAAGAGAAGTTTTTGCTGTTTAGTTTTTCTTAAACATTTGTCGCTCAAAATAAGGCTATCCTTATTGAATTATTTTGAGTTTCTTTATAAACTAGCTATGAAAATATTTTGACGACCTGTCGATTCTGCTACAACCAAATTGATTCCGTTACTAAATTTTGTTTTGCTCAAAATTTTCCAACCCTCAAAATGTTGCCGCCCCTATAATGTTGAAGCCCTAGGCCCGGGCCTCACGGACCTCGGCCTAAATCTAGCACTGGTCACTGTAAAAAAAAAATCCTTAAAAATGAGCAAATTGTAAGTTGTACCTTAACAATAGAAAGAGCACACTCAAATGTTTAAATTTTCAGCAGGGTCAAAACACCATTTTTGTTTTTCGGGTTAGTTTATAGAAAATAAAAAGAACAATCGATTTTTTTTTTAAACAAAAAAATAAAGTTGAGTGCTGCTTAAGCTCTCTGCAAAGTTTACTGCTTAAAAAAAAATAAAGTTGAGTGCTACTTAAGCTCTCTCCAAAGTTTGCTGCTTAATATATAAATATCTATAAATAGCTAAATTTTGTGTTGTCTCTTTTGAAATTTAAGTTCGATTAGATTTGCTTTATCAGTTACAGAAGTTATCTCTCTGTACGGACTGAGTAAATGTTAAACACTTAAGCTCACTTCGCTCAATTAAATATATAGATTTGTATTTAATTCAGCTACAGCCGGTCGTGCGGACCAATAAGAAGTTTTAATTCTGAAGATTTAAGTAATATAACTTTTAACATTTATTGTAAAAACTTTATGTAATGTCAAACTACTTTTGACATTATGATATATATAGAAGACGGGTCAAGTTTTCATGGACACATACCAATACATTGTTAGTTTTTATATATAGTGTCAACAAGATAATAAGATATAGAATTGAAAAACGAAATATATTTATTGTTATCTCTTTTTATAGTTATAAAGTGTTGTAACAGTATAGAGTTCAGAATACTTTTTTTGTTTTCTTTTTTTTCGCTTTTGAATTTATTTAAAGGAGATTTTATCTATTTTTTTTAATTTTTTTCTATAAATGACTTTATATCATGTCTCAAGAGTATGTACAAATTAAATTTCCCCTCTAAGTATTTTTTTAAATCTTTTTTGCGCGCGCCATCAAACGTGTTTTTTTTTTTAATTTTAACGGTATTATATAGCCCAAATTTTGCACAGACAAAAGTCGTCTGATATTAAACAAACTTTAAAATTTATCTATGCACATGTATTTTTAACATTATGGAACTTACAGTGAAGAAATATTTAATTTAGATATATGTATAAATCTCTAAAATCAAAACATCCAAAATAAAATTAACTTGAAGGTAGCGAAAGTTTTAAAAAAGCGAAAGACATTTAAAATAAGAAATTTATCTGAGAAAATATATAATGAAATTGAATTAAATATGAAAAAAAAATGCTGAATTTTTTTATCTTTTTGTTATTTTTTTTGTTAAAATATTACATATGGGTTAATATAATTGAACTTATTATTATTAATTACTTAATAGCATCCAACTTACATACAGCTTCTATAAGGCTTTCAACAAGCTATAAAGAAGCTATCTTTAGCAACTCTTGATGTACCAAAAAGGTTGTAATTTTAATGTTTCATGGAGACTATTTGAATTTTTATTAAGCTTTAAAAACTAAGTTTGTAACTTCATTCGAGAAAACAATACTGAATATGTGTGCCAGGGATCGTCCAGATTTAAGGCCTTGGCACATTGCATTCTCGATTAGACTGCTTTCCTCTCGTGCAAACTGTATAGTTCAGAATACATATAGAATGAATCATTGGTTATGGAAACTGTCTTCTACAATAACTATAACACTCTGCGTAACAGAAGCTACAGCTTTCAGTCCTACCAAAAACGTCGGTTATAATTCCATAAAACTTCGTGAGACAAAATTTTATAAAACAGAGGTGGATCTATGAATGAGGTACCTAGGCAATCGCCCTCATCCTCACGATTGTTGCGGCCTCAAGCTTCGGGCAATGAATTATTCAGCATTATGCTCAGGTATAAAATAGATTTTCAAATATTAGTTTAACAACCCTAAAATTTTACACTCTACGACTTTGTTTTATATGTAGAGTGATCATTTTAAAAATATATTTAATTACTTAGGTGACGGAGATGTCGCAGTGGGTAGATTGCTCGACCCATATTCCAGAGAACCCTGGTTCAATTTCCATCTGAAATAAAATTGTTCTTTGTATTCAAATTTACTATAGTTATTAAATTTATCAGAAATACAGAATTCAAGACCACATACACCACATTGTGAATACCCCTATGATTTCGTTGCCGATTGAAAGCTAAATAAGAGCTTTAAAAGGTTATACAATTTTATTGCCATACTAAGCTCTCAGTTAAATAAATTTTTTTGTGTTTTATATATTGAACACTGTATACAACTAATGTCTTTCCCATAGCCCACCATTGCATACTATAGGGAACCTTCAATGCACTGAAGAAAACTGAGAAAATAAAAACGTCACTACAAAAACAAACAAAACCTGTTACGATTATTTCGATTTTTGTTTTAGAAAAGATAAAGTCAAGTTCGTCGGAAATATAAAATTATTTTAAATATTAGTGCAAATTAATTGTTGAACCAAAGATGTTAATTGTAAAAAATTCCACACGTATCTTAAAAGTACAAAGATTTGTGCCGCAGTTCGAACGTTCGCTAGCTACACAAGCTCAAGTAACACTTTAACTATAAAAAAGGAAATTAAATAGTTAAAAAAAAACTTTTAATCAGGTCGTGGACTATGCAAAGAATGCTGAGCTGAGACCGTTCAGTGAGTTGCCAGGTCCTAAGAAGTTGGAAATGCTTACCAGCTTCATGCCTGGTGGACGCTTTCATGATAAATCTTTTGTTGATTTTGCCAACGCCATGCGTCAGAAATATGGCGATATATTCCTGGTGCCGGGTATTTTTGGACAAGCCGATGCGGTGCAAACCTTTAGCACCGCAGACTTTGAGCAAATCTTTCGCAACGAGGGTCAGTGGCCACTGCGAATGTCTTTTGACTCTGTTCTACACTTTCGAGGAAACAAAAAAGCGGACTTCTTTGAAGAAGTGCAGGGACTGATCGTTGCGTAAGTCTTATGTCAAGGTTCTTAAAGCAATTCGTTAAGAAATAAAAAAAAAACTAATCGCCATTTCTTCTTCATTTTTTGAACATTGGACTCAGCCAAGCTGAGGACTGGTACAAGCTTAGATCTACAGTCAATCCAGTGTTAATGAAGCCCAACACACTGAAGCAATATATGACACCGCTAGCAAGTGTCAATCGTGAATTTATAAAGAGGTTTGTTTGTGGGGCTCTTATTAACTAAAGACCACTACGTAACTAACAAACTTCTTCAGAATTGCAGAAATACGTGATCCGGAAACCCTGGAAGTACCCGCTAATTTCGATGAGGAACTTAATCGCATGGCCTTTGAATCAATCGCTGTAGTTGCACTCAATAAGGAGCTCGGACTCCTGCGCAAAAACCGTGATAGTCCAGATGCACTTCGTTTGTTTAAAAACGCGCGCAAATTTTTCATTCTCGGCTTTCAGTTGGATATGCAACCGTCTATATGGAAGACCATACGTACGCCCAAATACTACGAAAGCATGCGTGTCCAAACGGAGATTTTCGAGATCACAAGCAAATATATAAATGAGGCTTTGCAAGAGATGGAGCAGAAGAAACTGAGTGGCAAGCAAATGGAAAATCTAAGCATACTCGAGAAACTCATCAGCATAAATCGCAAGATGGCCATAGTTATGGCCATGGATATGTTGCTAGCTGGTGTTGATAGCGTAAGTTGAAGAGCTACAATAAACTCGAATCTACTAGTTAAACAACCATAACTAATTATAGACTTCCTCCACCTTGGCTGGTATTCTACTCACTCTGGCTAAGCATCCGGAAAAGCAGCAAAAGTTACGTGAGGAAATAATGTCTATACAACCACAAAAGGATTCACACTTAACTGAGCAAAATATGAAAAATTTGCCCTATTTACGTGCAGTTATAAAGGAGAGCATGCGTTACTATCCCAATGGCCCGGGAACTTTCCGTATGAACACCGTCGATCTGTCCCTAAGCGGTTACCAAATTCCAGCCGGTACCAATATATTAGTCAACTCCAATTTAATCACTAGGGATGAGCAATATTTTCCAAAAGCTCACGAATTTCTACCTGAACGTTGGCTACGTGATTCGAATAACAAGAAGGTCGATATTAAACCCTTCACTTTCATGCCTTTCGGGTTTGGTCCACGCATGTGTATTGGCAAGCGCATGGTTGAGCTGGAACTGGAGCTGACAGTGGCCACTTTGATTCGCAACTATCACGTTGAGTTTAACTATCCAGCTGAGGAGCCTTTTCGAACATATTTTTTAGCTTTTCCCAATATACCGCTAAGATATAAGTTCAGCGATGTTGAAAATTAATTGTAAGAAATATTAAAAAGCTTTAAAACTTTAAAATTAAGCACTGGGCCTAAAAAAAAGTGTTCCATTAAATTTCATATGTTAAACAGATCAACAAGAATTCGATTTAAGACAACAAACAGGTCATTTTCAAAGTACTTTTCTGCAAAGAATCCAAATCTAAGATCAAAATTTTGCCAGGTAAGGTATATCAGAAGTTGAATTCCTATATTTTATGGAAACTTAGTTTAATGTTTCTAATCAGCTTATAAAAATCAGCTTAAAAAGGAAGGGATGAGAAGTGTTTACTTCAAAACAACTTGGGTAGAGAGAACAAATAAAATTGCAGTCACTAAGGGTGCAAAGGATTTCAATAAATTCATTTTAGAAGCATTATCGAAGTTACTAAATGCTTCCAAATTTTTTTGTGTAACTTCTTAAAGCCTTAAATTAAATTTTAAGAAATTTGATTAATCGTAAAGTCTAACTGATAGAAACTAGCGGCTGTATTCATAAAAATTTATGAACCTCTAAGAAGCCTCTTAAAAAATAGAAAACAAATTTAAAAATATTATTCTTAAAGGAGCATTCCACTGTTGGTACGAGACAAATCGTACGCATTTGATAAGTTAAGATCTTAAATTAAAAATAAACCGAAATGTTATTGTAAAAAGCATCTAGTACATTCATTTAGTGTAACGGAGGCTTTTCAAAACCAATTATTTGTTCCTGAAAATATTCATAAATAGGCAGTAATAAGTATGAAAAGATGCTTGTTTGTACGGGACAACCACAGTCCACCATACTTTTTATTTTTTGACGGTATTGGAGAATTTTAGCAAAATTAATTATCTCTGTAAAATTAAAAATATACTTATGTAGACTTCGTCGATCATGGTATGACGAAATACTACAAGTTCGAAAAAATATCTATTAAAATGAGAATAAAAAAATAAAAATGAAATCGTTTGTACGGGACTCGTACGAAATTCAGAAAATAAGTCTTCGTTTTGAATCATTTTTTAAATGAAAACTTAACACTATGATTATCTAAAGTGTGTTTCTTGCATGTTACTTTATAACCGCCGACTAATATATGATGAAATTTTGATATTCCCGAAACAGGCCTTGCAGCTTCCCATGGATAAACATTTTGGATTTTATCAGCTATTTCTGATTCAGCAATATAGAAAACCTTCGTAGAGGGTACTAAAGTGGCTGCTAATGCAACGAAATCTTTTGCGTTTTGGATTACGGTACCATCTCCTTGACCTCGAGCTTTTTGGCTTACAAGTTGCTTACGTTACCACCAACTCCGTCAATCAATTTATAAAAAAACAATGAGATATGTATGTGTCAAAAATTTCCATTTTCAGTGGAATGCTCCTAAACGTTTAATAACGTTAAAAATTTCTTTTGTAGGCTTCCTAAATGCGAGAATTTTAAAAATAATTGAAACCCCAGCAGAAAAGTGGACCAAATTTGAAATAGTTCTGAACTAGTTCCAAAAAGGAGCAGTACTAGTTCCACTACAATACGCTATAACATTGAACGAACTGACGATTTTTGCGGGTTGATGTCATAGGAAAAGACAATTGTCCTTAGAAACACTCCTTTTTCCCCATATTTGAACTAGTTGCATTAGGAACATTTTTAAAATGGTTGCTTTCGCAGTAGCCTGAAAGTGGTTCTTTTTTACCTAGTTTTAAAGTGAACATACTAAAAGTGTAAGCATTTAGTGCAACGGAAAGGTCCTAAAGATCTCATTTGTACTATCTTTTCCATCCACATTCCAGAAAACATTTTGTATATAAACATTTTTTTTTTTTTATTATTTTTTCTTGTGCGCAGCACATTTTAAAAAGTAGCCAGAACGCGTTTATTTTTTTCAGCAATACTTTAGAAAACAAAAGCAAAGATAACTGTTCTACACTGAACGCCTTTTGTACTTTTTCAGAGCTACTGCGAATTGCGCTAGAAATGAACTAGTTCACTTTTTCAATTGACTCCAAAATAACTGCTGGGACCAGTGTTGCCATTTTAGCTATTTTGTAGCTAAATTTAGCTTCTTTTTTTCTTATTTAGCTCCAAAAATTGTGTTTTAGCTTCGAGCTACTTTTTTAGCTTCTTATTTTTCGAGTTTAGCTATTTTTAGCTACTACTTTTGTTTTGTTAAAAAAGGTAATATTTTCGTGATCACTTATTATCACCGATATTTGTTTTTTTCTTGTGACATCTCTTCTTATACATACGATGAAATCCAATGGAGAAAACTTCACACTTATCCATGGACTAAACTATCGTCTTCTATTGATTTTTGGATAAAAGTAAGAGAAAGGAAGGGTGCTTTAAGAAGGGTTCTATACCGAGAACTTTTTTATTTAAATTTGTTTTTTATATTTTCATAAAGTCTCAAGAATATGTTGTGAAAATTTCAAGTCGATATCTCAAAAAATAACTAAGCTATAGCCTAGAGAGTGAACCGCCTTCTAGAGCGCGCAGTGCTGGCCTTTATTTTCAAACGCGTTTTTCTTGAAACCATGTTTTCAAAGTCGGTGACCAAGATTTCTCGAAACTCAGTGAACCGATCGTTTTGATTTTTTTGCAGGCTTATTTTATTCATAATAATCTCGTACTTGTGATAGGATTTTTTTTTTCGTAGCTTCATTAATTTTTTATAAGCAAAATAATGACGAATTTTTGGTTGAAAATCGTTAATTTACGTTCGGAAGTCCACCATTTTGTGAAAAATCAATACTTTCAAAATCGGCTATGACAAGTACGAGTTTTAAGTATCTAGTTTAATAATATTTTTAATTTTTTTTTGTTTCAGCTGAATTTAGGAGGAGCAATCTTGGTCACCGCACTCCACCTTTTTTTCAGAGCGCTCTACAAAAAATGCTGTATCGACCTTCATATTAATTTTTTTTTTAATAAAAAAAAAAACGAAAAATACTCTTGAATGCGTATATTTTTAGGAATAAAAACCCTTATTTTAAAATATCCCATAGGTTTCCTTAAAAAAATTCACAAACATGACCTTTGTTTTCGGCCTCTGGCTATATTTCCCCCCTTAAGCCCATCATTCGTATCACGAAACAAGGCATGGAACGACAAAAAAGCAACGATCAGCACTACTTTCTTCTATTTCGTTGGCTTAATATAGAAAAGGCGTAACTCAATTTTTTGGTACTTTACAGAAGAAGAAGAGAATTGAATAGAATCTGGAATTCTTTGGATATAAAAACTTTTTAAATTCACTTTTTATTTAAAATAGGCAACAAAAATAACAAAAACGCACATTGATTTTTTTAAGTGAGGTGTATTTGAGAGTGGTCTACTAGAATATATTAATGCGATTTCGATAAAAAAACGAGTTACGCCTTTTCTATATTAAGCCATCGATATATAAACCTATATATTGCTTATCGTGTTTTGCTTATTGTTAGTAAGCCTATTTCGTGATAAGAATGAAAGGGTAAGACATGACTTAAAAAATAAACAAATGTTGTCACGATTACATTATAAATGACGATCTTGTAAAATTTATGAAACGGGAAGTTATTTTAAAAGATGAAGATTCTGATAGTTCAGATAGTAATATTAATGATAGTATGGAATTTGAGATCGGAACTGATGGTATACCCTACAAAACTGTGCCTGCATATAAATATTAATACATACATACATGCATTTATTTAAAACTAGACTTTGGCCTTTTTCTTGTAATTCATATTTGTTTTAATTAACACATAACCGTTTTAAAAAAATTATTAATACATTGAAAGTGTATTTTACTGATCAAAATGTACCTTAGCATATGAAAATATTTTCCTTTTGTTTTTTTTATTTATGTACACAAAATTAAAAAAATAAAATTTAAACTGAATGAATAAAATATAGCAACTAAGTTATTTTTAAAAACTAGCTTCTTTTTTTAGCTACAAAAAAAATTGTTTAGCTCTTTTTAGCTACTTTTTGTAGCATTTTTAGCTACACCCTCAAAAATTTTCTGGCAACACTGGCGGCTGGGACCTTCAATAAGCTCTCGATAAAGCATTTTTAATATTTTTTCTTTTTTTTTTTTTGTTCTCATCTGAGCACAATTATTGTCAAAAATAATTAAAATTAATCAAAATATTTCAGACAATTGCAAAATATTTAAAAAAATTCAAAATATTTAAAAAATTTTCAAAACCATTGAAAATAAAAACAATAAAATTGTCAAAACATTTCAAAATATTTACAAAAAAGATTAAAAAAAATACAATTACTTCAGTTCAGAGGGTATCTTATAAAAACTTTTGATATTTGAATATCAAGGCACCACTCAATCAACAAATTATTCAAAGCTTCAAATGAAAACTGAATATTTAATGTTCTGTTATAAGCCACACCATTAAGGGTACAATTCTACTTTACAAAAATTCGCTATTTGCATCCCTGAAAATCTATACCTTTGTTTCAATTCAAAACGTTGAAGATGCTTCAGTTGTTTAAAAGTTATTAAATGTTTGTATACAATTGATCGAGAATTGGACCTACTAGTTTTATGCTGACTCCGAACGGCTAATGTGTATGTCTTCAAGAAGCTTTATATGGCATTATTTACTCTCTGAGGTTTGCCATTGTCTGCAGAGATATGACGACCGAACAGAAAAATTAATTCAATTGAAAAAAATGTCTGTGTCAGATGGAATTGAACCAGGGTTTTCTGGCGTATGGGTCACGCACTCTTCCCACTGGGCCACGGCTGCCACTTTTTACACGTAAATTGAAAAATGGGAAAATACATCCGAGGAAAAAAGATGAAAAGATGAAGAGGTAGCATACTGGAGAAAAGTGCTTAGACGGGTGGTTTCTTTTGTCAAATCACTAACAATTAGAGGATTGGCTATCGAGGACATTCTGAAAAATAGGAGAGTCTCGAAATTAAATTTTTTTATGGGATGTATAGAACTCTTAACAGATAAGACCCTTTTCTTGCTAAACATTTGGAGAGATACGGTAATGCAGGCAATAGAAGAACATCATATTTATCGAAAACTATATTTGTAGAATTGATTAGCAGACTTCTTTAGCACACTCCAGGGACTTTGAAATTTTTGCTAAGCATCTACACATCCGTGGAATATTTTATCGAATATGCTGTCATGGATTACATCTTCAAATATTTTATAAAAATTTTTTACAGATGAGTCTGGTTCTGCCATTGAACCGTTTTCGCCATCAGGCTCTTTGCTCTTTCGTTTTCTCTGAAAATTATGCGTCATCAACTTCTTCAAGTTTTTTATCAATTCATACTTCAGCAGCCATTACCGATGAATAGCTGGTCCTTCAAATTCTCGTGATCAACTTCATCTAGTTTTTTATCAATTCATAGTTCAGCAGCCATTACCGATGAATTAGAAGCTGGTCCTTCAAATTCTCGAAAAAAACAGTTAATATCACAAATCGGAAGAGGTATAAACAAAAAGTGAACATTTAAAATTTTATTACAGGAAAACGGTAAGATATAATGGAAAAAATTATTTGGGGTGAATAAATATACTAAAAAATAATTTAAAAAACATTTACTTTATTAATTTTTAACATTTTTTATGTATGGAACTTTAATTTGAAGTTGATGTGTCGATATAGGAAAGAGCTGATGGTACCATAATAACTAAAGTTTTGCTGCACCTAGAAACAAAAAAGAAGAAAATTCAAAAATAATATGAGTACGGTGTGAGTATGACTACCGTGTGAACTAAAATTTTTAAGTTTGACAAAAATATTAAAAAAATTATGAAGATTTGAAAAAAAAAATCATAAAAAACGCAAGTCTTTTCTGGGTTTTGTGCAAAAAAAATATAGAAAAAATGTTTGCAATATTTTAGTTCACACGGAAACTATACATGTGGAAAGTATGCGGTTAAAATTTGGAGATAATCGGCCAAGGTAATTTTGTGTAACAATGGTAACCAGGTATAAAAATGTGAAAAACTTCAAATTAAAGTTTCATAAATAAAAAAATGTTAAAAATTTATAAAAAGTTATTGTAAAAAATTTTTCCATTATCTCTTACCGTTTTCCCGTAAAAAAATTTTAAATTTTCACTCGAATACCGAGCGCGCCAAGTATCAACATGCCTCAAATTAAAAATTTCGCGTTAGGCAAAGTAGTCCAATCCACATTTTTTTTTTTTAAAAACAACAACAAATAAAAAATTTGAAATGTCATTTAAAAGTGAATTTGATTTTATGTACATAAATATAAACCAACATCGGCAATTTTTAACCTGAACGTTTTCTCTTAGAGCGACGATAATTTTTCTCGATGACTTCAGTATGTGGGTTGGACCACTTTGACTCTTAGTGCCTCATATAATGCTTGGATGATAGGTAAATATTGTCTTACTGAAGTTGCTTTTCAAAGTTTAATATACATAAGTAAGTTCAGAAAGCTTTTTCAAAACCATGAAATATACGCCATTTGAAATTTCGGACAATTATGTAATTTTTTTCGGGTGATTATCCGGGCATTTATTATAAAATTACTCGGGAACTTTTGCTTTTTTTAATTTTTTGACATTTCCGTATTTTGTGGTTTCGGAATTTTGACTTTCAGAATTCTGCCAATTGAATTATGGAAATGCGCCCGAATTTTTGTTTATTTCCAAAAAGTTAAAAAATTTCAAACTCGTTTCTATAAAATGGTTTGCCTTTCTACGGAGGTAAAAAAACAGCATTACGTATAAGGATAAATCATTTTATCATAAAAAAAAATAAACACAATTTGGACCTTATTTGGATGTAATGTCCATGGACGCGTTGTTCATGGAATAATACAAAACAATAATACAAAAACAGTATTATATCTTATACGGGTCAATTGCATACAAAACGCTCTTTTTTTGTCCCCGTTTTTTTTAACTCTGTTTTTAGGTAAAAACAAAACTAAAAAACCAAATAAAACATGAGAAAGTGATCAATGAAGAATATTTATTAACAAAATATATTTTTCAGAATCCATATTTGTTTTGAAGAATGTTATATTGCTCTCTCGTACTCGCTTAATACAAAAACATGTGTCCCCAGTTACACTTTTTTATGAAAAACGTGAAAAAACGTTGAAAACAACGCAAAAATTTAACAAATAATAACTGTTTTGTAAAGATAGCATTTATTTCTTATGTTTTATTTTGTTGTTATTCTCAAAACAATATCTATCATCGCGAATTTGGCTTTCGATTTATATTTAATCCCCGCGCATTGTATTGAACGTCACTGTTTTTTTACGCTTCGTTAGTTTTAATGTAGGTGTGGTATAGATGACAAGAAAGTTATATAAAGGAAGTGCAGAGATTAGTTCTCACGAAATTCTAAAAATTAAAACGATTAAAGAATATTAGAGTACATTTTTTGTGTTTTCTCAGTTCATCATGATAAGTACGTGTAAAAATGTATTGAACGTCACGCGGAGTTTTATAGTATAGCAAAAATAGTAAATAAAAAAAATCGAAATTTAAAATCATTGTTTCATAGGTTTTGATAAATTTCTTTTGTTTTTGTATTTTTGCAAACTAAAATTCCCAAGAAAAAAAACTAAAAAGTGGCAAATGTATTGAACGTCACTTTTAAAATATGTCACCACCGGCTGGAGTATTCATTTTGTATTTCGTTTTTGTATATTTAAGAGTAAAATAGCAAAGTTGACGCCTGCTGAAAGAGCACGAAGATATCGGGAAAATATAAAGCTAGACAAGGAACGACTGATAAGGAATAACTTTGACCTGAATTTTGCTTTTTGTTTTTACTAACTGATATGTATCGCCCATTTCACATTGAAGTGATCAGTTGCGCTGATCATCTCCGATTTGGCTCAAAAATTTTTCTTGTATTGGTTTATTGATATGAAAACCAAATTCGAAGTTATACATTTTTAGAATAATTGTTCACGGCCAAAATAGGGTCTATTTTGAGACAACGTAGCTTAATCAACTTAAGACCGATTACCGTTTATATAGTATCATTGGAAAAGTTATTTCATCTATTTTGAGGAAAAGTACAAAATTTTTGAAAATATTGCAATAAGTTGACTCATTCTTAATTTGTTTAACCCTATTCATGTCACGCTATTTTAATAACGTAAACTATCACGGTGAGACTTAGAGTCACAAATACAAAAAACATAATTATTTTATTGAAAAAAAGAAAGTTTAATACAAAATATCGTTCATGGAGAATTAATTTCTTTTATTAAAAAGAAAAATTTAATTATTTATAAATTATGTGGAAATTGTTATTAAACTATTAATTTGAACATTTAAGGCAAAATACACTTTTCTGTGAATGCTCGTTACTCGTGGGTTTCTGACTATTACCACGGAATTGCTTAGAAAATCGTCCTTTATTATAAGAGGAACAGTTAAGTTGACGCCTCTTCTTTGATTATACTGTCGATGCATTCTAAGCTGGGTTTCATGATGAGATTTCCATTATCACGTCTTTTAGAGATACCAGTGTCTTAGAGTCACTAAGTAACAGTTAATGTTATTTTTTAATATTTTGTGTAATAGGAAAATATTATAAAAACCTACAAAAAAATTAATTGTACATTACAGAAACAGAATGACCAAATATAAAATACATATAACTTATTTTGCTTTAAAACAAGTTTTAAATCATTTATATTGGTTTGAAATTGAATAGTGACCCAATGACACCGCCTGACATGAATAGGGTTAAGTTTAATACCATGCCAGCAACACGTGCTATATTTTTTTTTTTCTTTTTTAAAATTTTCATTTTTTACGTTTTTACGTTAGGTTATACCTTTCCAATGATATAAAATGAAAATGTGGTTTTAAAGGGTTCAGAAGTTATATTGTAAAACGTGAAGTCTTAGTAAATTTTCAATACAAATTCAACTAGCTATTGACTTTTTTAATTTTTTGTAAAAAAATAAAGAAAAAAAATTGGATGAAAATTTTATGTATAGTATTTTATGTATATAAACTTTATAAATACTTTTTGTTTTTTTTTTTTAAAGAATAAACCTGATTTTTGTTAAATTCCCAATTTGATTTACATTATTTGGTTAAGCGCAACAAAATGTATTGAACGTCACAAAATGTATTGAACGTCACCCTGTTGTTTTTTCTGAAATTGCTTGTTAACAAATAAATTAAATTAACAAACATCACAGTAAGCTTTAATTTAGAACATTTTCAAATTTTTAGTCATTTTTCTCGTATATCTACTGTGACGTTCAATACAAAAATCGTATGAAAACTATAGAAAAAATGATTTTTTGCCGGGCCAAAAAACAACTTCAAATTCTCCATTAATTTTCACTCAATTTGACTATTCTAACGGGAAAATTTAAGATACTTTAAAAACAAAACATGAAAACCTCTTAGTGTACGTTTTTTTTGCAATTGACCCATACATATAAGTAAATCTTTGCACATATTTTCACAGAGGAACATTAATTTACTGCTCAAATCTGTTCATTTATATTTTGACAAATCCAATCACACCCACTTTTTACATACTAATTGGTACTGACAAAATCGAACCCAGCGTCAAGTTCTCATATTATTTATGTATTTATTTATGAAAAGCTTCCAAGACAGGACAATTAAAGATTATTTTAGTCACATTGAAAGTGAGCGTGTTTCCGTGGCAGAGCTGTAAAAGAATGCAATAATTAATTTGTGATTTTAAATCATGTGATTCATATTTACAATGAATGCATTCATAGCAGGCCCGTAGCCAGGATTTACCTAAGGGGGGGGCTTGGATTAAAAAAAAAATATCGATAGTTTTTGATATCGATATATGAAAAGGTATTTTTTATATAATTACCAGAAAGATGGGAAAAATCAGTGGCTAGAAATAGACAATACTTTGAGAAATGAATTTGTAACAAATTTTTCACAATAAAGCGACAAACTTGAAAAAAAAAACACTTTAAAACTTTTTTGTACACCAAATACATAAAACAAAAATAAATTTTTTATTTTTGTTTATTTTATATATTTATATCAACAGCCCGATTCTGCGTACTTGATAAATTGACTATTATTGACTATTTATCAAGATTTGGTATTATGTGATAGAAAAAAAGCTCTTTAATTGATAAATTTGTCATTTATCATTTATTCTTTTAATTTGTAAAACCCAGAAAGGGGTTTTTTAATCGTGGGGGTATAAAAATGATGCGCTAAAGATAGTTTTAGGTATGCCAGGCCATGCGGAATTGAACTACGTTTACAGATTTGCATTTCGAGGTACTAATTTTAAACCATGAACTATAATGTGTAATCAAATACTGAGGCACATACGCTGTGCCTTGTACCGCTTTCCACATAGCTGTCAACATTAAAGCTTTCTACAACTGCAGGTTACAAAGGAAGTTCTGAAGACTTTTCAGATTCCAAAGTTTCTTGAACGTTTTCTATCGGGTTTTCCAATAAGAGATGTTATTTTGGTATTCAAAGAAAAATGCCATTTTTTGAGATAAATGATCGGATGTTTATTTCATAATAAAGAGGAAGGTATGCCGTCAATAATAAAAAGCAACATCAGCCAAATAGCCACCACGACCACGCTTACAGCACAATATCCTTTTCATGAAATTTTCCATAACCAAATCGCAAAGTGGCTGCCCTATGTCCTCATTTTCGAAAAAGTAAGGTCCAATGACCCCGCCGGACCATGAACCGCACCAAACAGTCACACGTTGAGGCTTTTCAACAATAACTCTTGGATTTTCCGAGCCCCAGATGCGACAATTTTGCTTGTTGACGTAGCCACCGAGGTGGAAATGAGCTTCATCAGTCAAGATGATTTTTCGATGGAATTCCGGATCATTTTCATGCATTTCAAGGACCCAATCAGCAAAGACACGACGTTGTTGTATCGTTCCATTTTTAGTAATGGCATAGTTTCTACTTGTCAAATGTCAAAGAATAAAAGCTTTAAAAGTGAGCGCTTCACAATAGCGGGCGATTTACAATAACACCTCTTATTGGAAAACCCTGTACAGGGTTGCCCATATTCGACGGACCCATCTGGCAACGCCATAACTTTTGACAGAGATGTCAGATCGCTTAATGACATACCGCGTTTGAAGCGTCAGTCCAAGCAGATTTTTACCATGGAACAATACACGCCACGCGAGCGCTCTGAAATAGTTGAAATTTACATTCAACAGAAGAAGTCAATCAACGTGCTTTTAAAAACTTAAAAAATGTGAGAAGTGCGCCTTCTAAGAACACCATTAAGCGTTTATACGAAAAATTTTCGACTGGTGAGGCTCTTTCTAATCCGAAGAGGCCAAATAAAAGTCGACCAAGGCGATCGGCCGAGAATATCGCTGCCGTACGAGCCAGTGTTGAGAGGTCCCCAAGAACATCCCAAAAACGCCGTTCTCAGCAGTTGGGCATGGCTCGGTCCACTTTACAACGGATTATTCGCGTTGATTTGCATTTGTTCCCGTACAAAATTCAATTGACGCAAAGATTGTTGCCTGCGGACAAGCCTCGTCGATTGGAATGGGCCCAAACAAAACATGGGTCCGTCGAATATGGGCAACCCTGTACAATACAGATGAAATATATTATTATTCGGATTTTGTCGGTTCCGCATCAAGCAAAAAGTTAATCCATTAATATTCAATCAATGCAAACACGCTACCAAAAAAAAAAAAAACACAGCTTTCAAACATTCAGAAATATTCGGCAACTTTTTAACATTGCATTGAAAAAAGGAAAAAAAAACCATTTGAATCAAGCACTTACTTTCCACCGTTCTAGCCTTTTTTTACTTCTGGTTTCTGCAGCCAATTAAGTAGACTAATTTTTGTAGTTTTGGCACAGTAAAATTAACAATAGAAACTCTTAAACTTATCTAACGAAACGCAATCAAAATTTCACCACTTTCACGTTACACCTGTTAACGTAATAAATTCTTAAATTGCTGGTCGTAGACAAAGTTCAATTGAATGTATCGAACTTTTTTCGATACTTAAGCTTGTTGATGTTTTCGCTGTATTTCGCTATATTATTTTTTTATACTTTTTGGACCATAAGGGGGGGGGGTTTTAACCCTAAAAATCCCCCCTTGTCTACTGGCCTGATTCATAGAATGTGATTTGAAATTTCAAGTCCCAATCAATGATTTAACAAAATGAATACAACCATGTATATCACTTGAATGCAATCACTTGAAATTTCAAATCACAATCAATGATTTCAAATCACAAATTTATACATTCTTTTACAGCTCTGGTCCGTGGGGACTTATCAATAAAAGCATATGTTCAAAATTAGAACTTTAAAATCAAATTAAAAATATTAAAATATTTGGTTAAAAAAAATTATGGTTGTTATCTGGCCTACTTGGTTTCGAAACACTTACACCTCACACCTTGATTTAAAAAAAGAAAAAATATTTGCATTGTGTGAACAAATAACACTCCATCTACATCTGGCCTTGCCATATCGTACCGATTCAATACTAGATTCAATTTGGTATACAAACAATTTGCATAACAAGGACATGTGTTAAAATTATGGGCCACGCAACATGATATGCGATGGTAGGCAAGTTCATGGGTGGTGTTGGTTTGGTCCGATATGTGCCAACGGCAATGCAAACAACAACAACAACAACAACAAGGAGAACAAGCAGGTTGGCGTATATTATTGGTTTATAACGAAATTAAAGTTGGAAGAAAAGAATAACCTTAAATATTTGCATAGCAAATTTGCCATCACAGTTGTGGGTCCGGCCATGTCTGTTTGAAGCTGAATACAGCTGACTGTTGGTACACAACGGTACAAGCAGAAAAACATTAAAAAAACAAAAAAATTTGCATATGAATTTGTTCAATTTTGCGCCATTTCTAAATATATACATATGAAGTGGCCATGTGAGTGGTGTGTGTCTGTGTGTCTAACAAATTTTTCCAATTGTTGACAATATTTGACATTTGTTGACCAGAGTGTTAATTTGGCTCATTGTGTGTAAAAAGTGCGCAAGTGCTTGTGTGTGTTTGTGGGCAAATGTGTGGCTTTTAATTATTAGAGTGCTTTCCTGGTAGTCAGAAAAAAAATATGGCCTGGATTTCAATTTCAAAATTTACTCCTAAATTTCTTAAAACACCTGTTCGGATAGCTGGTAGACTTTAAAACACTTCCGCTATTGCAACAAAAAAAAAAAAAAAAAACTTGTTCTAAACATGTCAACAACATGGCAAAGCAGACAGAGCAACGCACACATTCGCCTCACAATAACAACCAGCAAAAAGTCCTGAATGTGCGACATGCTCTTATATAACCTCATTTAAGAAACAATACTAAAGGGACGCATTTTTTTGCTACTTCCTCTCAATGCTCTTTATTTACTCTTTTCCATTTTTGCACTTTTTTTTCATTACTGCACTTTTTTCCATTTCGAAAACATGCTCTGTTACAACAACATGAGCAGTGGTAACAAATTTTCGCTGATTTTTTTTTTAAGTTTTACGATATTGTTGGTCAACGCTTGGTCACCTGGGTATAAATGTTCATTACTGGCTGGCTGTCGCTTGTTTGCCAGAGATTTCGTACTGTACTTGTGTGCATGCTTTACATATGTTTGTAAGCATGTGTGTGTACTTTTTATGTCTGTCCCACGCTTGGTCACTGTTGCGGCTGCAACAAAAGTCTGCATGTGTATTTGGCTGGCCGTAGGAGTGACCAGCAGTAGTTGGTTCGTTGTGCTGTTTATACCGAGCCATGGTTGATACCGAGCTGTTGCAACTCCTGCTTAAAATACGATAAAATCATGTAACGCATGGATTTATGATCTCACAACTGAAAACGTGAAAAAAAAACAAACAGTCCGATGTACCGAAACACACATACCAATATAATTTCCAACGCACTACAACCAACACCATCATCCACACCGCATCATTCGAATCATAGTAAAGAACCTTGAAAGTAGCAGCGACAACAAAGAACGTTATTAAAGCTGCCTGGCCTAATGGTTTGTAGTGGCATCCTGATATTAGCTGCATCATCAAGGGATGTAAAGTAGTTGCTAAAAAAGTTAGTAGCTATTTAAAAGACTTCGTTTTTTTTCTTAAAACTTAAATTTTTGTATGATACTATTATTACTTGAATTTTTACTAAACAGATTTTTAAAAGCAATGTTAGTATTTTGTATGATACTATTTTCAGTACCTGTTCAGTTAGAAGTTTCTTCTAAGATAAATGAATAATTTTTTCTTTTTCATAATGAGATAAATTTATTTAAGTTTTCCTTGAAAAATTAATTCATTAAAGCATATGTACCCTGTCTTGGACAGTCTGCTTAACATAATATTTTAATTTTACCATACATTTGTTATCTGAGTAAAAAGGCAATTCAATTTTTTTGACGTAGAATACGTCATTCTCGGAGGTAAGTAGGGTGGTTGATAGTGATCAGGTGTCGGTATTTATATCAATTTTTGAGCCTTTGGTGGGCTAAAGTACTGACCGTACAATGTTAATGTTAGCACTTGTTGGCCTGCTTGATCCTCAATGCGACAAAAATTCATGTTAGAACTCTCTAACTTATATAAATTTTACACAATTACATGAAATATAAGGCCAACATTTGATATTTTTGTTTGCTTAAACTTGCTACCTATTTATCGACAGTTTCCGGTTTTATCGACAAAACCATAGAATTTGTATGGGAGCCCCCCTAAGGAGTGGTCGGAGGGAATAGGTGTCAAAGGCAAAAATATTAATTTTGCAAAAGTAATGGGGGTCGGTCATAAATATTAACCTTCTCCGGCACTCTCTTAAAGGTCATATGCTCAGGTGTATGGAATAAATAAACAAAAAATTTGTATGGGAGCCCCCCTAAGGAGTGGTCGGAGAAAATAGGTGTTAAAGGCAACAATGTTCCTTTTGCAAAAGTAAAGTTAAACCCCCCCCCCCCTCCCCCGAAATTCTAAAAGAACCTGTATTTAAATGTGATGTACTGATATATATTATGTGGGCTAAGAGTACCAAAAAGAAAAACATTGGTTTTTTATAATTTACTTTAAATATTCACACCCCTATGCTGGAAACGTTTGTAGCTGTTTCTACACGTATTGCTAAAATACTGAATTCTGTTCCAGTTTTTGTTTGTTTTTGCGATATCGCGCCTGTAGCTGTAAACAGTCACACATACAATCTCAACCTGAAATCACAGAAACACCGCATTTTTTGGATAAAATATATTCAAACGCCGCACAGCTTTATTTTAAAAACCCACAGTTTCGATAGTATCGGAAGTGTAGCCGTAAAATTCCTTTTTATACAGTTATGGAGAAAAATTCCGGATTTTGTTGTTTTTATTTATTTTGATGTTGGTTTTATGTTGGCCTTTTAGATTTGTATGCGGGTCAAATAAACAGAGAAATAACTTTTATTATTATAATTATCTTCACCCCAGCGTCAGCTTGTGGTATTTAACACAAAAAAATAATCCTGAGCACCACACAATCATATGGAGTGAATATGGAGTGAAAGGTGGATGGCTATTTTGTTCGTAGCAAAATTTTTTCCAATAAGTGGAATAATTTTTTCACATTTTGTAGCAAAGCACAAATTATAACCTTCTTTTGAAAAAACAGAGGCTCGAAATATATTTTAGACTAACGGTTTCTTGAGCAAAGTTGAATTTGCTCCGTTGAACATTATCCACGCCTACGATTTTTTGAAAAAAAAAATTAACCCGCTCTAATGTATATAAAGGGTGGTTAAATTTTAAGGGCCGATGTTGAATATAAACCACACCTAAATTTCAAGTTTTTTTCTGCATTTCATTTGACATTTCTCAATTTCAGACTAACTCAACTTAAACCGTTAAAGTTATTCAGGCTTATTATGAAAATGGGCTTTCAAATCAAAATGCATATCGAGCACTTCGTGATTTTTTCGGTCAATTTAATCGTCCAAATGTGCGTACAATCGGAAAAATCGTGCAAAAATTTGAACAAACCAGGTCTGTAGGAGATGTGAAAACACCAGTGCATGCTTGTACAGCTCGTACTGCAGAAAATATTGCTGCTGTTCGCGATAGTGTGGCTGAAGAGCCGTCCATCTCAACTCATCGTCGTGCCCAACAATTGCACCTCTCACGCTCGTCGTTGATGAACATTATGCATAAAGACTTGCATTTACACGCTTACAAGGTGCAATTGACTCAAGAACTAAAGCCTCTTGACCATTTCAAGCGTCGTCAATGGTCAGAATGGTGGGCAAGAAATGGCAACAGTGGATGATAAATTTTCGAAGAAAATCATCTTCAGTGATGAGGCACATTTTCACCTCAGTGGATTCGTCAATAAGCAGAATTGCCGCATTTGGGCGAATGATAATCCAAGAGTGATTGTCGAAAAACCAATGCACCCACAAAGAGTGACTGTTTGGTGTGGTTTATGGGCTGGCGGCATCATTGGGCCGTATTTTTTCCAAAATGAGGCCGGTCAGACAGTAACTGTGAATGGTGTTCGCTATCGTGAGATGATAACGAACTTTTTATGGCCCGAATTCGAAGATATGGATGTGGACGATATGTAGTTTCAACAGGACAGTGCCACTTGCCACACAGCTAACGAAACAATGGCTCTTTTGTGCGACAAATTCAATGGCCGTGTTATCTCACGTGCTGGCGATGTCAATTGGCCGCCAATCATGTGATTTGACACCGTTGGACTTCTTTCTTTGGGGTTATTTGAAAGAAAAGGTGTACGTCGATAAGCCAGCAACAATTCAAAAGCTAAAGGATGAGATAATTCGGCTAATTAACGGCATAGAACCTCACTTATGCCTCAGCGTCATCGAAAATTTGGACCATCGGATGGAGGTGTGCCGCGGCGGACATTTAGTCGATATTTTTTTCCATGCATAATTGAACCATACCAATATTATCATAATAAAAAGAAATGACAATAATTTCCTTAATTATTTGTGTTTTATTCAAAATCAACATCGGCCCTTAAAATTTAACCACCCTTTATATATATAACGTTCATAAATATTTTTGAAACCCCCCCGAAGTATATTCCTGGAACCGCCCCTGCCTTAGACCACAATTCATATAAAGTATTAGTTTCACCCATTACTGATTTTTTTTAGTATCCCTATAGGTGCTCAATTGGCCAAGCAAATTTTGCATAGTGCCAAGCAAATGACTTTGAGAATTTCAAAATAAGACTCCGCTGTCATTCGACCTTCAATTTTATTCACTCTGCCAAACACCTTTGGTAGTCGTATATCCCCACACCATTATTGAGCCTCCTCCAAAATTGAGTGTGGGATTAACGTGATATGGCTGAAGTTTCCAACATGTACTCCTACACTAAGGGGAAAAAATATTAAATTTATCTAAAAACTTTTTTAATTTATCCAAAAAGCGAGTCATTTTTGCTCCAATAACGCATTTGCTTAAATCGACAACGTAAATATTTAAAATTTATTTAAATACTTTTTCAATTAAATAAAATATTAAAATATTTAAACAGAATTATTAAAAAAATATATTAAAATTATGCACGATTTTTTTTTTAAATATCCTTTCAAGTATTTACTGTTTGAAAATTAAACTATAGCATTTAAAGAAAATTTATATAAAAATATTGGAATTAAAAAACAACATATTTGAATATTTCCCACGAGCTGCGTCCATCAAATGCCGTTTGGTAGCATATTTTATTTTCTTTTTTAGTTTTTTCGTTCTCTAATTTATATTACTTTTGACAGTTGTTGCAGTATTATTGCAACAAATGTCAAAATAGTTCAAATTAAAGAAAGAAAAATTAAAAATAAAATAAAGATAAAAATATGTGGGCAAATGACAACCGGTGCAAGGCATTCGTGAGAATATGTCCGGTCGTCACTCCAACCTTACAAAAATTCATTTTGCGATCATCAATCGCACTCACAAAGAATCTTGGCCAAACATGCGGCTATATTACCCTTGCAACAATAACTAAATGAGAATTATAAGAACTAAGGTTGCAACTGCAAGAAATAAACTGCAGGAACAGAGTGCGATGCTGTTGCTGCTTGTCCGAATATGTGTGTACGTGTGCGATGCTGTTGCTGCTTGCTTGTATGGAATATGTGTGTACGTGTGTGGTATAAATAAAATTCAAATACTGGAAAAAAACGAGTTGTAAGGAAAACATTTGATTTATCCACGTAAATATTTAAATAAAATTTATACTCAGGCATGGATAATGCTTATATGCGTTATTTCCCTTAGTGTACAGATCCACTCACGGCCTCTCATTTGACCATATAACCTTCCTGATCATTTGAAGTCCAGCCTTTGCATTTTTTTTTTTTCAAATTCCAAACGTAACTTCTTGTGTCTCTCTGTCTTTAACTTTTATGGCTTTTTAACTTAAAACTTTTTAACTTTTTAGCTATTGCGCGTCATTTAAGTCCAGCATCTCGTAAACTTCGTCGAACTGGGTCTGCACTGACGATTAAATTTTCATAATTTTTAAGACTAGGGCATATTTGTACGGAATTTTCATATTTGCCACTTCGTATGCCCCTGACAATCTCGTGCTCGCGAAATTGGATATAATTTTTTTTGCGGCCTGCCTTTTAGACTTTGAACCAAGGATTTCAGATGTAATACCTATTCAGCCAAGTCTGGCCGTATGTATGTTCCCATGACTGGTAAAAAACATGAATACTTTTTTATAAAAACTCAAATTTAATTTTATCATTTACCTTTTGTTAGTTATTATTTCACTAAATTATAAAGTATTTTTATACTTAAGAATAATTTCCTCGCCACGAACTTGATCATGCGAAAGTTTAATATTTTGTGAACTTTATCAGTAGTTACATTTTGAAACTAAAAAAAAACTACATCTTGTGCCAAATAATTTTGATAATTTTTTTATCTTACGTTGTTTAAAAGTCTAATTAGCATGGTTCCAAAACATTGAATTTTTCAAGAGTCATTACAGACAAACGAGGAAATATATTGCTCTGGTTTTTTTTATCTTCTATTTATAAATTGATATCGTTTGTGTACTACTTACTTACTTACTTACTTTGGTAATAACGAACAACATTATTTACTCGTAATATCATCTGTTTAGAACATTTTTGTTTGGTAACTAAGCAGAGTCCATGGTGTAATTAACAAGGTGATCGTGACGTTTACTGATTTCCCTTCGGTTGTCAAAAAATGTTGAGAAAGTAAGAAAAAAAGAGACAAGCTGCGGAAAAGTGTCAAATCGCTTGCACTCAATAAAAAATTGTAATAGATTGTTTTGCAACTTTTGCTTGAAATTTACGAACAGCTGTTTTTGACAAACGTGGGTAAAATTTTTTTGAGATAAGCTAAAAATTCACGATCACCTTGTTAATTACACCATGGCAGAGTCAAAAGGGTAAATACCCGAAAAATTTACCTTTTCAGAAACACTACCTTTTTCGATCATTTATTCCCTGTTATTCGAAGCGTCTTCGAAACTTTCGGAGTGACTTTTTCGTACTGTGTAGTGCAGCAGACAAACAGCAGCGATTTTCCACTTCATGACATAGCCAAAAACTGCGGCTTCCCAAAACTGTAATACCGACATGAAGCACACAGTGCTACCACCTGAAAAAAAAATTTCCCAGGGTGTCCACCTTGCGGGACTTTCTATCTATTAGAATGTTTCTCTTCAAAACCAATATAGTTCAGCTATACAACTTTCTCTGCATTAAGCTACCACCAAGAAATCATGGGACATATAATAATTTTTGTGGAATTCTAAAAGATTTTATCGTTTTGATAAAGTCACTTTGTATAGGAGGTAGGCGCGGCTTTTATCCGATTTGGCTTATTATCGAACTTGATCTTAATTTTTTAGATACGAGCTTATGTATCAAATTTCGTGATGATGAAAGTTTGCAAACAAAAACAGACAGACGGACAGACCAAGAATATTTATACTTATCTATACCTATCACGCCTCCTTATGGGCGTTACAAATGGAGTGACAAAATTAAGTTTTTTAAAAGTAGTGGTATACAAATGTACCCATCAAAATAGTAGATAAGGCTCAGGAGCAAAACCAACATTATAATTTAAATAGAAATCTTTTATAAATCTTCTTTTGGAGAAGAGACAGAAATGTGTTCTCATTCCCTTCAAAATTTTCCTTTTAATACTACAAAAGAAATATGGGTGGAAATTTAAATATACTTCGGAATATATTTACTAGGATTGGCTATTTTAGTTCTCCAAAACAATTTCACTTGCAATTATCAACTTATTCGTTCGAATTATTCCATAAGTTCATTCATTAATAAATTTCTTTTAAAAAATAAAAAAAAAAAAATACATTACTAAGGAATGTACTGCCATGTCTACACAGAGAGTTGAGTTTGAGTTTCCAGTACAAAGTTGAGTTCTGCCATTGAACGCAAAATAAACTCTTAAGTTCTCCAGTACAATTTTGCAGGATGAAACTCAACTAAACGCAACTTTGTTTTTGTGTTTATCAAAACTCAATTTGAGAAATCCCTAAAAATATGCTGATGTTCTTATAAAAAGGCACTTTCAGATGCAACTTTTACAATTTTGTGGTGAGAAATGTCAAAAATAGCTGTTCTAAAATTGTGCAATTTACTATTTCTAAAAAATTAACAAAAAAGCCAAAGAGCTTGGGCAAGTGTAGAAGATGAGGTCTTCATATAAGAATGGGCCGATAAAAATTCCAAATTGCGCAGCGCAAAGAAGAACTCGCAGAAATGGCTGAAGCCTTGTCCTCAAGCGAAATTGATGTCACGGTGGCGGAGTTGCCGACGCATCTCTGTGTGAACAGCTATGGCTAACATAAAACTAAACTCAAACTAAACTCTCTGTGTAGACATGGCATAATAAAGCGCTCATGCTCAACAAACAGCTGCTTTTTGCTTTTTCGAACTGCGTTCATGCTGGCTATAATTCAGTATTAGCTTTTATTTTGACATTTTGAAGCGAAGCTTTTTACGCCTCGTTCTGCGTTTTGCTAGAGTGAAATCAGAAAAAACGACACTTTTTTCCGACACCTTTTTTCTTAGAATTGATATTGTTTTTTGCTTGCATCAATTGAACCAGAAAATGTTAAATTAAAAATAATTTCTTGCCCACTGCAGGAATTGAACCCACACCTTACAGTTGCTGGTACTTTCTTCTAACCATTACGCTAAAACCCTTTCTTTAATGAATTTGTTGATTCAGTGATAAACATAAGCTAAAGCTATGTTTCAGCAGATCACTATAATCTATTTCTTTAAGAAAGGAATGTGTGTTGGCTATTCTAGGACTGTCTATTGGCTAGCCAACCGACAAAAGTAGCAAACAAAACGAACGAGAGCAAAGATAACTTAATTTACCGAGCTATGGTTTGAATCTTCGGTTTGTCCATGCGAACTTAAAGACCTAACGAACTAAAAGAACGAACGAACTAAAAGAACGAACGAACTAAAAGAAATATTCACTAAGGATTGTGTATTAGATGTTGTTTCTACTTCCTACTAAAGGTCGTTATAAATATCGTTAAAAATAAACAACCTGTAAGTTGATTAAATTGTAACAAAATTAATGATTTTTGTATATTTATTCCCTACAACTGAACAGGGGGCTTTAAGAGAGGGCCGAAGTGGGTTAATATATATGATATATATACTTTGTTATTTTAAAGTTTTGAATTTAAAAAATTATTTTAATCGAAAAAACGCTATTTAATTATCAAATCTATGAATTTGCGAAAATGCTTCGCTTCTCTCGTGTGTCCAGTGACGCACCTGTGTTTTTTGTTTCGAAGATTGATGGCTACATTCAGCAGGTACAACTGTTGAGCTCAACACGTTAGGAAATGTAGCAGAAAAATAAAACTATACCAAAGACACACAACTTTCACAACACATGTTGATCATATTGATCTGATTAGAGATGGGTCGTTCCGAACCTGTATAGTTCCTGGAACTATGTTCACAGTCGGACATAGTTCCAATCGTTCCTTCCATTCATTTTTAGCATGTTCAAACAATTTCCGGTTGCAATGAATTTTTTTCTATAAATCAATATGAACCGACTTCTCTTTCACACATATTATGGCTTACACGAATTTGTGATCGACTATAAGTGCAAAGATATGTTTGCGAACGAACGAAACAACTGATGTGTGAAATGGTAAGATGACATTTCGACGTTCTTGTTGCGCGCAATGCTGTGTTTATTTCGTTTTGAACATGATTTCGTTCAATCGAATGGAACTGCGGAACTAAATAGTTCCGCGGACATGTTACAATCTGCTGCATATGATTTCCATGAGTTTCATTGAATCAAATGGAACTGCGAAGCTAAATAGTTCCGCGGACATGCTACAATCTGCTGCATATGATTTGCATGAATTTCATTCAATCAAATGGAACTGCGGAGCTAAATAGATTCACGAACATGTTACAATCTGCTGCATATGAGTTTCATTCAATCAAATGGAACTGCGGAGCTAGATATGTAGTTCCGCGGACACGTTTTGCAACTCGAGAGTACTCAATTTGTTCTTTTTAAGCACTTATGAGTTACATACGAACTGATGGACAGACAGACGGTCATGGCTAAATCGACTTGGGTGGTGATGCTGATCAAGAATATATATACTTTGCTATACCTTTGCCTCTTTGTGGGGCTTACAAACAGAGTGACAAAATTAATATACCCCTATTGCGTTTTTCTATACGAGCCTCCCTAAGGAGTGGTCGGAGGGAATAGGTGTCTAAGAAAAAAATGTTCCTTTTTCAAAAGTAATAGGGGTCGGTGATACATATTAATCCTCTTCGGCCTTCTCTTAAAGCCCTTCTGTTCAGGTGTAGAGAATACATATACAAAAACCATAAAAAAATTGCTACTACAGCTCAAAGGAACTACATAGTTCCGCGGACATGTTTCCGCGAACTAGTTCCGCTGTACAAAAGAATCGTTCCATGTTCGTTCCGAACTCGGAACTGTTTAGCACAAGCCTAGATCTGATCATCAACTGATACATACTTATGCGTTTAGCAGGCACACACTCAACAGTGTCACAACAGTTGTACCAGCTGAACGCAGCCATTTCAAGATGTCAAAAAATTAACTTCGAATTTCGGAAGTATCGATGAAACACAGGGTGACACATACAAAAAAAGCATAATAAAAGTTAATTTTTTCCTCAATGGAGGAAAAGATCCTCAATTTTTTTCAAAATGTATAACCAACCCTTCGAACTCCTTTTAGAGGGTGTATTCTTTTAACAAAGAAAAAGATAAAAAAAAAACATTTTCTGATAGTCATTCCGCTGTCGGACTCATACAAATATTCGGACAGACTAACACGAGCACAAGCAAACAAAAACAAAAACAACAAAAGTATGCAAACTATTTGTAACATTAACAGGATCAAGTCGAGCACGAATTACAACGATATCAGCGACGTTGTTAACGAGCATTGCAACACCTACGATTTCTGGCTGAAATTGTTGTAGTTGTTGTTGTAGTTGTTGTTGTTGTTGTTGTTGTTGTTGTTGTTGTTGTTGTTGTTGTTGTTGTTGTTGTTGTTGTTATTGTTGTTTTTGTTACCCTGGCTGCTGTTGTTACCATCAGCTGGCTGAGCCTTGGTCAGAGCCCAACTCAATTGGCATGGAGATAAGGAACAATGTGCCGCATTCACTCACCCACACACACACTCTCTCGCAGACTCACAAATGTGCCCTACACATCCATTTGTACTCGTATAAGCCATACATACTCATATGAGTTTATTTAGTTGTTGCCGCTGTCACTATCGTTCTTGTCGTTCGTGTGCCATAAGCACTGAGCTGTGACCCTGGCCTAATGACACCCTCGCCGTTTGGTCAGCATGACTTGGCTCGGACCGGAGTCGAATATTGGTCACTAGTTACTCGTTTCTCTTTGGCCACGCTTTATTTGGCAACATCTGCTGTTTGAGCCAACCGTTCTGCTGGCTTGCCTTCCTGCCGGCCTGCCTGGCTGCCTCTTGGCCTGCCTGCCTGATTGAATGACAATTGGGATTTGTATTTTTCGTTTTTGTGGTCTTGTTGTTGTTATAGCCGTAGTAACTATCTGTCTCTGTTACTTTTTTCATCCGCTTGAGTTTAATTCGGACTCATCGCATCTCATCAGCATTAAATTGTCGTTTATATTGGTTGCATATTCAGCAAAATTCTTTTATTTGTTATTCTTGCCAGCGATAGGCTATATTTTACCCAGTTACCGATTTTGGCAACCAACACTGACGTATGTTGGTAGAGACGACAATTTGAATTTAATATTTTATTGGTACGAGTAACTCGCTTGTGTGGTTATAAAATCCTTTTTTTATAAAATAATTTTAAATATTCCAGGTATTTAAGTGATACGACTTTTTTGTATTTTATATTTTGTTTTTATGATTGGGAAATGAAATTAGGAAAAAATTTAATTTTGTTTATTTTATTGCATTTAAAAAAAAAGAAAAACATCTTGTATTTGGGCCACATATGCAAGGTGGGGCAAAATTAAACACACTATTGTAACACCCTATAACTTTTGCAAATGGAGCCAAATATCAATTCGGTTTTGACATTTGTGAAGTTAACAAACGCAGAATACAAATCGACAAGCCATGAATCGGCTTACTCCACAAGAACGCGGAATAATTGTTTCCATTTTTTTGCGCAACAATTTGTCGGTTGTGTTGGCGTTGCGTGAATTTCGTCGCAGATTTCCTGGTCTTCCGCCACCAACTGGACAAACATTGCGGCGTTTGGCCACTTGCCTTGAAGAGACTGTGACATCACGAGATCTTCCCAAGGCTGGCCGGCCCCGGAGCAGCCATTCTGCTGAGAATATCGCTGCTGTTACCCAAGATGTCGAAGAAGAGCCCGGAACATCGACTAGCCGACGTGCCACGCAATTGGGCATTAGCCGGCTGTCCCTACGCAGGCCGGTATATTTTGGTATAATATTTCAAGATGTTCCTCTAGCTGCTGATCGCCAATTGCATGCAACCTACGCTCAAGCCATCCTGAATCTCAACGAAGAGGTGAACGATTTTTCATCGAAAATAATAATGAGCGATGAGGCTCATTTCCATCTTTGCGGTTACGTGAATAAACAAAATTATCATTTCTGAGGCACCGAAAATCCGTGTATGACCCACGAAAAACCATTACACCCGCTCAAAGTAAATGTGTGGTGTACTGTTTATGCTGAGTCATTGGGCCATTTTTTGTTTTGAGAAATCCATGGGCCAAACGACGACTGTGGACAACGCGCGCCATGATCACCGAATTTTTCTTCCTCAATTGTATGAATTGGGACTGGAGAATATTTGGTTCCAACAGGACGGTGGAACGACGCACGCTGCTCGAGCCACAACCGATAAAGCGGAATTACAATGCAGCAGTGGCAGCGTCAGTGGCAGTGGCAGTGGCAGTGATCAACTGTTTTTTTACAAATGGTGTGTTTCAATGGTAACACTTACATAAGAGCAGTGACAGTAAACAGTACTGCCGAGGTTAGCCCTATTTCTAAATTCACTGCCACTGATGCAGTGCTACCAATCTAGTGAATGAAAAAAAAAAAACAGGGTGGCAACATGAAATAATAAAAGAATCATTGACATTTGCAGCCAAAATGGAGGAAAAGCTCATTGGCCCATGTTACACGGTGCTCGTTTGCTCGGCGTGCAAATAATTTTGTTGTTGTTTCCAATGCAAAACTGTCAAAAATCAGTGAGACTGTGAGAGGATGAACACTTTGTAGACCGTGAAAATGAACATATTTTGCTCGGTGTACATGGCAGCGAGCACCGTGCAACAGTGTTGCTGTGTGGTGAAATTAAAGATTTGGGCGTTTAAGTAGCTGAAAAGTACATTTTGTGAAGAAAAGTGCTACTATTGTACTATGACAGTATGAAGAAAATAGTTGTAGGAAACCCTTGTTGGAATAAAGTGTAGGAGAAAAAGCAAGGAACTGAATGAAATGTCAAAACTAGCTCGGCGTGCATATTTCTGTCGTGTGACCTACCAACGTGCAAATTGAGAAAAGAGAATAAAAGTGTTCATTGCACGCCGAGCAAACGAGCACCGTGTAACATGGGCCATTGAATTTATTCGGCAAAATAAAATATTGTACGACAAAACGCATGGCGGCTATAAAAATATTATCAAGAAAGATAAGATATGGGAAGAAATTGCAGCTCAAACTAATCAGTCAGGTAATACTAAAACAGTAATGTTAGCAAATTGTTTTAAATTTTTTTGTTGATTTCAGTTGAGATGGCTAAAAAGCGTTGGAAGACTATCCGCAACAGGTATTACAGGATTTTGAAGGAAGAAAAAGGAGCGTGTACGTCTGGAAGTGGGCAATATTGTTCTTCCGCACAGAAATACAAATATTTTGAGCAACTTTCTTTTCTTAAAGAATGCAAAGCTTCTAATATGAGGTATATAAATATAATTTCAGCACCATCGGAAACTACGCAAATGAAAAAGTAATCAAATTGGACAATTATGGATTTGAAGAAAGCGTAGAAATTGAGAATATTGAGGAAATGGAAGAAATTTGCTACGGGCAAAATATTGAAAGTTTGAACTAAGTTATGTCGTTCTTCAACACCGAAAGCGCTATAGTCATCAAAAAAGCAAGCAGAGTTGGCGGTTTACGCAGAGATTCTGGATTCCATTAAATCGTTTACGAAGGGAGGGGATAATCCTACTCCAATAATAACTCTTTTTATGCAGAGTGTTGCTTTGCAAATCGAAGGAGCCAATCTTTGTTCAGAAAAGCTATTTGATTTGCAAACCAATATTTTAATGTTGGTGCGTAATGCGGTTTCGGAAAATATGGACTTTGGAAGTTTTTAAGATGTTACAACGTATATGTCCTTTTTTTACTTGATCTCAAATACTCCATAATATTTATGAAGCCTTTATAAAATAAATTTGACTGAATTTTTGCTGGCAAATTTTATTTATTTTTGTTTAACAATGGTATGTATTTCAAGAAGATAAATAGTCTTTTAGTGTATCTCGCAATTGAAAAGCTTTTTTTGGTGCATTGTAACGGCTAGAGGTGGGTAACTCAGTTCTGTGCTATGGCACTGTGCTGACTCTCTGTAGTGTGTCATGTGTGCTAGCACACTACGTTGACTTAAAGTGTCTATTATGTATTGTGTGACACTCAGTAGTGAGCATGTGTGCTAGTACTCACGCGTGTGGAGCAACACTTCGTCTTTTAACGTAAACACGAAAGAGTAAATGAGGCAAATGCTGTTGCTGTAGTCGCAGCTGATTTGCATGTATTTCTTATGGGACGAATATTTGACTGCTTTTGCTTTTCGACTGCGAAGTGCTTTTTTCGACTGTGACACAATTGTGCTAGCACAGTGTGCTGACACATAAGGGTGCACATGTGCTAGTGAGTCAGCACACCAAAAATTGTGCTATTACCCACCTCTAGTAACGGCTAAATAGTTTTGACTGATAAAGAGGTTTTGTACGTTTTCTCCACAAGCCATCAACTTCTTCGTTGCCGTTGAAATGGTCCACAGCTGTTTGAGGACAATACTGCCCGTCGTGCATTTTAACAAAATTGTGCTAAACAACCACGGCTTGAACAATTTTAGAAGCGTTTTCCGAAAAGCATTGTTTTGACCTAGCCTTTGAGAGTGTTTTATTAAACTCTGCTTTATCGTTTGGAAGCAAACGTCCTGGATACGGTCTCATAATGTTCATTCGCAAGGGAAACGCTGCATCAGCTACAAAATAGTAAGTCATTTAGTCATTTCAACATTTGCGTTCTTCACTTTACATTTCGGTGGTAAATCAATTTCATTTTTAAAAAGTTTCATTCCAAAAGCACTCATTTGTCCAATATCTACAGCAGTAAAGCAATAGTTACTGTCACAAGCCGCTAGAAGGACGATTCTATAAAATGATTTGTAGTTGTAGTATAATGAACTGCTGCGATGAGGGCATCTTAATTTGACATGTTTGCCGTCAACTGCACCAACAAAATTCGGAAGACCCGTTAAATTAAAAAAAATCTACAGATATTCTCTCCCATTCTGATTTATTTGGCTGTGAAAGATATATGTATATCAAAAAGTACATTCCATTAATGATGGCAAGTCTCAAGCGCGACTGAACGAACAGTCGAAAGTCCCATTCTATACAACCAAGCAAGTGTCTGATATTTAGCTCCTTGCGCTAAGAACCTGAAAGGATAATATCAAATCAATCATAATAAAAAAATTAAATCAAAGAACACACATACATCAATGTTAAAACCAATCTTCATTCAGGTTCTTTTGGTCGTCTTATTGAAGTTTTCTCTAAATTTGGCTGCAACAAATTTAATAACAAATTGAACACTGGCACACTCATTCTTGTTATTTTTCGGTCACCACCTCTCTGCAGACAATGGCAAACCTCAGAAAGTAATCAAAATGCCATGTAAAGCTTGTTGAGAAAAAGAACATTCCGTTCATCGCCGTTCGGAGTCAGCGTTAAGCATGTAGGTCCGGTTCTCGGTCAATTGTGTACAAACTTAATAACACGCACAACACAATTGATCATAAGAAGCTAGGTCAAAGTCCTTTCAAGGGCTGAAATGGCCAGTTCTTTATTTTTTTTTTTTTAGACTTGTTTTTATGGGGTTTTTTGAAGTCGCGGGTGTACCTAAAGAAGCCTCAGACTCTTCAAGCTCTTAAGGCGAATATTCGCCAAGAATTTCAGAACCTGTTGCCCGAAGTTCTCGCAAGAATGATGGAAAATGCCATGAAACGAGCCCGTATGGTCATCATCTCTGGCGGCGGCCACTTGGCCGATATCATTTTCTCAACTCGATGGAATAAATTCTAATGGATTAACCCTCTATCGGGCCAAATCGAAATGCTGGGTAAAAATCGGCATAAAATTCATATTAGGGTAAATTGGTCATGAATTTTACAAATCTGACTTCGTTTTTCCATTTCCTTCAACGGTTCATCCTCCAGGAGCAGAATCAAAATGACCGTCTACAGACGGTTATTCCCAGTAAAGTGTAAAAGTTTTTCACTTGCGAACATAAAATATTTTATTGACTCATTTTTATTACATATACTATAAGTGAACAAAAAGTGGAAAAATTAACAAAAAATTATTAAAAGGAAATAACTAATTATATTGATTTATTATAAAGCCATAAAAGCAGTTTTTCGCCCGCGTGAGGCACAAATTCAAATTACATTTTATTCAATATTTGTAAATATATACTAAGGTAAATAATAATAAAAGTAAAAAAATAATATTATACATATGGTTATAACATATAATAAAAAAAAATTATTTTGTGGGTTTGTGAAAGTCATGAAAGCAGTTCTTAGCTGGTGTAAGGCACAAATTCAGTCCACATTTCATGCAAAATATTTGTGTATCCGAGCTTTTGCAAAATTTGCATCTTTTTTTCCCCTTAGAATCAGACATTCCAGGGCTATGTCCATACCCATCATATCGATCCCCATCGCGTGGTATTTTGGCTTTCGTTCCAGTGCCTGTAGAGGAACGCTTTGCTGTTCCTATAGATGGTCTACCCACCAAACCATGCTTGCCTTTGAAGAGACTTTCCGCAACAGATTCGCGAAAATTAGGCAGCAAAACAGGTTTCAGAATACAAACCTTCTTCAGTGAATCCACCATTTGTGGAATTGTATTCAACATCGTTATTTCTGACTGTGGGCAAGGAGTATGAATGCTTTGATGGTTTTATGAATGAGGGCGATGAAATTTAATCTTTGATGACACAATTGCTCGAATTTGGTGAATCAGCGTGCGAACTAACATCAAACGAAGTATTTATTTGATTTTCAAACACATCACTGGATTCGGTCATCTGTTCTAAACAGTCTGAAACCTCATTGTCAAGTTCCTCTGCTGTAAAGTTGGGGCCAGTATCTTCAAGGCAAAAATCCGCATCTATTATGCTGTCATCACTCTCAAAATCGCCATCACTTTCATCGGAAATATCCATTTCCATTGTGTCCATAAACAACTGAATTTCAGCTTCGGAGAGCTTGTTCAAATTGCGCCTTTTATTTTGGTATGGAGCACTCATTTCTAACAATTTATTTATCTAAAACAGAATATTTTTACTATGAAATGCATACAAAAAATATCACGTAAGTGGGAATAACCGTCTACAAACGGTCATTATTTTTTGGTGAAAAAAACATACTTTTTAAAAAGTTTTCACTAAAATTTTAATACGAGGCTAAAATATATTCACTTACCTTCTAAAAAATAATTTTTTTAAAACAGTCCACCAAACACAACTAAATTCACCCGCATTAGAAAAACGTAAATTTTTAAAATAATTTTTTTGCGAAAATTCAACTCACTTCTGCACTTGAATGCGTTTTGCAAATCAATGAATCGACATGTACTAAATTGACTTTCATTACACATAAACAACATATTTACAACAAACAAATTTGAAAAATTTGAAAACACACGGCCTACTATGACGTTGTGTATGAAGAAAAAAGAATGAACTTCTGTAGACGGTTATTCTCGATAGAGGGTTAAATAAACGGATTTCACAAGCAAAACCAAAGTTTTTCATTAAAAACAAACTACAGCAAAATAACATTTAGTGATTACTTTTGCCCCACCTTGTCCTTTTATTTATTTGTTTGCTAAGCCTTTTAGGCTTTATAGCAATTTAAAAAATTTTAAAATTAATATTCAGAATACAATTATACTAATACTAATAATGCTAATAATAATACTAATATAAAGAGCTTAGTTCATTTCAAATGCAAATACAAAACCAAATGCAAATACAAAATAAGTTCAGTTGTAATGTAATTTAAAGTATGAGCATTTAAAAATGTACAGACTAAAAGATAATATGAATAAAGGTATTATAAAGCAAAAAAAAAAAATTATTATTAATAAATCATCCAGAGGGTCCAAGGCGGTGGTATCGAGAATGAGAATATGTATAAAATATATATCGTTCTGTCTTGAAGCTAATGAAGTTTTGGCTTAACAAGTTGGTAATCCGACGAATTGGATCGTATTTACCACACCAATTTCCTTGTACGAAAAGAAAATGGTTGCGAACGCAGGCACTAAGACAAACTGGGTCTCATTGGCCACTCATATTAATATACATATAACACCACGAAGCGGAAATGTGGTACATAGTATCAGAGTGTGAGATCTAGAACAGTGTTAGGTATCAAGGCAAACAAGGCCCGGTACGCCACACTGTGGGATTTTGGCTGCAAAAACCCCCTTTTTTGAGTGTAAAATATCAAAAATGTAATGATGCAGTTTTGTAGAGAATTGTTTAATTAAGATAAATTCATCATACAATTTTTTTTACAATTTTTTTTTTTAACAAAATAACGCGGTAAAGTCACCTAAACGAAATTCTGCAGTAACTGCCTTAGATTTTCATCCCATTTCAATGGGCTGGAAACATAATTTCTTTTTCTCGTATCTATATGATGTAAGTATATATGAAAAATATAGTATTTCAGCATTAATTTAGAAGTAAAGGAATTGCATTACCGTAATATTTTAATATATATTTAGGTTCTTTTTTGAAGGCACTCAAAAAGTCAGTGTTTTTAGTTTTTCTTGGACAAAAAAAAGGTGAGCGTTATCGATCGTTGTGTTCTGGTTGCAAAAAAATGAAAGGTGGGACTGTCTTCTTTAAATTTACTCAAAAAAATCCACCAACTTTTCTCAATATTTTACAAACGCATAAATTTTATAAAAAAAGTCAATAGTATTACAACGAAATTTTGCAATTAAATGTAATAAAAAAAGTGTGCCTACTTTTAGGCATACACTTTAGCAACAATTTGTTAATAACTGATTTGCGATCGAAGCAAGAAATAAGATTTTAAAACAAGAGAACAAGGATCGAATTCAGACGGCATTTAAAGAAAGAATGAATTTGCGAGTGGATGCTGTACAACAAGGATCTGGCACTTCGAACAATGGCAATACCTCAAGGCGTTTCTTCTCCAATCCTGCACTTGTTGCTGATATAACTGGTGTTAATGAAGAACTAATAGATCGCTTCCGAATCATTCTGCAGATAATAACGTGTGGACAGAAAGTTGATAGTGTGAAGTTTCAAAAATTTGCATGGGATACAGCTGAGCTATTTGTTCAAAAATATAAGTGGTACTTTATGCCTGTTACTGTGCATAAAGTACTTATACATGGAAAGGACATTATTGATGCAGCAGTACTTCCTATTGGTATGCTATCCGAGGAAGCAGAAGAAGCACGCAATAAAGATTACAGAAACTATAGATTAATGTTTTCTAGAAAGTGCAATAGAACTGCAACAAATACTGATGTTTTCCATCGTCTGCTTGCATCATCTGATCCATATATAAGTAGTATAAGACGTCAGCCGCATAAAAATCTGTTAGAACTAGATGATGTAGTTAAAGAAATGATAGTTGAAGAATAAAATTTATAATTTATAATTTATAATATAATTTTATAGTACAAATTTGACTTTTATTTGCAATGATTGGTTAATTAAAAAAAAAACGCTAAGCCATGGCCCCCTAATTTTTTTTGCAAATGTTCAGCTAACATATTAGTCTTTAGTTATTTATATAGATGTAAGTGCTGCTTGGCATCGATCACAAACTACAAAGGCTTAAATCTGTTTTTTTGAAAATCGTGAAAAATTAAATTTATCATATGGGCGTTGGGCGTGGCACTTAAAATTTTAATATAATTGAGGACTCAAATGCAACCACTGGTAGTAATTTTTATTAATATACATATGAAAATAAGGAAAATACAACGTCTTTTAGTTTTACGTCATATGGGAGGTAGGCGTGGTTGTGGGCGGATTTTAACAAAAATTTATTTTTCATCTAATTTGGCAATATGAGAGATGTGTGCCAAATTTCAAAGCCCTACCTCGATTCCTTCGATTTTTTGCAGCAGCTTGTATGAAGAAATCCCACTGTGCGCCATACTGATAGTATATATACAATATTATTCATTGTGTGATTCTAAAGCCGATGATGTCTTGATTCGTCTTTTATTTATCACACCAAGTTCCTAGCAAGCTAAGACAGAGGTAACGAACGCAGGCACATAGACAAACTTGGTCTAATAAGCCACTTATATTAATATATATACTATACAGATCGTTCTCACATTCTATATAGGAATAAGTCCGGCAAGTTCAGGTCCATGCAGATGTAAATGTGTAGATTGATTACCATCCAACAGTAAAAATTCCATATCCTTGGAAGAGTATGTTGAGAATCAGTGGCGGTGCTGCAGATAATCTATTATTTTAAGTTTAATTGAGTAAAGGGTTTCATTAAAAGATATAACATCTGAAACGGAATTGAAGTCTCCGCAAGCGCTTCTTAGTGGATCATTTTGCAAGTAGTTAGTTCTACAAAAGTTCATAAAAAGTAGCTCAAAAGACCTTCTTGGTTGAAGAGGAAGATTAAAGTAAATTTTAATCAGTAAGTATGGACTGTCAACAAATCCATGTATAAGTTGATATATCCAGCAAACATTAAGCATGATTCTACGATTTCTTAGAGAAGGTAGGTTAACAAGCTTTAATCGATATGCATAGGGTGGTAAATGAATGTTAGTATGACAATATATATTGCGTAAACAAAACAAAAGAAGTTGTTTCTGAACTGATTCTATATCGTCAACATAACACCCATATCTAGGACACCAGACAATTGACGCATACTCAAGTATTGGCCTTACAAGCGAAGTGAATAATGTTTTAGTAATGAAAGGATCATTAACCCCCCTGCGCGCTGTCCCGAGTATACTCGTCCAAACGAAGTCGCTTCCGTATTCAGAATGACGAGTATAGTCGTCCAAAAGTAAACGGGCATATCTCTGAATCTATACAACTTTGAGACCCCCGCGAGGGCTCAAATTAAAGGGTGAAATGTCCTCTACAAGATAACACCCTGCTGATATGGTCAATAAATTTCGGGGGGTTGAAAACAGGGGTAGGGGAGAGTCCGGAAATAAAATAAGCAACATTTCTGACGTGAAAAATCGTAGCCCGGGGCTGGAATCTGGTACTTGGGGGTTTTCGAGGTCGCTGGATCTGAATCCGCCATTATTGGGTAGGAAAATAAATTCTTAAGGGTTGAAAATAGGGGTCGGGGATTGAAAAATTTGACGAAACGAAAAATTCAAGATCTTTGGTAAGACTTGGATAAGCTATAATTTTCAAGAAGGAAAAATATACCCAGGATGTGCCGCGTGGAGGCTCCAAGTCTCTAATACATCCCTTGTTTAATTTTTTTTTATTTTTGTTTTTTTTTTTAAATTTTTTTTTTTCTATTTTTTTTTTCGTTTTTGTCTTGCTCACAAATTTCCACCACCCAAACCCCCATTTTCACCCCTTGGGGGGGGGGGGGGGGGGTTCGCCCCAACAGATATCGGGAATAGACTCAGCGCCCCAAAAAACCCTATACCAATCATGACTTTTCGGAAATCATTGTCTAAAAAAATTCATGCATTTGGAAGCGTTTACTCCGGGATAATTCATGCGCAGGGGGGTTAAACTCTTTTGACCATCATTTAATAAACCCTAAAGTACTGTTTGCTCTGCTTATAGCTTTATTAATATGAATGTGAAAGCGAAGTTTTGGGTCCATAGTTACTCCAAGATCGTCGAAAACTGCTAAGAACTCAAGTGTATAGTCACTTATTTTGTAATAACTTCGAGAAGGTTGTCTACGAGAAAAAGGTCATGTGTTTGCACTTTTTCAAGTTAAGCTTCATGCAATTGATTTCACACAAGTCACAAAGATGGTCAAGATCAGTTTGTAAGAAAAAAGAGTCTTGCTCATTTTTATATTACAGGAAAAGTTGAACATCATCAGCGTGTAGTAAAATATTACTATGAATTACAACAGATGGTAAATCATTAATAAAAAGTAGAAACAACAGAGGCCCAAGGTGGCTTCCTTGAGGTACACCGGAAGTAACAGGGAACTCCTCTGACTAAACAAGGTAAAAGATAACACTTTGTGTTCTATTTAATAAATAAGATTCAATCCGGAGCACTAATGGTGTTGGAAAACCGAGAAGGGTTAGTTTTAACATTAAGAGCTTATGATTTACAACATCAAAAGCTTTACTGAAGTCAGTATAGATAACATCTGTTTGTAGACCTTTTCCGAAATTCTCAATAGTCTTTGATGTGAATTCTAGAAGGTTAGTAACAGTAGATTTTCTAGATAAGAATCCATGTTGGAATGGGGACATTAAAGATTTCACGCTATGTGATAATTGTGAGGTTACAATAGCCTCAAAAAGTTTAGGCAGGGCGCTTAGCTTTAGGCGGTCTTAGTTCGCTTTCGTTTTACACTCTGGTCTTACACCCGAACCATTAGAGGTTTAACCAACGGGGTTTTAAGAAGAGTCAACAGGCAACAGTACCTTACATTATAGATGATACTTACACGCAAAGAAAAAAAACGTTTATCACCAGTTTGCCGCAAACGAACTTCGTTTGTCGTGCTTGAAATCGTTATTTGCAAACGTTTCAACAGTTGTCATAATAACAGTTCAGTTGCGAGAAACGCGTCATATAGTTGCAGGAAATTAATTTCGTTTGTCATAAACGCGAGTGATTTTTAAATTGCAGCAATTGAAATCTTCGTTTTTCCCCACTGAAAATTTTGTTTATTTTTCCCTTCGTTGCATAAACATAACGCTTATAGTTTAGAGTTACTTTTTGGACAAATTGTTACTGTATAAGGAAGTTGGTAGTTTGCTTAATACGCGGACGGAGATAGCAACGGAGGTTCAATCGATAAGAAGACGGACGGACATAAAGAGAAAGATTATTAATAAATAATAATGACCGAAATAGCTTGCGGTATATATATATAAGATATATTTTTAAGTTCTGGCAACTGAATATTCGTTTGCGGCAAATACAGCTCGCAAACGAAGTATAGTTGGTGAATTTTTCAGTTGTGGTAAACGAAAAATTTCTTTGCGTGTAACATTGGTAATAAGGTCCATTCTGATGTACGGTTCAACTGTATTAGTGACAGCAATAAAGACGAAGTCCTAACGACATGGTATTGAGTCTGTTTACAGACTTGGTGCACTCAGGGTTTTTAGTGCCTTTAGAACAGTTTCCGAAGATGCAGCAATGGTCGTGGTAAGCTCAATTCCCATCAACCTTCTCGTAGATGAAACAGTGTTTATCACTAGTAACGATAATGCGACTAGTCCAACCGCTCGTAAACAACTCGCTAGAGAAAGAAGTGGCAAGACCGCTGCGATAAATCAGTGAAGGTCGATTACGCACCAGCTTATCCCAAATCTGTCCAATGAATGTGGCAGAAGTCACGGCTCTGTGAACTTCTAAATCACATAGATTCTTAGCGGCCACGGGTGTGGTATATCTATAAGCACGCCACAAATCCTTACTGGTTGAGCGCTCACAAAATAGGTGATATAGATGTTGGAGGCTACCACATAACGAGGAATGGAATGGAATGGGATTGAACCTTTGCCTGAATTTGAACAGCTTGCGGACAAAATTTATACCAAGGTGTCAATAAGAAATAGGAAAACACACCTCTCCAAGAGATTGTCCAAAATGAGGATTGCAGATTATTAACTTAATATTCCAAGGTGCCTTAAAAAAAAAATAGATCATTATTTCCTTGTTTTTATATTTTTTTTTGTCTAAAGAACTAAGCTCACCATCGATCAAATATAAATTGAAAATTGTCAACATCATGTCAACATAATTACAACAACAGTTGAGTAATTTAAGTTCCTTGACTTTAAGTCAGTTTCCATAGCTTCTTAACCTCGTTCAACTATTTAATTTTTTTCACTTACTCTCGGCAACATAGACGAGTCGCTGATAATTAAAGTCATTATCAAGAAATTAGTTGGACATTAAATGCTGTGCAACAACAACAACAACAGCAAAAACATACTCACAACATACTAGAGCACCACCCGCATAGGATGGCACCCTCGAAATAGGCGGCATTCTCACAAATTGATGACCAAATGACCATCATTAATTTTTAATTCTTCTTAAAGTCATTTACTTTTTTTTTTCACTGTGTATTTTACGCTGCTGCCTTAATAATTCATTTAAGCAAATAATTTATGAATGAAACGCGCGATCATTGAATTATTTAATAATATGACGCATACACGAAGAGAGACTGACAGTGAGATGGACAGACGCACAGAGCAGCTAAATTTTTGACCTTTTCAATTGAAAGACGCAAGCAGCAAATGGTTGTCATGGGTCCTTTATGAGCTGGTCAACGCAGTCTATGTGGAATGATTCAACCAAAGTGTGAACAGTTGAATTTGGGTTCAAATTTCTGTTTGCTTAGGAGGGGTGCCACAACCATCATAAATATTAGAATTATTGTTGACTTTATTGTTTTTGTCACTTTTATATAAAGTGCTCTTCACTTGTTGGTTCGTCATGGGTCATGAGTGTCTCAACAATGAGTCAGTTGTTGTGCTGTAGATAGATGCCTCTTCGAGTTTGATGTGTATTATTTTAGTTTGGTTTTGAAGTTTTTGTTGTTGACCTATTTTCATTAATGCCTTTCTTTTCGAATGCAAATATAATTAAAAAATATTTCCTCTATAGGCGATGAAAACAATGAACTTCTTTGCCCCCATCCTGAGCCGTTTCGGTGGAGTAGTTTCTTTGCTTCGTCATAATATGTCTGCTGAGTCGTAACAACAACAACAACATTTCTTGAAAGGAATCGGAGCTCACCCAAACCACTTCCTTGGAGCTAATTAATTAATTAGAGCAGCGTCGGTGTTGTTCCCTTCCTAAACTAACTTCATCATTAGCAACATAAGGAGCATAAACATCATTAGTATCAACAATATCAACATTATCATCAAAAACATCATCATCAACATCATCATCATCATCCTCATCATCCTCATTCTCGTCATCATCATGATCATTAGCATATTGTGCTTGTATTCATTATGTTCGCCTTTCAAGCAGCATCCATCCAACATTCATTTATTAACCACAACCAATCCATTGAAACCCATTCTCCATCGATTCAAGTCATGTTTTAGCTTAACCGCACTTTTCACCCCATATCAACATATCATAAATTTTTCCATATTTCAGCAAATGTTGCTACTGCTGCTACTGTAGCTGTTGCTGTCATCAATCATTTAACACACATAACCATTGTATATGTATTGTACGAGTATATGAAAGAACTCTTTGACTCGCATATACCTAACCCCACCCACTACTCGACACGGTCGTCTAGTGCTCTTGAGTTGCCGAAATTTTGTTAATTGTATTAATGTGCCAATAAAAGTCAAATTACTGCGTCGAATTTAGCTCTTTACAACATCTATTGATAGAATTCATACATAAATACCTATATATACATATATGCACATGAAAGAATATTTGTATTTACATTTGTATTTGCTATATAGCCCTGTTATAGAAAACCGTAAAATTAAGTGGGAGCTCGTTATATTGCTGGTAATAAGATACTCTTAAATTTATAGCGGTTGCCAGTCAAGAGGTTACATAATTAGTTCTACCTCAGAAGGGTGCTGTTTATTTTTTTTTCTTCTTCTTCTTCTTTCTATTTTGCCATAATTGATTGCTTTTGCTGATGTTCTCTAAGGTTGGTTACTTTGTTGTTTTATTTTAATAAATTGCGTCTTTTGACTATGAACTGAAAATATCGTTATATTTACCTTTTTGTGTTATATGAGTCGACGTTGTTTTGAGTTAATTTTTCGGAAGGTGTTGAGAAACTTTAGCATTTGAGCATCTTGAGTGTGTTAATTATTTATAAGGTGAAAAGAGTCTTATATTTTATTGTGTTTAGTCTGGGTATTGATACTGTTAAAATAAAGAGTTTAAACGTAGTTTGAGTTTTTGCCCATAGATATGAAATATGATTTTTTTTTTTTAATATTGCTTTCTCAACAGAAATGTGCTGAACTTGAAAATGAGTGCTAGTTTCAGTTTTACATAAATTACAAACAATCTTGTATTTCCAAGAAAAAAGTTAAGCCTTTTGGTTGTTATTTTGTTTCAGTGTTTATTTGTATACTAGTGGCTCTATTGGCTTTGTATCCGATTTCTTAGTTTCCTAGTTTGTTAGATTTAGATAACTATCTTATATCTTCCGATAGTTTAATCAAAGTTTAAGAGTTCTTAAACACTTGCCAAAGCCACGATGATTCTTCAGAAATTGACTAAAATTAAAAATTTTCCACTCTAGACGCCGGGAAAATACTACACAAAAAAATCTTCCAAATTCCAAAAAAGGGAGTTTATTATACATATCAGTGAATGTATGCAATTATTTTTGAAGCGAAGCTTTTTACGCCTCGTTCTGCGATTTGCTAGAGTGAAATCAGAAAAAACGACACTTTTTTCCGACACCTTTTTTCTTAAAATTGATATTGTTTTTTGCTTGCATCAATTGAACCAGAAAATGTTAAATTAAAAATAATTTCTTGCCCGCTGCAGGAAATGAACCCACAACTCACAGTTCTATCGTTTGTTGGTACTTTCCTCTAACTATTACGCTAAAACCCTTTCTTTCATAATTTTGTTGATTCAGTGATAAACATTACCTAAAGCTATGTTTCAGCAGATCACTATAATCTATTACTTTAAGAAAAGATTGTGTGTTGGCTATTCTAGGACTATGTATTGGCTAGCCAACCGACAAAAGTAGCAAACAAAACGAACTAGAGCAAAGATAACTAAATTTACCGAGCTATGGTTTGAATCTTCGGTTTGTCCATGCGAACTAAAAGACCTAACGAACTAAAAGAACGAACGAACTAAAAGAAATATTCACTAAGGATTGTGTATTAGATGTTGTTTCTACTTCCTACTAAAGGTCGTTATAAATATCGTTAAAAATAAACAACCTGTAAGTTGATTAAATTGTAACAAAATTAATGACTTTTGTATATTTATTCCCTACAACTGAACAGAGGGCTTTAAGGAAGGGCCGAAGAGGGTTAATATATATGATGTATATACTTTGTTATTTTAAAGTTTTGAATTTAAAAATTAATTTAATCGAAAAAACGCTATTAAATTATCAAATCTATGAATTTGCGAAAATGCTTCGCTTCTCTCGTGTGTCCAGTGACGCACCTGTGTTTTTTTTGAAGCGATTAAGTTCAAAATTGCGGCTGTGCCGCTTTTTTGCTATGATATATTCGTTTTTTCAGGGTCCATAGCCGGACAAACAGCTCCTGTAATTTTTCAATTCTTAGAAAGCAATGAATTTTTTTTCGATTATAAAGGGTTTTCCATTAAGGACTTAACAACTTTTTTTTTTAAATAAAACGCAAACCATTTGAGATATTTCAAAAACTTCATTATCGGCTTGAATTACAATCGAAACATTTAGGAATGGAACTCGACTTCGTTCATATGTCCACCGCGGCCACGTATGCAGCGGTCGATTTGTTGAACCCAATTCGGGCAAAAAATAATTGGCGCGATAACGATGACCATTCACAGTAACGTTACGATCGTTATTGTCGACGAAAAAAGATGGTCCAATGCAGTGATGTTAACATATTTTGTTGAATTTACTGTGTTGAGCACGAAAAATTACTGTTTTTGGTGCAAAATTACTGTGAATTGGAACAAAAATTACTGTGGAATTACTGTATAACTAAAACGAATAAAAAAATCAATAAAAATGCAAATTTTTGTATAATTAAATCAGCTGTATTCATAAAATATTATGAACCTCTTATAAAGCTATCAGAAGAAAAAAATGTAAAAGCATTACTCATAAACGTTCAATAGTTTAAAATGCTTCATAATTGAGATATTTTTAAAAATGGTTGAAAACTTAAATAAACCCCTTTAACATTTTTTATTTTTTTTTGTTCTCATCTGAGCACAAATTTTGTCAAAAATATATAAAATTATTTCAAAATATATCAAAAACAAACAAAATGTCAAAAAATGTCTGAAAATTTTTGTTTATAAAAGAGTGGACTTTTAAAATGGTTGAAATATGCTACAAGCTCCTCACAAAGCATTTCTATTATTATTTGCTATCATTTCAGCACAAATATTGTCAAAAATAATTAAAATAATTCAAAATATAACATTTGCAAAATATGTAATAAAAAAATTTACAAAAGAAGGTAATAAAATTACATTTTTTTTTCAGTGCAGAGGATAGCTCCGAAAAACTTTTGATGCTTAAATATCAAAATGATGACGAACTGTGGCAAATAAATAAAAAGTCTTTGAATTTATCTAATACACAAACCATTACTTACACTCATCCCACTTCAATTCGAAAGTGATCCTATTTCAACTACAAAGCAGCAACAACATGTTTATGAATAAGAAAATTTTAAAAGACTAAACAAGTATGATTGGATACTTAATAAATTTAAAAAAATTAAAAATTTTAGATATTATTCATCTAAATGATCGTACATAGGTCTTCATTAAAGCGCAAAATGGTTTCTTTGGAATTGTACGGTTGTTGGTGCTAGCAATGTGTACACTATAATTTGCAGTTATCAAGGCATCGTTCCATTTTGCACTAAATTCCAGAGATGGTAAAATTCTAAGGGGAAGAGGGATGTTACAAATGTTTTTTTAGCAAATTTCTTCTAAAAAAACTTTATATTTTTTGTCCGGCCATTGAAATTACTTGATATTTCAAAAAATTACTGTTGTACTGTTTGAGCAGTCAAATTACTGTAGAAAACAGTAATTACTGTGGCGTTAACATCAGTGGTCCAATGACGCCGCCGACATGCAAACCACACCAAACAGTTACTTTTTTGTGGATGAAGTGATAATTCATGAAGAACATGTAGATTTTCACCCGACCAAAAACGTTTCTTTTGCTTATTGACGAACCCATTGAGCCAAAAATGAGCTTCGTCACTGAAGATGATTTTGCGATGAAATTCATCATCTTGGCGCATCTTTTCCAGAGTCCAATCGGAGAACGTACGTCGCTTCAAATGGTCCATCGGCTTCAATTCTTGAGTCAGCTTGATCTTGCATGGATGTAAACCAAGATCCTTACGCAAAAATTCGCCATAAAGTGCTCTGGGCGATGCCCAATTCTTGAGAACGCCATGGAATTGACTGTTTTGTATCGTTTGCTACGCACTCCTGACCGGCAGCGATATTTTCTACACTTCGACTAACCTGTTGTCTCACTGTATACTCAAATTTTTGCACTAAACTTGTTATTGTCGGTCTACTAGGGCGAGAATTACGACCGAAAATTGTAGTTAACGCTCTTAAAGTTGCGATAACCAACTCCGAACTTCGGTATTAAATTTTTATAATTTGCAGAAGTTGTTCGTTCGTGTTCTTTACCGTGATAAAAATGTTGAGTTAACAGAATAAATTGACAGTGACAGTTCGATGATTAGTGTCTTGCACTGACTGTGCTCTCAGAAATTTATTTCAAAGTTATGAAGTCCCTATTGGAAAACCGAATATATTGACAGTGACAGTTCGGTTAACCCTAGAACTGTATCGTAGGGTGAAAAAGCACCCCAGACTTTCTTAAATCTCGCGCCAGACAGAAACGTCTTTCGTTTACGGCCCGGGACAGTAACCATAATTCTGTTTCAACGTCTGAGAGTAGAGGGAGCATGCTCGCGGCATCCGTACCACGTGCTTGCTCAAGCAGTGAACATAAGAAGTGCGTCTGGGGTGCTTTTTCACCCCACGATACAGTTTGTGTATATTTTTCGTCATCTTAAAGTTTTTTTATTTTCGTGTTGTTTAAACTTTTTGGACAAGTAATGAGTGTATAGTAGCCCCACTTCACATATATTTACATATACAGCCATGGACACATAAATAGCACAAATGTCAACTTATTTTTTAAACGTTTCGTTTGAACCTAAAAATGCATTCATTAACTGTAGTTATAATTTTTTGAGACTGCATTGTGACGTTGTTTAAAACTCCGAGAGAGATGTACCGTTACTTACTTTTATTTGCTCAGGCCATCTCTTTCTGTAAAGGCATGTACGATCTGCTGTGGTCATATAAATAGCACACATGTTAGTTGGTGAATAAAAGTTAACAAGATCGGGTGTATGTAAAAATGTTAGAGTTGTATTCAGTTAATTTCGCCGATTCTAAATAAAATGGGTCGTGGGAAACATTGCACTCCGGAAAAAAAGGTATATAACCCACGAAGTAAGTCGATAAGGCAAAACCATCTGAAATTGCGGATATTCTCCAAATTTCGCGAAAAATGGTTTATAATGCACTCAAGCTGGTTATATTAAATTGTTGAAATCATTTCGAGAATAAGCCGCGCAATCCTATACCGCGTAAAAACACCGCTTCTACTGATTGACTTATAGCTCACAAAAGTAAGGCTGATCCTTTCAAGTCAGTAAAGCAAATTATGAGGGAAATAAATGAAGAAAATAACCCGAATGTTTCAAGAAAACTAGTATCTAGGAGACTACATGAAGCTAATCTTTATGGACGCATTAGCCGAAGAAAGCCGCTCTTAACAAAAAAAAATTTAAAGGATCGATTAGCGTTTGCAAGGGCCCATGTGAATAAAGAAGACCAATTTTGGAAAAACGTGCTCTGGACTGACGAAACTAAATTAAATAGGGTTAGACCAGATGGAAAAACTTTTGTTCGGCGCCCCAAACGCCAAGAGTTGAATCCTAAGTATACAAAACTATCATTAAAGCATGGAGGAGGGAATTGAATGGCTTGGGGAGGTTTTTCCTGGCACGGCGTTGGGCCAATTTTTCGTGTATGAGGAATAATGGACAAAAATATGTATTAAGATATTTTTAATAACCAGATGGAACCATTTGCATTTGAGAATATGCCTATTAGGTGGACTTTTATGCACGATAATGATCCAAAAAACACGACAAAGGTTGTGATTGATTGGCTAAAAAAGGAAAAAATAAATATTTTGAATTAGCCGGCTCAAAGACCCGACCTCAATCACATAGAAAATTTATGGAATGATGTGAAGGTCACCATAAGCAACCAAAATTTTCGAAATTTAGATGAGTTATGGAGTGGAATTGAGAAGGCTTGGTACTCTCTTCCGAAGGATAAGGTCAGGAAGCTTGCGGAGAGTATGGGACGAAGATGTCGGGCTGTTTTGGACAATTCGGGATACAGTACCAAGTACTAGTAAGCATATTCGCAAGCTCATTGTAAAATAAAAATAAATTACTATGTCTTTTTTTCAGAATCCAAATTGTGCTATTTATATGTCCACCTCAGATAAGGAGCAATTTCAGGTTTTTGATTAATTTTCTAAGTTTTAATTCGTAATTACAAAGTTACCACTGATTTTAAGTTTTTAATGCTTAAACTCAAATACCATGAAATAAATTCTTGTTTTCCTCTATATATTTTATTAAAATTCATGTGAAACACTGTACATGTATTTTTGTGCTATTTATGTGTCCACGGCTGTATATGCTCCCTTCAACTTGATTAGTCGCACTTGTTTTAATAACAAAAAATGCTCTGCTCTCAATATTGGTTAAAAAAATAACAACAACAACTACTTGGAATATATGCTCATTGAGTGTACTTACCAGCAACAACCAAAAATGTGCACTCTCTTTAAAAACAACGGTACCTGCTAACAAGTATTTAAACAGATATAAAAATTATTACAATTCTTACTCGTTCATTAGATTAGACGCAGTACGAAATTAAAGTTTTCAGTGATACAAGTTAACTTTGAATGAGGGAAAATGTGTTCATTGTCCCCGAATCATCGACAGAAAATATGGAGCCAAATGCTCCAAGTTTCAGGCCCTCGTGTGTCTAGACCATAGAGCTATTATCTGTCAGGAGTGTGGTGAGCAAGAATGAGAGATAAACAAATTTAATATTCTTCTCAATAATTGTGCTTTTTAATTTCAAATAAAGATGTTTTTTTCCAACGTGAACGCAATTCTTATTCATTGTAACGATCTGTGCGGCAAAAATCGTTTTTTCAATTTCTTGCAATTTGCACACTTTGATTTCTCAAAATAAAAAGCATTTTTGGAACATTGGCCAAAACCACTACAATATCCCTTAAACATAGTATCTCCCCTTTAGAACCTCGTTGGAATTACTAGATTTAGTCAAAAATTCACTGAGATATCGTAATTTTAACGAAAAACAAAATTTTTCCTAGTTTTTCACGTTTTTTGCCCTTCTTGGTCAATATTCCCAGACCATCCAAACTTTTGGCCAAACAATTTAGTTCACGTGATTCTAGATCAAAAGACGATTAAAATGAGCCCCCATGGAACTATCAAAGTCACACTGTCTCCGAGATACGGACCCTTGAAAGTTGGGGTGTTTTTTCACCCCGCGATACAGGATTAGGTAAAAAAAAATAGCGATACAGTTCTAGGGTTAAAAGTGAAATGGTGCTTTCAGAAATTTATTTGAAAGTTGTCAAGTCCCTATTGGAAAATGTATTATAAAAACGGTGTTAATAAAATGCCGAGGAAGTATTCAATTTGAAAAGAAGCCCGTAACAAGTTTAACCCATGATACAATAATACAAGGTAGAAGTGACAATTGGCTATTTTCTCACGAGTGTCTTGCACTGACTGTCATTTGCCTGTATATTTTACTTTCTATTTTCTTTTGTAATTTTTTCGTTCTCTAGTTTAAACTATTTTTGACAGTTGATGCAAGACGAATAAACTGTCACTAATCCTTATATAATTGTATCATGGTTTAACCTACAATCAACTTCGAAACATGGAGATGTTTTCGAGATGAATTGCTGATTTTGACAACTAGCTCGCTTTTCTCTGCTTTCTACTTTATTCCTCTCCGAAAATTTTTACTCAGCATAGTCTTTCTTGCCGATAATGACTCTCTTTTGTCATTACTGCCGATATTGTCAGAATCAGCTGTGTACTTACTGCTGTACTTTTGTTGTTGTTTAGTTGCGCTCCCTGCTTGCATTTAATAGTTTTTGTGTTTAATTTTCAATGATGTTTGGCTGGAAACAATTTTAAATTAGATTAATATCAATAAAAACACGAAAAATAACCATTTACTACAATTTTTAATTAATACAACAAGACAGCTTTAACTGTTTAACTTCGTTTACATTTCGCTAGTTCTTGCTTTCTCTTGTCATTCTCATAGCTTCGAGATTTTAAATGAGTTGTCAACTTCGTTTTGACATTCGCGGCAGTACGCTCTCATCTAGCGAGTTTACCTCTATAATTATACCATGGTACTCAGTTGAGAACAAAAAATGCTTTATCGACGGTCAAGAATTAAAGAAACAAGATTATGCGTTCCGTAGTCCTGTTATCTAATGCTCTCTTTCTCAACTGAGTGCATGACGTCACACAATACTTTTGCTTGACAAAAACGTATGCAAATGTGCGATCTCTTAGGCAAATTGACGAAATTGAAAGTAAATTCTTTCGAAAAAGTAAGGTAAAAATATCTGCTCTTTTGTATAAAAAAATGAATATATAAAAATATAACTTTCAAGATTTTTATCTCCTAAACTATTCAAACTGGTAGGACGATTCAGACTGACAAAATTTTATTGTACCAATGGGTTAAGGAGGTCCATATACACATTATAAAAATAAGAAATTAAAATATTTAGGCATGCTTGTGGGAGTAAAATTATTCCAAAGTCTGACAATATCGCTTGTGACGTCATGTTCACTCTCTCTCATTTGCGGAGCGCATAATCTGGTTTCTATCATTCTTGATCGAGGGTTTATTGAAGGTTTCAGACATTTTTAAATTTCTCTCTATGAGATTTGATTCTAGAACCTGGAACAAGACTTGAATCAAGAAAATATTTTTTAATTTAAGCAATCGCAGAGAGTTATTTAGCAAATTATTTACTTGAATCAAGCAAATTTTTCTTAGTTCAACTTATATGGGCATGCTTATAATTCACAACATGTTTACATGAAAACATCTTTAAGATGGTGCGGATTGATAAACTATGGAATGGTTCGAAGGCTCTGTGTCTTATGTCTTACTTTACTTGGAAACATGTAAGCGTTTACAAGATATCTTTAGTATATTCGAGTATTTTTTTATGATCGATTATCCTGCATCCTACAAATTGTTCTCAATTCAGGAAAAATAAATTTCTCAAGTCAAGCAAATTATTCTAGTTTTCAGCAAATTGTTTCTGTTTTTAATAAGAAAACGAAGCTACTAATATCAAGCAATATATTCCAGTATTAAGAAAATTGTTTACTTGAATCAAGAAAATTATTTTAGCTTTCACTAAATTCTTTACTTGAATCAAGCAAATTTTTCTCAATTCAAGGAAGATAAATTTCTCAAATCAAGCAAATTATTCAAGTATTCAGCAAATAATTTACTTGAATCAAGTAAATTTTTCTCACTTTAAGCAAATAGTAGACTTGAATCTAGAAAAAGTATTCTTGAGTTTTAAGGAAATGTTTCTTGAATAAAAGATATTTTCTTTTAATATCATATGTTTAAAATTTGTCAATTCTAGAAAAATAATGCTTGAATTAAGAAATTTATACTTAAGTGTAAACTGATAGCCTGTTTGCTTGATTCAAGCATAGAATGCTTGATTTTTTTTCTCTCCGTTTACTAAAGGAAATTTTTTTAATAATATATAACAAGATTTCTGAGTGTACACTATAACAAAGACTTCGGTATATAATGAAAAAAAAAAAAAAAAAAAAAAAAATAACTGGCCATTTAAGCCCTTGAAAGGACTTTGACCTAGCTTCTTATGATGAATTGTGTTGTGCGTGTTATTAAGTTTGTACACAATTGACCGAGAACCGGACCTACATGCTTAACGCCGACTCCGAACGGCGATGAACGGAATGTTCTCGTTCTCAAGAAGCTGTACATGGCATTTTGATTACTCTCTGAGGTTTGCCATTGTCTGCAGAGAGGTGGCGGCCGTACAGAAAAATTATTTTAATTCAAATAATTTTCTGTCGCTGCTGGGGTTCAAACCTGGGTCTTTAGGCTCTTTGACATAGCGGCCACGCACTTTAACCAACTACGCCACGGACGCCACGGACGCCACGGACGGTATATAATGAGTAGTTTTTATATTTGTGTAATTTTTAGCATTAAAACTATCGTAGGGAATGCTTATGATATATTTTTCTGTTCTTTACAGAAAAGTACCTATGTACATAAAAGTTAGCATAACATTTTTGCGTAAGAGATCGTTATATCAGATTTTTTTTTTAATAATAACAAGAATTCTTCTGGAACTAATTCGGAATTATTGCATAAATAAAATAATTTTGGTGCTCAGACCAACACTTGAAGTAATAATTTTGACTCTTGCCATTTCCGGACGCCGAGCAGCAGCGACAGTAACAGTCACAACAAACGCGCTCTTCAAACAAACACACTCAACTGTAGCACATAAAAGCTTACTACATACACACATTCACACTAAATCCATCTGAAGCTTGAGTGTCCTTCAGGAGCGGAACTTCTTCGACTTGATTTTATTTTGCTCCTTAGTTCGAGTTAAGTGCGTTTAAAGTTCAAATACAATAACAACAACGAGTGCATTCATCACCTGCGGCATATGTGTAAGTGAATGAGTGAGTGAGTGTGGGAGTGTGGGGTGTGCGTGTGTGAGTTACATACAAATGCACATGGTGTTTCTTTTAAACATCAGTTTTGTTGAAGTGCCAAAAAGTGTTGCCATGCCGCATCGTTTGTTGCCTGGTAGTGCTTTTGTTGTTATTGTTATAGATGTTGTTGCTATTGTTGTTGTTGTCATCTTAGTAGAAACTTGACTTGTTTCTACTAACTTGGCCTGAACACATCATCAAAGTGTGTGTGTTTTTCTTTATGTTTGTTGTTGTTGTTGTTTTGTTTCTATTTGAAGATTTTAACTTTTTCCTGAAGTGGTCTTGAGATTTTCTTGATAACTTTTTGCAATCAACTGTTTGGTGGAGGCAGTGACAGCAAGTAGTTGGTGCAAAAGGAAGCCTGATGCATGGTATACTTGCATGGTACACCGCTCCCTAGTCATGCATCCTGTAGTTGCTTAATATTTACATCTTTATATTGTTGGTTCTTGTTGTTAAGTTGCTGTTTCTTTTTTAACTCCTCTGTTAATTACATACATTCTCTTATGTCACTGTGGTGTAAGTGTGTGTATGTGTGCATTTCGCAACTTCTTAATTAGTTCAATTTAAGCAAAAATATTAAGTTTAGCATGAGTTTACAACTCAAATTAAAATTAAATTTTTACTTCATCTTAATTGTAAGCTTCGCGTTTTTTTTTTTACTTAATTTTTTCTAAACTTGCTTTATTTAGCGAAAAGTTGTGAGCAACTTTAAAGTAAGGGCTTTGTTAAATAACAGAGAACATGCTTCAACATCAACAAAGCTAAAAGAAAAACTACTAGGAAATATTTCGCCTCCTTATACTTTGGATAAAATTTCTACTTTCTCAATTTGATATTAAGGGGGATTATATACCCAGAACTTTTTTTCATTTTTTTTTCCTTTCCTTAAAATGTGGTTTGCATTTCCAAAAATATGTGGTTAAAATTTCAAGTCGATATCTGAAAAAATAACAAAGTTATAGCCCAGTGAGTGAAACGCCTTCGAGAGCGAGCCGTGCTGGTCCTTTTTTTCAAACACGTTTTTCTCGAAACCACGTTTTCAAAGTCGTTGACTAAGATTTTTCGAAACTCAGTGAACCGATCGTTTTGATTTTTTTGCAGGCTTATTTCATTGATAATAATATCGTACTTGTCATTTTTTTTTTAAGTGAAACTTCTTTAGCCGCGATGGGGAGTAAAACCGGTGAATCAATTCGCCAATGAAACACTTCGCCGTGAAACGCTTCGGCGTGTTTTTAACATAGTGTTACACAAAATTAAATAATTATAATATAGTATGGACACTAGACCGTATCTCAAAAAAAAAAAAAAGTGCGCTAAATACCAGCGAATATGACGTATTTTTACAAGACAATTACGAAAAAAATTTTTTTTTTGACCGAACGTATGGGGTCGCGATTGACATATTTCTTCACATCTCTGGTGTTTACAGTTGGATTTTAAAGTTTGGTATATCAATGTTTTTGTCTTAAGGACATAATAATAAAACCTTGTATATTTAATAAATCACAACAAAAATAGTGCTGATACCTCTTTTAACATTGGCGTTACAGATTTTTTATTCTTTTAAAATTCAAAATCAATTTAAGGCCTTCCAAGGACTTGTAGGAATATTTTTTTCTTTTTTATTTTGGAGAAAAAATAATTGGTCTCTTTCAGACAAAAACATCGATATGTCATTCAATATGATCAGACTTTTAATACCGTAGATATGATAAAAATGAAAAAAGCGAGCCCTACGTTCGGCAAAAAATTTTCAAAAATTTTTTAAAAATAGTTCTGCTGGAAATATCGATATACTTCCTGAGCAAAAGATTAATGATATTTTGAGAGCTTTATTTTTTTTAATATTAGGGTGGCACATTAGGATGGTAGAAACTGAGATTTGGAGGATAAGTACTAGAACGATGCATCTGAAGTCATTGACCTCTATAGAAGTCATATTGGTCTCCTTAAGACAAAAACATTGATATACCAAACTTTTAAATCCAACTGTAAACACCAGAGATATGAAGAAATATGTCAATGTGCGACCCCTACGTTCGGTAAAAAAAAAATTAAAAAAAAAATACCATAAATTAAATACCACCAAAATTACCACGGCAAAAATAAACAAAAAAAACCCCAACAGTTAAAAAATACCACAAAAAATCCCAAAATCATTAAAAATTACCACAAAAATACCACGCTTTTTAAAAATACCACCTAAAATCCCATATGCATTTAAAAATCCCAAACAAAATCCCATACGCATTAAAAAATACCACAAAAAATCTCATATGCAACAAAAATTTCAGGGATTTTACATTCGTAACTTACGACACAAAATCGTTGCGTAAACAGAGCGTTTTATGCGTGTAAAGGCAATGATTTCATATGAAATTTACGCTTAATTAATGTGAAAAAAAAATTATTTTAAGAAAAAATTCCCAAATCCCACGGCAATTAAAAAATACCACACTGAATTCCCACGCTAATTAAAAAATACCACGCTGAATTAAAAAATACCATAGGAATTCCAAGCAAAAAAAATTCCCAAGGGCAATTAAAAATTACCACGAATGGGATTTTTCCCACATAGCTGGCAACCTTGTTTGGAACATGTCTTTGATATTCATTATGAAAACATCAACTTTAAACACAAAGACAAACACTGACTGCTGCTTAGTAACAGAGTTCTAATGTACAACATTTTAAAATATGTTTCAAACTTTTGAGAGTAACAAAGGAGTACACAGTGTATATTTCTGTATGGCATTTATTTTCCTTATATCTTTATGTTTTTGATACAAAATTCTACATTTCTTTTTTTTTTAGCTTTGAACCAAGGATTTGAGGATTCAGTCAAGTCTGCCTTGCTTCGAGAAAGGGAAGGAAAGGGGAATCAAGTGAAATACGTGTAAGATGCTCTAAGCGTAGTGGAAAGCCAAAGAAGGGAATAAATACACAAAAATTATAAAATTTGTATGGGAGCCCCCCTAAGGAGTGATCGGAGGGAATAGGTCACAAAGGGAAAAATGTTCCTTTTGAAAAAGGAGGGTCGGGCATACATATTAACCCTCTCTGGCCCTCCCTTAAAGCCCCCCTGTTCAGGTGTAGGGAATAAATACACAAAAATCATAATATTTGTATGGGAGCCCCCCTAAAAAGTGGTCGGAGGGAAAAGATCTCGAAGGAAAAAATGTTGCTTTTGCAAAAATAATGGGGGTCAGTCACACATATTAACCCTCTCCGGCCCTACCTTAAATCCCCCCTGTTCAGGTGTATGGATAATAAATTGACATGTGCCAGCAACAAAGCTGTGTGGAGTATTGAGTTTTATGTTTGAGGAAAAAAATATAACTGGACAAAGATTTTTATCACAAAAAACATCAAATCGGTTCAACATTATGTCCATCTGAAATTTGAAAGTATAATCTACGGCATTATGTTTTTTCAGTGTAAATCTATCTTCTCCCCTGACCAACATGGCTTTCTCAAGGGAAGATTGGAAAGCGGTTATAAAGTTGACGTAGTCAATCCGTCTTAAGCTAAAATCTTTCGGCTTTCAACCCCCGTGTATCTTACCTTGAAGAACGCCAATATAATGTCATCTTTAGATTTTCAAAATCTGAGTTTTTTACAGAAACTTTTGACCCCCTCAAGGCAGCCACCTTGGTTCTCTGTTATTCGTATAATGTCATCAGATACTCAAATCTTTCTGTTAATGCTGACGATGTGAAAATCTATCAACGCATACATAATAACACTGACTCTTGCCGCCTTCAAGATGACAGTTAGATAATCAGTTTTTCGACTTGGTTCCAAAAAACCTTCTTTCAATTCAATATCAGTAAATGCCAAGCAATTACATACTCGCGAAAGAGACTCCAACCTACATCACGAACTTATTACATTTTTGGCGAGTATGTTCCCTCAGTAAGTTCCTTGCGCAAATTGGGTATAAATTTGTGATAAGGAACTTAATGTTCGGTCCCATATTGATAATGTCATTAGTAGAGCCAATTCTACACTTGGATTTGCGAAACATTGGTCTAAGGAGTTCTCCAAAGCACTCGTTACAAAATCCCTCTACCTAACCTTTGTGAGGACCATACTTGAATATGCTAGCCAGGTTTGGTCCAAGAATGATAGAAACCAGATTACGCTTTCCACAAATGAGAGAGAGAGAGAGAGCATGACGTTACAAGAGATATTGTCAGACTTTGGAATAATTTTACTCCCACACCCACTCCTAAATATTTTTTTTTTCTTATTTTTATAGTATGCCTATGGAAAATTTTGTCAATCTCGAATAGTTTAGGAGATAAAAATTTTGAAAGTTTAAAAAATTCATATTTTTCGTATACGAAAATATTCATATTTTTATACAGAAGAGTAGATATTTTTACTTTACTTTTCCGAAAGAATTTATTTTCAATTTCGTCAATTTGCCTAAGAGATCGCTCATTTGCATACGTTTTTGTCAAGCAAAAGTACTGTGTGACGTCATCCATTTAGTTGAGAAAGAGAGCATTAGATAACGGGACTGCGGAACGCGTAATCTTGTTTCTATCATTCTTGGGTTTGGTCACCTCTCTATGTCTCTCATTCGCTGCGTATCGAAGCTGTACAACGTTTACTCTCATTCGATTTGTGTTACGTGGCCTTCCCGGTTCCGACAGCTTCAATTCACCTCCTTATGCTGATCGTTTGATATTGATTAACATGCAAACTCTTGAAAAACGCAGGGTAGTTGCCGATGTTCTCTTAATTCATCAACTACTGGGGGAACCATTACTACTTCCAGCTATCATCCCACCGACTATGGATACGGCGAACCTATAACTAGGATGCTTTGTCTGACCAATAAAATGATCAATGAATTCGACTTTCCTCTCAGCAGATCCGAACTCCGAAATAACCTTCTTAGCTCCAACCCCACCTCCTCTCTCTCTATATTCTCTAGATATAATAAAGATATCTAGATACATTTCCCCCCATTTTTTATAAAAATCTTCATGTGTTTTAATTTAAGCAGCTCCAATTTTATCGCCTCTTGGGCTTTTCTCTCTTGGGACAAAACACGATTTAATTGCGAGTTAAACGATTGTTGCAAGCTCTAGGCAATCGGGGAAATCTATTGGACATTACCGATTATCTAAATTTGCCAAATATTAGAGAATATATTACCGAGTGAAGGAAATGTATGCTCAGCTAAAGTGATTAACACTCACATACAAATGCACGCACACATTGAAGGTGTTCAGTAAGAAAATAGGGAAAACAACAACAACAATAACAATCAATATTGATGCCGATTTGTTCCCAATTAATAACGCAACAGATATTTCTGCTTCATTAAACAACGCACCAACAATCAGCAGCCATATTGTATGTATGTATTTGTGATTGTATTGTATAAATATGCGGTGTAGTTTGCCTGCTAAGAGCAACAATAGGCATGTAGCAGGAATTCCCTAGTTGAATTATGCCTCATCATTTTTACGCCCCTATAAAGTGGTTCACGGTCTTGAACAAAGCGTCCTCTCCGACTCCGCTCTGTCTGTTTACAGTGCGCGTCAATGTCTTCTGTGTTTTTTGTTGATGTGTGTTTCTTGAATATTCCTGCAGCTATTGCGTGTTTTTGTTCTTGTTATTGTCGTTATTGTTGTTGTTGTTTTATCACTGCAACTTGATGCATTGTGTTCAAAGTGTTAATAAATCAATTAATCGAATTATCGAACATTGAATCGCTTCTCGCTCAGCATCCAGCTCAGCTCTGTGGCCTTAGTGTTCAGGCTTCAGTCTTGCCAATGCATGCGGGTTTATTGAATGAAAAATTAATTTTTTCACCCATACCTGCGTGTTTGTCATGTATGTGTGTGTGTATGTGTGCGTGTATTAAAAATTGATGAAAAATAATAATGAAATCTAATAGAAGAGCTTCAACCAAGAGCAAGTGAAATAAAAAAAAAAATATTAATAGCAAAATTTTTCATTATATTATTATAACACACAAACACACACACACACTGAAACAGACATCCTTTGGGAGCATTGCAGACTCAGCATAATTATGTTTATTGTTGTTGTTTGTTTTGTTTTATCTGATGGCGGTAAACAGATGTTCTAACATTAAAAGTTCATGGATGCGAATGGAATTTAAATTATATCCACGATTTAAGTCATGCATTCATTAGATTCAATTTGAAATTTCCCATTCTTAAAGATACATAAAATCCATATAGAACCAACTATCCGGGGATATATCCTTTAAAGTAGATTCTACTCGGTTTGAATTAATCTAGTCAAATAACAAATATGTACCGTTGCGGTATTAACCAGCTTTGTTTTACACACACAATGTACAAACAAGCAAGCTAACATACATTTATAGAAAATTATGAAAGCACATTCCCTCAGCAACACCTAAGAATTGACCGTGATTGTCACCTGTCCGCAGACATCAAAGGAAACGCTGTCGTGGTATAGCTTGTTGCCAGATTATAGCACAATCAAAGATTGATATCAATAGCAGGCTCATTCAAGTCCTTGTATTGAGTTCAGGTTGATATGTTACAATGCAGCAGCATCAGCAACAGCGGCACTTGCTTGACTCACAACAATTAACACTAAATGCTTGGGGGCGGAAAATAAGACAAACATACAATCAGCAGAGCAGACAAACCGGCAGCAGCAGCACCACCACCAAGGAAGCCACACGGCTGCTCTAGACCAAATATTAGCCAAAGAAAAGCGGGTGCAACAACAAGATGCAACGACATAATAATCTCTAATTAATTTCTGATAAGTTGCAACGCTCTGTTTGCGGTGGTGCATCCGCACACTTATTTGTTGCTCGTGTTCGCCATGAGTAGCTGTAGTTATCTCGGTGAAATCTCATCGGTTAGTTAAGAATACAATTTATAGTATTTGTGTTCAATACATTTTACCGCAGAGTATACCTACTAGGCTATTAAGGGGAGGTTCTAGTAGAACGTAACGTAATTGCAGGATTTTTTTTTAAACGAACGTAAATCTTTTTTGAAAAAAATCTTTTGGGACATTTATTAATGTATATTTCAAGAACATTATACAATTTTTTCGATGAAAAATAATTCAAAATGGCGGCTGAAGGTCTCGCTGATCAAAGCCATTCGCGGCGATAGCCGATATGCGCTGTACACTCTACAGCCCTGCTAAGTGATCTGAAACGAAAAAACCAAAAAAATTATTCACCTAGATGAAATTTGGGGGGCCTTGTAAAAAAAAAAAATTGCCATCCTTTGAAACCCTGTTTTTCCTCCTTTTTATTTTGCTTTAACATTAAAAAAATAATGATAATAAATTTTTTAAAAAAGAAAGCTTCCCAAAGGCCCCCTAAATTGAATAAGCTTTAATTTGAGCCATCAAACATCGAAATCAGTCAAGTCGTTGAAGCGGAAACGATTCCGCGGAAAAAAATGTGTTTCGAGAAAAAGGCGTTTATTGTTAGGCAGACGCACTATCTCGTCTAATACGCTATGACTCGTAAAATAAATAAGATAAGGAAATATCCTTTTGACTACATATTCTCAAGATCCTAAGGATGAAAATAAAGCAAAAAACAAAAACATAAACTTTCCGTCGATTTCTACTAGAACCTCCCCTTAAACCCGATTTCTACAGAGAAAGGCATGCATTTACTGCTGCTTTTGGCGTCAATATATAGTCATGACTTCTTCGCTGTTCTGGTTACAGCTGCTCTAAGGTTGATTTTTTTTTCATACTAAAAGACAACAGTGGCTGACGTTCCCATCCCTTCATTTGTTCCCAAACTTGTCTTCATTCTTATCCTTATTCTGAACTTTGTTTTAATAACTGTCCTTATTCTTGTCCAAATTCTTGTTTTAATCCATGTCTAATTTGTCCAATTTCTCCAAAATTTTGTTCTGAGTGTTGAAATACTTGTTTTGTTCTTGCCCCATTTCTTTTTCCTATACTTTAACCAATCTTATCCAAATATTGTTTTAGGTATGTTTCAATCTTTATCCTTACCCTTGTCTCAGTGTTTGTCGAAGTCATCGTGTCATTGTTTAGTTCAAACAAAGATAAGTTCGAATTTTTGTCCTACTTCTTATCTTATTCCTGGTCCCAATTTGTCTAAATCCTTGCTCTCATCTCTTGTTTAACCAGTGCTCAACGCTTAACCAAATCCTTGTCCTAACGCTTGTTATAATAATAAACTGGCCATTTCAGCCCTTAAAAGGACTTTGACAGAACTTATGATCAAATTGTGTTCTGCGTGTTATTAAATGTTTGTACACAATTGATCGAGAACTGGACCAACTAGTTTTATGCTGATTCTGAACGACTAATGTGTCAAGAAGCTTTATATGGCATTATTTACTCTCTGAGGTTTGCCATTATCTGCAAAGAGGTGACGGCTGAACAGAAAAAAATAATTGAAATGAAAAAATGTTCTGTTTCAGATGGAATTGAACCAGGGTTCTCTGGCGTATAGGTCACAAATTCTGCCCACTGCGCCACCTAACGCTTAACCAATTTAACTTTAAAATCATTTATTCTTTGTTTTTATTTTTGCTTTTGATATTGCATTTGTAGCATTCAGGTTACTTTAAGGAGTTTCCTGAAAACCTCAGCTTTACTGTGGTTCTATAAAATTTACCGTACAGCCAACAGCCATGGAGTTATAATTCCATGCAACAATGCCACACAGCTCAATTTTTATTTGACAAAATGAAGTGTAATGCGATAAACAAAGAAAGAGAGAGAGAGAGAGAGAGAGCAGTAACAATTGTTTACTAAATTTGAAAGGGAGAAATATTCAAACTACAGTCATGGATATGATAATGCATACCGTTATTATGGAATGCAATTATCACATAATATATTTAATATTTTGGTTAATTTTTATTTTTCGACACATATGTGGTACAGTACCTTTCGAATGATATAAGTTTTATTTCCTTTTTTCGATAAATTCTCGATAAATTCTGATCTTATTCAACATTTTCCTAAACGGATGAAATTTTCTTTTCAGAACGCATTTCATTTTATGCGTCTATGTGTCACTTCACCTTGCAAGAAGATGTTGTGCAAAATGGTCCACAATACGGCGAATAGTGGTTTCAGTTGGTCGATTATGTCAAGTGTAAAATGGTACAGGTGCTCTATAAGTTTAACTCATAGAACCATAGTTTTGGAATCAAATTTTCTAAAGTTTTTGACGAAAAAAAAAACAATAAAATTATAGAGTACATAAAATAAATCTATATATTTATTCCTGTACGAGTCCCCTAATTCCAGCTAATCTCTTAACGCTTCAGCAACACTTGATATATTATAAAAAAGGTCTAGAACTGCAGGGAAGCCAAAAATGATTAGATTTTTTGATAAGTGGTACAGTTTAGGAGATATCAGCGTTTTAGTGTGAGAGAAAGTGTGATTTCCAAAGCGAATATTTTAACCTTTTTTTGACCGATTTTTTTATTAATTTTTTATATTTTACTTTGGTAAGAGTTCTTCAAAAACGTATTGAAATTTAAGAATCGACTTTGAATAAAAATTTGAAATATTTAAAGGTTTTTCAAGATTTTCACTTTCTTCTATTGGTTCTGTTTTCTTTGGCCGGCTTACTTATTCAAACTTTAAAGAGAGCGCTCCAGACTAAGAGTTGCCTTACATAAGCTTTTAAGAAAAATCACATAAGTTTTTAAGAACTATCCCGAATTCAAAATACATTCAGTAGGTAAGTACATCCAATTATCTGGGGGCTCTCACTAGTAACGGGTGTTTTTTTTAGAGGTATAGAACTTCGAATTGAAATAAAACACAAGAAAATCGTTTTAATGTCCATCAATTTGGCTTTATTGGAAGGATAATTTTATGCCATTAATGTTCAAATATGATTTCGGGCATGTGGCCGCCGCGGCTGGCTCGAATAAAGCCAATTCTACAGGTCCAATTTTCAACCACTTTTTCGAGCATATGGGGCCGTATGTCGGCAATAACGCCACGAATGTTGGCCTCCAAGTCCCCTAACGTTTCTGGTTTGTTGGCGTAGACGAGCGACTTCACATATCCCCAAAGAAAATAATCCAATGGTGTCAAATCACACGATCTTGGTGGCCAATTGACAGGTCCATTCCGCGAAATTATGCGCTCATCGAATGTTTCCTTCAATAAATCGATTGTGACGTGCGCTGTGTGGCATGTAGCGCCGTCTTGTTGGAACCACAACTCATCCACATTCATGCCATCCAATTCGGGAACAAAAAAGTCGGTTATCATGGCTCTATACCGGTCTCCATTAACGGTAACTGACTCTCCAGCATTATTTCGGAAGAAGTATGGCCCAATGACTCCACCAGCCCATAGAGCACACCAAACAGTCAGTTTTTGTGGATGTAATGGCGTCTCAAGGATCTCATGTGGATTCTCTTCACTCCAAATGCGGCAATTTTGCTTGTTGACGTAGCCATTCAACCAAAAATGAGCCTCATCACTGAACAAAATTTTGCGATGAAAATTAGCATCGAGATCAATCTCATTTTCGGCTCATACACCAAAATCACGACGCATTGCATGGTCTCGCGGCTTTAATTCTTGCACAAGCTGGATCTTGTAAGGTCGCAAGCCAAGATCTTTGCGCAAAATCTTCCATAAAGTTGATGGACAAAGCTCCAATTGCTGTGCACGGGGGCGAATCGATTCATTCGGGTCCTCTTCAACATTTTGCTCTATAGCGGCAATTGTTTCTTCGGTGCGCACTGTTTGACGTCTCTGCGGATGCGTATTATCACATAGAGTAAACGTTGTGCGAAAACGACCCATGGTTAACCGAATTAATTGCTATGATGGACGATTATGTCGACCATAAAATGGACGCAGCTTGCGGTAAACTTGGCGAACTGAACCATTATTTTCGAAATAAATTTGCACGATTTGCAAGCGTTGTTCTTTTGTCAACCTGTTCATGATGAAATGGCAAACCAAACTGAACATAAATGACATTAGAGTTGCCAGATTTGATCACAAAATGCCAGTTTTATCTCTATTCGAAAAACAAACCCCTAAAAAAAAAACACCCATTATATATGTATATAAATAAAGGGTGGTTAAATTTTAAGGGCCGATGTTGATTTTGAATAAAACACAAATTATTTAGGAAATTATTGTCGTTTCTTTCAATTATGATAATATTGGTACGGTTCAATTATGTATGGTGCAAAATGTCGGCCAAATGACTGCTGCGACCTCGGCGGCACACCTTCATCCGATGGTCCAAACTTTCGATGACGCTGAGGCATAAGTGAGGTTCTATGCCGTTAATGTGCCGAATTATCTCATCCTTTAGCTCTTGAATTGTTGCTGGCTTATCGACGTACACCTTTTATTTCAAATAACATCAAAAAAAGAAGTCCAACGATGTCAAATCACATAATCTTGGCGGCCAATTGACATCGCCACCACGTGAGATAACACGGCCATTGAATTTGTCGCGCAAAAGAGCCCGTCCTGTTGAAACCACATATCGTCCACATCCATATCTTCCAATTCGGGCCATAAAAAGTTCGTTATCATCTCACGATAGCGAACACCATTCACAGTAACTACCTGACCGGCCTCATTTTGGAAAAAAATACGGCCCGATGATGCCGCCAGCCCATAAACCGCACCAAATAGTCACTCTTTGTGGGTGCATTGGTTTTTCGACAATCACTCTTGGATTATCATTCGCCCAAATGCGGCAATTCTGCTTATTGACGAATCCACTGAGGTGAAAATGTGCCTCATCACTGAAGATGAATTTCTTCGAAAATTGATCATCCACTGTTACCATTTCTTGCCACCATTCTGACCATTGACGACGCTTGAAATGGTCAAGAGGCTTTAGTTCTTGAGTCAATTGCACCTTGTAAGCGTGTAAATGCAAGTCTTTATGAATAATGTTCATCAATGACGAGCGTGAGAGGTGAAATGGTCAAGAGGCTTTAGTTCTTGAGTCAATTGCACCTTGTAAGCGTGTAAATGCAAGTCTTTATGAATAATGTTCATCAATGACGAGCGTGAGAGGTGTAATTGTTGGGCACGACGACGAGTTGAGGTGGATGGCTCTTCAGCCACACTATCGCGAACAGCAGCAATATTTTCTGCAGTACGAGCTGTACGAGCATACACTGGTCCTATCACATCTCCTACAGACCCGGTTTGCTCAAATTTTTGCACGATTTTTTTCGATTGTACGCACATTTGGACGATTAAATTGACCGAAAAAATCACGAAGTGCACGATATGCATTTTGATTTTAAATCCCATTTTCATAATAAGCCTGAATAACTTTAACGCGTTGCTCGATTGTGTATCTTTCCATGATTCAAATTGAGTCAGTCCGAAATTGAGAAATGTCAAATGAAATGCAGAAAAAAACTTGACGTTTAGGTGTGGTTCACATTCAACATCGGCCCTTAAAATTTAACCAACCTTTATGTTCGATTTGCAATAATTTTGGTTGCCTTTTTTTTAAGCTATTCTATAGAATGGCCTCTTTAGAGCGAGAGCGGAGGACCTGAAAATTTTCCCATTTCATACAAAAAAGAAAGTATAAATACTTGTAGTATAAATATATGAGTACGGAAGGCCTATATAATCCCTGCCATTGCCGACTGAGTATGGCCAACACACTGAAAAACATACACTAAGGGAAAAAAAATATTAAATTTATCCAAAAACTTTTTTTATCCAAAAAGCGAGTAATTTTTGCACCAATAACGCATTTATTTAAATCGACCACGTAAATAATTAAAATTTATTTAAATACTTTTTTAATAAAATAAAATATTAAAATATTTAAAATAAAATTAATAAAAAATATATTAAAATTATGAACGAAAATATTTAAATATCTTTCCAATATTTACTATTTGAAAATAAAATTATCGCATTTAAAGAAAATTTATATAAAAATATTGAAATTAAAAACAAATATATTAGAATGTTTCCCACGAGATACGTCCATCAAATGGCATTTGTTAGTATATTTTATTTTCTTTTTACTTTTTTTTTGTTCTCTAATTTATATTATTTTGACAGTAAACTAGAGAAACAAAAATTGAAAAATTAAATACCAAAAATATGCAGGCAAATGACAACCGGTGCAAGACATTTTTGAGAAAATGTCCGGTTGTCACTCAAACTCTATTTACTTTGCGATCATCAATCGCACTTACAAAGAAAATTGGCCAAACATGCGGCTATATTTTCCTTGCAACAATAACTAAATGAGAATTATAAGAACTAAGGTTGCAACTGCAAGAAATAAAATGCAGGAACAGAGTGCGATGCTGTTGCTGCTTGTCGGAATATGTGTGTACGTGTGCGATGCTGTTGCTGCTTGCTTGCATGGAATATGTGTGTACGTTTGTGGTATAAATAAAATTCAAATACGGGAAAAAAACGAGTTGTAAGGAAAACATTTGATTTATCCACGTAAATATTTGAATATAATTTATACTCAGGCGTGGATAATGTTAATATGGATTATTTCCCTTAGTGTAGAAATGGAGTGAAAATTGCTGGAGTGGAAATTTACAATCCCGGGATCAAGGCACGGAACACACTGAGCAGTGTCCATATAAACGATAGAGAAAAATAGAAATTGGATTACGATAAATTTGGAGCAATAACCCATTAAGAATGCTGATAAAAAAAAAAACACCCCAGCTTTTTTAAAAGATTTGTTAACCCTGCCCATGCCCAACGACGTATAGTGGGTAGAGTGGTTTGCAAAAGTTTAAAATAAAAAATTTCCATAATTTTCCATGTTTTGAGGACTCAAAAATTATTCTTTCTAACAAAGTTATAAAAATTCACAAGAAAAATCAACATTAAAAGAAACTAAAAATCACAAAAATGTTGTAAAAAACAAACAAATATATTTGCAAAACCCTAACATCTGCCTAGAAATATGCAAATAAAATGTCATTTCTTGCTAAAACATAAATGAAAACCTATTGTTTTTCAAATGTCTAAACACAAGCGCAAATATTTCAGCACATTTCAAATTTGTAGCAAAGCAAAAACAGAAACCCGCATAAAATAGTAACTGAAATATGTATTTTGGGGTGTAAGAAATTCACACATATATCAACATATCATGACACATGAAAAAATATTATGCTACAACGAAGCAAGGATGCAGAAATAGTCGTATAGCAATAGCAAAGTTAAAGGCATGCAAGTTTACACATTTGTTGGGTTTTAAAAAAACAGCAACAACGAGAAATACACACATCTACCGAAGCCAGAAATGCGATGTCAGTTAGAATTTCTTGCCAGATATTCAAATTCACAGTTGGCATTTTCAGCAGCTACGACTGCGGGTTCATATATCTAACCATTTTAAGCGCATTCAATTACTTTATCGAACTCTTAGTTGAACTTTTGATATTAAAGATACTTCGTTTTTTGTTGTGTGGAAGTCAAAATATGTTATGCGCTGAGACGGCATGAGTTGGTAATGCGTTTGAAGGGCTGCCATGCTGTGAACAAAATATACATATAGTATATCATACTTGTGGAGAATTTACTGTTGCATTTTAAATAATATAAATGTTTTTAAAAATTTTGTTTTAATATTACTGAACAATGTACACAAGGAAATATTTTTTGACAGATTTTCTTACAATGAATAGTGAAAAAAATTTCTTTTAGTTTCATCTGGCCTCGAATCCGTTATAATTTTTCACCAAGCACTTTCTCCAGCACTCTTGTCCTGTGTCTATTTCATTGCATTAATTGATTTTATACCTAAAAAACCAAATTAAATAAGAAAACAGGTAAAAAAAAATTTGTTGAAAAATATTCATGAACATTAATGAGGTGTTATTTGTTCACTGTTGACTGTCATATGCTCTTTCTCCCGGTATCGCATGCTCATCTTGGACTTAGTAGTCCGAGTGTTCTTGCTACTAAACAGATTCATTGCTTAGAACTACAGGGTCTCCTGGAATTACATGATATTTTGACAATGTCAAAGTAATGAATATACTTAACAGCAAAAAAAACTACTTCTTGGCTGAAATTTTTCATTGGATTATAAAGAGCTCATAAAACTTCCAACGACTCACCAATGAGACTCTACTGCACCATTTTTTTTATTTTTGCACTTTATTGCCATGTTCGACTCACGGACTGTCTCATGAGCATAAAGTCTCATCTGCATTCTCGTCGATGAGCGCGTACGTTTTGAGAGGAACACGGAATGAGATCTCATATCAAAGTCCCACTAAAAAAATATGCGCTCGTTGACGGGAGAAATATAATTTTCAATTGGGTACACGTCTACAAGGCGTACGGTTATATGTACATACACCTTTCCAAAACGTACGCTCACAATCGCTCGCGGGCGTGCGATTCCGTCTTCTGATTAATACAAAGAAAAAGTATGCATTTGGCTGTTTGATGGAGGCACCCATAGATTTTAACGTGACAACTTATCTTCATCTTCATCCACGTCCTTATTCTTATCAACATAATTTCCTTTATTCTTAAACTTGTCCTTTTCTTTATTCTTGTATATGATCTAATACTTGTCTTGCTCCTTTACCTTATTCTTGCCCTCATTCGTTTTTAAAACATGTCTAAATTCTGGTCGTAGTACTTGTCCTCAGCGTTGTCCAAATTTTGTCTAAATTCTTGTCTGCATCTTTGTCCTATAACTTGTCTCGCACTTTCTCTAATCTGTGTCTAAATCTTTGTCCTAGTCCTTATTTTATTTCTGGTCCTAGCCCTACCAGGATTATGATTTTTGATTTTGATTTCGATTTCGATTTTGATTTTGATTTTGATATTGATTTTGATTTTGATTCTGATTCTGATTCTGATTTTGATTTTGATTTTGATTTGGATTTTGATTTTGGTTCTGATTTTGATTTTGATTTTGATGTTGATTTTGATGTTGATTTTGATTTTGATTTTGATTTTGATTTTGATTTTGATTTTGATTTTGATTTTGATTTTGATTTTGATTTTGATTTTGATTTTGATTTTAATTTTGATTTTGATATTGATTTTGATTTTGATTCTGATTCTGATTCTGATTCTGATTTTGATTTTGATTTTGATTTGGATTTTGATTTTGGTTCTGATTTTGATTTTGATTTTGATGTTGATTTTGATGTTGATTTTGATTTTGATTTTGATTTTGATTTTGATTTTGATTTTGATTTTGATTTTGATTTTGATTTTGATTTTGATTTTGATTTTGATTTTGATTTTGATTTTGATTTTGATTTTGATTTTGATTTTGATTTTGATTTTGAGTTTGATTTTGATTTTGATTTTGATTTTGATTTTGATTTTGATTTTGATTTTGATTTTGATTTTGATTTTGATTTTGATTTTGATTTTGATTTTGATTTTAATTTTGATTTTGATTTTGATTTTGATTTTGATTCTGATTCTGATTTTGATTTTGATTTTGATTTTGATTTTGATTTTGATTCTGATTCTGATTTTGATTTTGATTTTGATTTTGATTTTGATTTTGATTTTGATTTTGATTTTGATTTTGATTTTGATTTTGATTTTGATTTCGATTTTGATTTTGATTTTGATTTTGATTTTGATTTTGATTTTGTTTTTGATTTATTTTGATTTTGATTTTGATTTTGATTTTGATTTTGATTTTGATTTTGATTTTGATTTTGATTTTGATTTTGATTTTGATTTTGATTTTGCGTTTGAGTGGTATATTACAGTTAATTTTAGCTCCATGAAAGAAATCCATGCTTCTTCGGTGAATTTACGTGGATTAAGTGGTTCGCCAAGATTTCAGTATTGCCGAAAGCCAAATTTTTTTCTCCTTCCGTAAAATTTACTTTAGCCTCAATAGTCACGGTTTGATAATTCCAGGCAATAATTTTTCTATTTAAGCGGTTGCCTCTATGTTTTCATGACATCACATATTTTTGTCCTTCTTGTTTTTTTGTCGTGAGGATTAAGAACCGGCCTTATCTGACGTATGATAGGTTTGAACGCAGCACTTATACTCAGAGAGTAATAATTCCATGCAACAAATTTGACATTTCGTTACTTAAGAAGCTCTCACCACGTTTTGATGAATTAATTAATTTTTTTTTTTTTTATTTATGTCATAAGTTCAAAGAATAAACCTTTACTATTGTGTCATGACTTTTTTTATCATCGATACTCAACGAGTAACGAATTCAAGCAACTCTGATGAATTTTAGGAAAATGTCTTTTTCGCTCTTTTGGCGACATTTGCTATGAAGTTTTGTGTTAATTGTGAACTTATTTCGACGATAGCGCATTGGATTTCATATTTGACCATTGTCTGAGTTGTGCGAATGGGCTTTGTATCAAACGTGGTGATAACACTAAGAATCTTTATCAATATTAAGAAGAGTTCACCACCCAAAAAACAATTTCTTGACCTCATATCCAAAGTTTTAGGTTTAATTGGAAAATCCAAGTATGCCGTTCAATATGTTACATTACACCTACGGTGTCCAGAAGGTATCGTTGCATAGTGTAATTATTATTCTTTTCATTATTTCAAGATTACATCTTATTGCATACACACTTCTCTTATATCTTCATACGATAGTATCTTATATCTTATCTATGATGATGGGCTAAGGGCACCATTGCAATTCAAGCTTTTGTGTTGTTTCTGTGCTTATTTTTTGTCTTTGATTTGTTGTTGCGTTTTGTGTTGCTACATTAAGAGCCTTTGCTCTTAATTCTTGCGCTCAACGCTCCCAGCGCGCTCTTTGTCCATCTCTGATGATGATCAGCCTCTAACAATCTCCGTTTTTTTTTACTTGGCAGAGACTGGCGTTGCGCCATCTTAACACTAACAACATTTCACTGTGATTTTAAAAGAATTTAAAATTGATTGACAAGCATACAAACATTGTCTGTAATACAAAGATACGAACATTGTTCTACAAATAAATAACATTTTCTTGTTCAACAAAAGCTAATCAAATTCAATTAAATTACAAGACATTGAGTTATTTACAAATTTTCCTAATTTGAACATTTATTAGTTATCGAAGACATTTCTTGGATTGCCATTCGAGATAAGTTTGAAAATTGTCTGAAATAGACAAAAGTTGAGTGAAAACCAACAATAAAACACTTGTTTTTTGTAGTAGCGACATAATTAAATTCTTTTTTTATTATATTTGTTGAAATATTTTTGTGAAAAACAAAAAACGCTTCCAACTTTCCTGATTTAATTCCGAATTCACTTAATATAACATGAGTTGTACGAAAGCAGTATTTATAGAACCATTTAAGACAAACAGCTGTTGGAAAATAAAAGTATTGGATAGGTTGTTTTGATTTTTATAGATGGAAAAAAAAAATTTGGAATGAATAAATTAACTTGAGTTTTAAGTTAGTTCAAGTTCTAAGGAAACGTTGACAATTATTGACTTTGCTTAGAATTTGAATTCGCTTTCGAATTTATGAAAGAGTGAAATAAGCCTTTTTGAAAAGGTCATCATTTGAGGCTGTATGTGCTCTAAGATACCGCATCAAGAAAATGGAAAGTACAAAAAAGAATATCTTACCCAACATTAGTGCTCGCATCAAACCCTACAACAACCTTACAATTTATATGCCCTCACATAGAACATCAAAGAAAACTTGAAATAAAAATAATTATCTTATTCGATCAGGCCAAGTCAAAGTGCTCCAGCATGTAATTCAATTAGTGACCTTTAGATGGCGCAATACGCTGAAATACAAACAATAAGTGACAACCCTCAAACTTAGTCATAGCCTAGGGCTTCATCATTTTATTTTTTCCCCATTTTTTTACACATAATTTTTCTTGAGTTTTTTTTTTTTTTTTTTTTTTTGTACAACTGTAAATATGATTTACAAGTGCGTAACGCACTACGACAAAAACTGCGACACATAAACCAGGGCCAGAGGTCATAAAACTTAGACTTATGGGTATGATCATAAAATCAATTCATTGAGACAACTACCGATGCGGGACAAAATTGAAACAGCCAGCAACAACGAAGACCATACATAACAGAAAAATAAAGTACAACAATAACAATTCACTAACCATTTTCCTAGTTTTCTAGGGATGAGGCATAACATAATTTATAAGGTTGGTCGGCGGCATGGCACAAAAAGTCATAAAAATTGTGCTGCAAAATTTTCGCCAGTCAACATTAGCTGCTTGAAACATATCCTGCCAACCAATAGATAGGTTAGGTTAGGTTAGAAGGGAGGGGCAACCTAACGTTGCCTGCACGGGGGCCTATTGGTCCATTGTGGTTCCCTATATCTGTGGTCCTAAAAATGTCAAAACACCTAAGTCTTGTTAGTCACTGGAGCGAGGTTGGTTGAACCAACCGGTGCTCCGTATAAATTTGAAAAGATCCATCAGTGGTACATCTACGAGCTCCTGCAGTTCTCCGTACACTCTGCTTCCCATGTGGCGAAGTCGGCGTTGTTGGAGGTTAGGACACTCGCAGAGCAGATGTTTGATGGTTTCTGTTTCCTCGACATCTCCACAGCTTCTGCAGAAGTCTGGGTGTGGAATTCCCAGTCTCGAGGCCATTGTGCCTATACGACAGTGCCCCGTGAGGACTCCTACTAGGATGCGAGTTTCATTTTTACTCATTGAAAGTAGGGATTGGGTCCTTTTTTCGCAGAGTTTAGGCCATAGGTGGCGAGAGATAACACAGTCGTCCCTGTTTGACCAGGAGTTGTTTGTGTTATTTCTGGCTTTGTCATTCATTCTCTTCTTAAATTCTCCGATTGGAGCCATAATCGACCCGATCGCAGAACTTCTTTCCAGTTCTGAGCCCTCTCTTGCCAATCTGTCTGCTATTTCGTTTCCCTCTATGTCACGGTGACCGGGGACCCAGCAGATATTAATCTTGTGGGGAGGACTCATTCTGATGAGAGCTTGTCGGCAGCTCAGTACAGATTTCGAATTTGTTGTTTCGCTGCGGAGTGCTTTTATCGCAGCTTGACTGTCCACAAAGATTGTTATCCTTGATGGATTGATGTTCTTTGTTAGGATTGTCGTAGCCGCTTTTTCGATCGCGAAAATTTCTGCTTGAAAGACACTACAGTAATCTGGTAGTCTGTATGACAAGGATAATTGTAGTGCACTGCAGTAGACTCCGGCCCCCGTGCCATTCTCCATTTTGGATCCATCAGTGAAGATCTGGATGTCGTGTTCACTGAAAGGGTGGTTCGAATCCCATTCTTCTCTTTTTGGAAAGGAGAATGACATGTTCTGCCGAAACTCTATTTTCGGGTTGATGTAATCCGAGGTGGTAGCGAGATCCTCAGGACTATACTTTGTGAGTATAGAGGCATGTCCATGCGTCCAGTGCCTCCAAAGCTTAGCCTCCTTAAGTCGAAACGCCGCTTTGGTTGCAGTGGATTTCATGTACTCGTCCAGGGGAAGAAGGTTCAATATGACCTCCAAGCCTGCCTGAGGCGTTGATCGTTGTGCACCTGTTATTCCTAGACAGGCCAGTCTCTGTACTCTAGAGAGAGAGTTGAGGTAGCTTGTCTTCTCAGTGGCCTTCCACCATACAATCGAGCCGTAGGTTAGTATGGGTCTGACGATAGCCGTGTACATCCAATGGATGACATTGGGTTTCATCCCCCAATTGGTACCGAAGGTTTTCTTGCAGGCATAGAAGGCACTGGTTGCTTTCTTTATTCTTTCATCAGTGTTGCTTTTCCAAGTGAGCTTTGAATCAAGGATTACTCCGAGATATTTTGCTTTATTGGATAGCTGCAGGGTTCTGCCATTTATTTTTGGGAGGCAGAAATTCTCAATCTTGTTTCTTTTTGTGAATAGCACCAGTTCGGTTTTATCGGGATTGACCCCTAGTCCGTTTGGTACTGCCCACGCGACAGTTTCTTTAAGTGCTGTTTCTATCATGTTGCTGATGGTTGAGAGATGCTTCCCTCCCACCAGCAGTACGACATCGTCAGCATATGCTGTCACTTTAAAGCCTTTTTCGCTGAGAGTAGTCAGCAGTTCGTTTACAACTAGGATCCAAAGCAAGGGAGATATGACTCCCCCTTGAGGTGTTCCTCTTGAAGTTGTTTTCCTTGCTTTACTGTTTCCGATTTGTGTGTTGATGATTCTGCTTTTCAGCATTTCAACAATCCACTTGGTTATCTTATCTTCCACTTGTAGATTTTCAAGAGCTGCCCTTATTGAATCTGTGCTTACATTGTTGAAAGCCCCTTCGATATCAAGAAAAGCAGCTAGGGTGTAATCTTTGAAGTGGAGGTTTCTCTCAATTACCGAGACTACCTCGTGTAGCGCTGTTTCCACCGACTTACCTTTAAGGTAGGCGTGTTGTTTGCTACACAGGTTTCGGTCATTAAGGAACGATCTTATGTGTTGATCCAGAATTCTCTCTAATGTTTTCAGTAAGAAAGAAGAAAGACTAATGGGTCTATAATCTTTTGCGGTGGAGTGAGTAGCTTTCCCAGCTTTGGGTATGAAGACTACTTTCACCTCTCTCCAATTTACGGGCACATAACCCAGCCTTAGGCAACTATTAAAAATTTTTAAAAGCCAGGTTGAGATAGCCGGTAGAGCGTGCTGAAGCATAGCGGGAGTGATACCATCGGGTCCAGCCGATTTATACGGCTTGAAAGATTTAATCGCCCACTCTATTTTGTGCTCTGTTATTAAATTGGGTATGTCAATGTGGGTTTCTGGGAAGATGCTTCTGGATCTGTACGGGTTCGCATGTATTGCGGGATCGGTACAGCCAGGGAAGTGGGCTTCCATGAGTAGTGTCACTGTCTCCTGGCAAGTTTCCGTCCACGAGTTGTCTGAGCGTTTAAGGTAGCCCGGGGCCACCGGATCCTTTGATAGGATTTTGCGTAGTCGGGCCGCCTCGCTAGTGTTCTCAATGGATTCACAGAAAGATTGCCACGATTTCCTTTTAGCTCTTCTTAGGTCTCTAGTGTAGGAATTGAGAGCAGATCTGTAAGAGTCCCAGTCTGCCTCTTCCTTGCTTAACCTGGCCCTATTATGCAGACTTCTAACCTCAGTTCTCCTTGCTTTGAGATCGCTGTTCCACCATTTTTGTTTGGGTTTGCGACTCCTGGAGATGGGGCAGAACTTGCAGAAAGCCTTATTCATTTTCCCTGAGATGAAACCGACTGCACTGTCAATGGCTATACTGTCAGAAAGGTCATCCTTACATGGGTGAGAGATCTGAGTTTCTAGCCATCTAGTGTATTCAGTCCAGTTCGTTCTTTTTGGGTTTCTGAATGGTTCTGTGCGAGTAGTGTTCTCAAAATCAATGTTAAAGAGTATCCTAAAGTGATCTGAAAAAGAATCGATAGGAGATACCCTCCAGTTTCTAACTAATTCCCTATTTTTTCCTAGTGCAAAAGTGAGGTCGAGAATCTCTTCCCTGACTCTATTATGGAAAGTGGGATGGTCTCCCTTATTACATAATGTCAAGTCTGAAGTAAGGAGGTATTCAAAAATGGACTCACCTCTTCTATTGATGTCCTTGCTGCCCCATTGAATGTGGTGTGCGTTTGCGTCGCAGCCCAGCACCATAGAGATGTTCCTGGTGCTAGCGTATGTCGCTAGGTCCCGGACTGCCTTCGGTGGTGGGTCTGCTGCTTCATATGGCATATAGGACGAGGCCAAAATGATTGGGTGATCATTTGACTCCGCCCTTATAGCCACCGTGTCTCCGTCGCTGAATCTGTGAAGAAAAAGAAAATTTAGAGATTTCTTCACAAGAATGCAACTTCTTATCTTGTTACCTTCAGTGGAGTGAAACAGGTTAAACTGCTTCGCCCCTAGTCCTTGTACCCTATTGGCTATTAGCCAGGGTTCCTGGATTAGGGCTACGTCCACATCCTTCTCCTGCATGAAGATCAACAGATCTTCAGTGGCTGCTTTGCAGTGGTGCAAGTTAATTTGCACTGTCTGCAGCATCAGCGCTTTTACCCTCCCCATGCACCCTGACTTTCACTGCCCCGAGCCCAAATTTCAGTACCCCTGATCGACCCCTGATCAGATCTACTGAGGTTTTGTCCATGGCAAAGGTAAGTTCTTTACCGTTGCCATTGGAACCCTTTTTGGACTCGAGTAGTTTCCAGTCTTTCACGTTGGCCCAGTCATTCTGCTTTGCCAACAGTCCAACTATGGAGCTGTCCTCGTGCGCAGCAGGAGTTGGGATCCAAATTTTGGCTAGTCGGCGAAGCGGAAGTGCTGCGCGGGGTAGTACCTTGAGCTTGGCCCCCTCCCAGAGTTCTCCTATATTAGAGATGGTATGGGAGAGGAACTCAAGTGACTTCCCGTTGCTGCACCCGACGATCTTCACCCCCCTGGCCCACCCAGCACCGTCAAACTTATACTCCTCGGAGTCGCCGTTTTCGGTATTGGCCATCATCTTCTTGAGGATCTCGTTCTCCACAAGCAGCCATCTGTCCAGCGATATCCTACCGTCCGGATTTTGCTGGTCGATGATGGCTACCTGCAGGTCACTAGGCGCGCCTTCGAAACCAGGGGAAGGTCTGGGCCTTTTGGGTCCGTTTCCTCTGGTTTCATCCTCTGATCTTTGCCGTTTGGCCTGCAATCCTGAGGTTCCGGCGCGCTCCCCGGTGGAGACTCTGCCTGCCAGGTCTCGAGATGTCCCAGAAGGGGTTCTCGAGTGTCCGGCAAGCACAGCCTTATAAGATGGCTTCACCATGCACGGAGTAGGCGCGGAGATAGTCTTTATCTCTTCTTTCTTCGAATCGGATTTCCCCTTACGGTTCTTCCTGGACTTGGAAGTTTGTGAGGGGGGATCCGCTTTCCTGGGTGCAGTCTCTCCCTCGCCGTTCGCCTTGGGGGCAGTAGCTAAGGGAGGGATTGCGGGGGTTTGTGGGGCTCTGGGTTCGAGAGAAAGCCCAGCTTCCTTTCTCTCGAAGAGCTTCACAAGCCGTTGGTGCTTTTTTATCAATTTTTTGTCCCTGACTACCAGTGAAACTGGGTCACGGGCCATCATCCTTTTCAGGAAGCGCTTCGAGCTCCTATAGTTGGAGCGAGCTTTGATGGTCCCTGGGGACAACGGAGTTTTCACCTCTATTGCGGTGGTCTCCAATTTGGAGTCATCCAACAATTCGTCCTCTGTGTCGGTGCCGATACAGGTAGCGGTCGAGGGAGGATTTGAGTCCTCCTCAGTGCTGTCCAAGTAAAGGCGTCCGAGGAGAGGAATTGAATCGGAGGATTCCTCCGAAGGGGGGATTAACGGCACGGACGGAAGGCGATTTGCCGGACATGGGGCTATGAAGGCGCTGGGGTTGGACACGGACACGGACACTTTAGGGTTGGACTGAGATGAGGGCACGGACGGACTAGGGTTGGACGGGATGCTTGTTGCGACTGCAACAGACAGGACGGAGTCGGACAGGGGTTCGGACGTTGAGGTGTTTGGTTGCCTCGAAAGGCTAGGTTTGTTTGTATTTGGTTTCTTTTTATTGTTCTGCATGATTGGACCCACGAGTGGCGGAGAAAGGGTGGTCGATCTGCGCAGAGATCCGCATGCGCAGACAAGGCTTATTACATCCGGAGGGTGCCAGGTATCCGGATGGCTCCGTTTGCGACTGGGCTTTTTAATACTGGGCCCCCAGCCAGGCTGATTCTCGGTACGGGTCGCATGACGCCTTAATCCGGCCCAGACCTCAATCCGATGGTTGGAGGTCTGCAAATTGAGCGTCCAGCTATGGAACAGCTTTGTCCCCCCAACTGCAGCCTCCAACCTTGGCTAACTACCGTTCTTGCGAACACTGGAGCAGTTATTACCAGCTGGCACCCACGTGGAGGGTTTGGAAGAGGATTTTGCCGGCCAACCAATAGATACTGTTGTTGCTGGCGAACAAGCAGTGCTATACACCTCATGCCGCGTTACAACATGTAAGCTGGGTGTAGGTTCAAAGTCACATAACTTAGTCGTAGCGGAAGTTAAGCATTCTGTTGAGGGGACAACTTGCTGCAGTTGAGGTCATGTAATAATCTAATTTTTGTAACGCCGGCAAAACAATAAATGTTGTTTTTATTATTTTTGTTGCTGCTAGCAAAGAGGTCCATCTTGACTTGGAACTGGTTCATTTTGAATTGGTTCAGTTTATTATTTTGAAATAAATTTCATCTTTGTTGCTAATATTGTTACTGCCAAATAAGAGTTCGACGAATGGTAAGTGGAAAAACTGTGAAGGCAAATTATATTTTAAAAGCTTTTAGTATTCAAACGAAATAAAAATGCGAGTCATGGCAATAGTATTAATATTATTACTAATACATTCTATAGCAGAAAAAAAGCTGTTGAGACTTCACTTTTATTTTTTGTTTTATACTTTTTGTTTAGTAAAATATAGAGAAGTTTATTTCTCAATTTCAACTAATGATATTTAACCCCCCGTTTGGCACATGTTTGGCTAGTCACATTCGTACCTCATGAGTCTGGCCAGACCTCAGATATATTTTCATGCATTTATATGAAAATATTCAATTTTTGGCGATGTATTGAGACAAGTTTATACATCATGTAGATAAATATTTTAATTTTTTGTTTTTCTCAGTTGTTTTTGCATGTGTTTAATTACTTAAAGCAGATAAAAGAGTTGTGGAAAAATTTTTGGAATGTAAAAAAAACAATATTTTTTATTTCATAAGTTTTATTTTCAAAAATGTTGTAGTAAACGTTTATTAAGCTAATTTTCTGAAGAAATACAATACAAAAAATTCTACTCATTCCCCGAATTGCAAGAAAAACAAACATAATCCAATTTTGAATGCTGTTACATACTCCATTTAAACATTTTGAACAAAAGAAACGAGTTTTTCGGAGCTTTTTTCATTTCCTTGTGCACAAAGTTTTTACATTTCTTTTTCTCAAATCTAGAAGCTCCGCTAATATCAGTCACTACTTCTGGTGCAATCTGAAGTAAAACAAGATAACGAAAATGAGTCATTCAGTGAAGTCCAAATGAAAAGGAACGGAAAATGATATTTAATCGAATTTGAATACTTACATTCATTTGTCTTCCGAAAAGCGATTCAATGGCCAAACGTGTACTGAATTGTTTGTTGATATAGATTTTTGACATTCGCTGTTCGATGTTTGGGAGGGCCAATGTGTTTGATAGCATTCATAGGAAATTTCATCTAGAGTCAGATCCTTTGGTGCCATCAACTTCTTTGCAAATGCAAAATACAGCCAATGTCATAACATCCAGCATATTGCAGAAAAAAGAAAAAGTCCATCGTTTCGATGATCGTTTTGACGTAAAATGTGTAACCATTTGATCCATATAATCGACACCTGGTTTATTTGCATTATATAACAATATTGCTTCAGGTTTCATTGCTTGGCCTTGACAATCATATGTATAATGTACGGTGGAAAGCAAGTTCACAGACTTGTTTTTTTTTGCATGTAACTGCACGAAAATTGAAACTTAATTGTCATTAAATCCAAAACAAAATTAAAGGACTGGACGAGAGGTATTCTTTCTCATTTCATCAGAGATACATTATTAGATCGAATGGTACCATCGAATCCGAGACTAAGTACGGCCAGTCTCTTTAATCTTTCCAAAGTTATAAAAAAATTTTCAGCAATAATTGCACGACTACTGAGAACATTTTTTGAAAACTTCAATTGATATTGAATTTTGCTCCTTAGGTCCAGCCTGAAAACGTATAATATTATGTTTCCGCAAACGAACTGCAGCATTTGGTATCTTTTTAGTCCATTTTGTACCGTCGTTACCATAAAAACAATTTTCAATAGCACTTTGTTATTGAATTTCAGAGTGAATTTCCTCCATGAAATCTTCATCATCGTCACTGTCAAATATTTCGCTAGATTCGATTGCCACTTCGTTCTCCATATCTGATGCATCTTCTTCATTTGGCACATAATCTTAATCACCATCATCATCACTCTCAGCGAATGGATCGGTTCACATCGTCCTCCTCAGCTTCTCTTTCACATGCAATATCATTGGCTAAAGATGCTGCCGCTCGTTCATAAAATGTGGTATCAAAATTATCAATTGATCATAAGAAGCTAGGTCAAAGTCCTTTCAAGGGCTGAAATGGCCAGTTATTTATTTTTTTTTTTATCAAAATTATCACCGCGATGCCGCGTATTATATAAAAAATCAATTTCATTACTCATTTAGAACCGAATTAGCTATCAAAATAATAAGATATGAAATGATTTATTCGTCGTTTAGATACGACCCACCAAATGGCCCTGACTTTCGTCCACTAGAAAGGTATTGGGGCATTGTGAAGCGAAACTTAAGGAAAGATGGTCATGTTGCTGGTGATATTAAAGAATTTAAAAGAAACTGGCGTAGGTCAAGCAGTGCCGTCACAAAATACATTGTACAGAATTTAATGAAAAAACAAACAAACAAAAGATTCGACTTAGATTAAGAGAATAATTCTATTTTTAGATTTCAATGAAAATTGAACAAAGATATTTATATTATTAGTAAAGAAAAAGTTTTAAAAAAAAAATTATTAAAAACTGCTACGTTACTACATAAAAAAGCCCATATAAAAGCACCTTGAATATTGCTTTATATGCATATTAGAGTGGCCCTTAATTTTTTTTTTTAGAAATTGAACATGTGCGGTGCTCTCGTTTATTTCTTATCATATCAAAAGTATATTGTGAAAATTTCAAGAAAAAATATTAATATTTAGACGTGCCGCAAAGCGAAACTTCATTCAAAATATGCCTTTATATTAGAAAAAACTGTTTTTTTTCCAAAAATAAATAAAATTAAGACAATTTAATGTTCTTTTCTAGTCTACTCAACATAATATCGTATTTAACATAACATTATCTCACAAACGATCTATCATCCGTTGAAATTGGCTACAAAGTGAGAAAACTACAACTGTTTTGTCGAGCGAAAAAAAAAATTTAATTTTTTTCGAAAATTATTTTAACTAACGTTCTACAATTATGTTTTACCGATCAACTTATTACATTTAAAACAAAAAATATATGTAATTGAATCTATTAAAAGAGAAAACACTGGTTACCTTCTAACATATATGTCCTTCAAGTATTATTTTTTAAAATAAAAACAGTGAAATTATCTTTGAATTCAAGTGCAAGTCTTACTATAGAAGAATGCAAATTAATTAAACACTTGTACTTTCTGTGTTTTTAAAAAAGTTTATTATTTTTTATTCACTTCACTTAAACACTCTATGAACTCAAGTGGCTGAGCTGGACTAAAAACCTATCTGTAAAAATCAGTTCTTCTCTTATTTAAAGGCTTTTAATATAAACAAAACTTAGGATGGCTTGATCGCTTTATTATAAACAAAAGTATTTCATCACAAGTTTATTATTTTTTATTCACTTCACTTAAACACCCTAGGAACTCAAGTGGCTGAGCTGGACTAAAAACCTATCTGTAAAAATCAGTTATTCTCTTATTTAAAGGCTTTTAATATAAACAAAAGTGAGGATGGCTTGATTGCTTTATTATAAACAAAAGTATTTCATGACAAGATGAAATATTGCATCAACCAGAATATTTGCTGACATAACAAATTTTAAGCTTAAAAAATGAATCTTAAGACAAAACCATTCTTGAATCTTTAAGATACAATTTTGTTTACATTTACAATTTACTTATTGAATAAAAGGTGATCTTAACTTGCATAGATTTTTGGAAAAAGGCAAGCATACCTGCGAGTTCCCCCATCGATGTGTTCAAAAGTTGTTAGATTTGCACAAATGTTCGAAAAATTTACAAAGAAGTCAGAAATGCACAACAGAAAAAACTTTATTCTGTGATGAATTGGACAATCTATTTGATATTTCACACAGGGACGTTCTGCACCTAATCCGAATAGAGGAAGACAGCCAGTTCTTACTACTCCAGAGAGAAAATGGAAGACCCGGTTGCATGATTGACGTTGATGACGTCTGAAAAAAAAAGAAAAACATAGGAAGCGCAAACTCGAGGAGAAGAAGCGGGAAAGAAGTATGATTTGTATAATAATTAAAAATTGGTTTAGCTTTGTTATTTGTGATCTTACGAGTATTATAATGTAGAAAGAGCACAGGCAAAATATCATATGCATTACAGTTTCCATGAGTATTAGTACTACACAGATAGACAAATGTACCTTTTCTCCTCCTTTTGTGTTGTTCGACGAAACAACAGAAATTAAAGTTGACATGGCTAAAAAAATCCAGGAAGATGACCAGTTTGAAAGTGATAGCAGAAAGAAAGTATTTTTATACAAAGAAGATATACAAACACTTATTAATAAAAATATCGTCGACTTTTTATCACCACCATCGATGAAACTTTCCCAACGTTTCAAAATTGGAACAGATTTTCTTTAAGTACATTCGGAAGATTGGAAATCTCAAAATGACTACACTGATGTTCTGAAAATCATTACTTCTCTAATAGTACTGAACGACACAGCTTAACATGCGGTTAAATTAATAACTGATTTTAACCCTATTTATGTCAGGCTGTGTCTTTGGGTCACTATTAAATTTCAAACCAATATAAATGATTTAAAACTTGTTTTAAAGCAAAATAAGTTAAATGTATTTTATTATTGGTCATTCTATTTCTGTAATATACAATTAATTTTTGTTTATGTTTTTATAATACTTACCTATTACACAAAATATTAAAATACAACATGAACTGTCACGTAGTGACTCTAAGACACTGGTATCTGCAAAAGACGTAATAATGGAAAACTCATCATGAAACCCAGCTTAGAATGCATCGACAGTATAATCAAAGAAGAGGCGTCAACTTAACTGTTCCTCTTATAAAAAAGGACGATTTTCTAAGCAATTCTGTGGTAATACTCAGAAACCCATGAATAACGAGCATTCACAGAAAAGTATAGTTTGTCTTAAATGTACAAATTAATAGTTTAATAACAATATCCACATTGCTTATAAATAATTTAATTTTTCTTTTTATTAAAAGAAATTTATTCTCCATGAACGATATTTTGTATTAAACTTTCTTTTTTTCAATAAAATAATTATGTTTTTTGTATTAGTGTCTCTAAGTCACACCGTGACAGTTTACGTTGTTCAAATAGCGTGACATGAATAGGGTTAATAGCCTCCTAACTAAAAACACTAACTAACGGGATTATCTCCTAAAAGTATATATGCATTTCTGATTGTTTGATTGAGAATTTAAAGATTTTACTTTTTTAAATGTAGATTATTCGGGACTATCGTAAGAAATATCCAGGATACAGTCGTGAAATTTTATTTCGGCCCTACGAGCAATAACTAAAGTAAAAACAATTATGAATAATAAACGGTGTTAAATTTAAGTAAACAAAAAAAAAAAAAAATAAAAAAAAAAGACAAATCTATTGATTAAGATTTTATTTTTTGTTGTTATTGTTGTGTTAGGAACGTACAAACTTTATACAATTTATAATTGGAAACATAAATTTTTTTCAAAATAATTAATTTTACATAAGTATTTTCGAAAAAAGTATTTTTAAAAAAGTTTTTTTGCTCCACAAAAAATTTTGAGTTTCCGCATTTTTTACCCGATTTCGACACATAATATCTCCTTGGAAAGAAATGTTTATACTCATACGCCAATAAAAGATTGGAAAAAAATGATTACATTAATTTCATTTGTTTTCGGAAAAAAAATAGTTCTTAAAAACAATAAAAATGTTGTAATTTTCGTATTAGTCAACCGTTTTCGACGAATGATAGCACGTTGGAAAAATAAATTATATGCCTAATGCGATATTATGTTTCGTTGATTAAAAAATCACACAAAATTGTCTTAATTTTAATTATTGTTAAAAAAAAAACAATTTTTTCCTATATGAATGTGTATTTCGAATGAAGTTTCGTTTTGCGGCACGTCTAAATATTAATATTTTTTTCTGAAATTTTCAGAATATAATTTTGGCATGATAAGAAACAAACGAGGGCACCGCATATTCAATTTATAAAAAAAAAATTGCGCATACAGTTAAGGGCCACCCTAATGCATATATATCGCCCACTTTTGCTGGAGTGGTATTCAAAAAATAAATCATTCAATTCACTAAACGTAAACTTCGCGCCGCGGCGCTGAATATTACGCAGAAATCAGCTGAAAATCGTACTGTAAATGGTAGACAGTCTACACACTCTTACAAATACAAAATTACCACTACGACAACAAAATTATACACTAACACAGAAGTGTACGTTATGATGCATGAAAAGGAATAACATTGAAATAAAATGTCATAAAACGTCAAGGAAGCATAAAACCGAGTGAACAAAAAAAAAAAAAAAAAATTATAAATCGAAATAAACCAAGATGAAACAAAAGCCGAAGAAAACTACAACAGAAAGAAAGCAATGAAAGCTCAACCTTAGGAAGGACATAAAATAAATAGCAAAATAAATAAAACAAAAAACAAATAAAAACAAAAAAGCGGCAACAAAACAAACAAATAACCGAATAAATAAATGTAAGCATAATTCAGGGAAAGTGTTGTGTAAAAAAACGAAAATCCTAGCATAAGCAAAGGCGCTGAAGTGCAAAACTAAAAACCGAATAACAAGAAAAACAACACAAAATAATAAAAAAAAATAAAACCAAAAAGCAACAATTCTCAATAAACTGTTGAGGACATCTTTTTATTTTTATGCACACACACAACAATAACTCTCTTAACAATAAAAAAGTTTCAACGCTGCAAACCGGTAGTGCCACTATATCCGGTATATGCACACATCCTGAGTTCTTGCTGCTACAGCTACCCAAGAGGAAGGACACTAGTACTTTTTGTTAACTTTAATCCGGCACGAGCGTGACCTACTTTGCAAGTTTATTAGTTCGAGCCAACTTCATGCGGGACATGCCTGAATATTTTCGTGACACAGTCCGCTTGTGCGTCCGTTCACCCACCCATCCGTCCGTCCATCCCTCCTTCCGTCTATCTAACGTTCTGTGTCTTAATTTATACCGCTTGCGATAATATTTAAGCTCAAGTTTATGTTACTTTTATGCTCGCATGATAAGAAAACCATACAGTATGGAGCATACAGCGGATTAGCATCGTAAGGGCTGTTCAGCCTTTCGTCACTTTTGTCCTGATTGTTGTTTTGCTATAATTGCAATTTCCTGCGCACACATTCGAGCAAGTCCTTTGCCCAAATTATTCTTCAATCATTCATTCATTTTGGGCTCTTATAAAGCAAGTTTTGTGCAGAAAAGTGGAAGTGGTTTGTTTGGCCGGAAGAGTATAGGAGTGTTCGAGTGTTTGATGTTGTGCGAGTTGTTGTTGAGAAGGGTGTATGTAGCTTGCTAGTGGAGGGTGGGTGTTCAGCAGTGAACATGTGTAGCTTCTAGTTATAAATGAACTAAAACTTATCACTGTCTTAATGAATGACATTGTTTTTATGTTACGAGTATTGTTACTAACGCTGAGCATCTGTATCTGAAACTGAATCTGTAACTGTATCTGACTTTGATTCTGATAATTATTGTGTTTTTGTTATTGTTATGCTTGACGTTTGCTATTCTATGCCAGTGATTTTGGCATATTTTGGTTTTACGAACAATTTTTTCTTCACCATTGTTTGTTGATGGGACTTTGGTGTTATTTTAAACCTGTATTAATTTGTCTGCTCCTTTGTGTTTTATCCATTAATCATTTGTAACAAAAACAAGAACTGGATTCTTTCTACTGAATTATTCGACCTTGAAGCCGTGCAAGAGTTTCTAACGTCTTCATGTCACATCAAATCAAATAACCTCAAGTGGTTTCGTCAAAATTAATGTCATTTTAAAACTGTTTCTCAGACTCAAGATAAATGACAAATATTGTGAAGGATTTAAGCTGGAGTGTAATTTGTTTATTATCCTAAGGCTCATATTTTAATGTCATAGCGTAATATGAATAACAATATGCTTTGAATTTATTAAGATATTTGTGAAAATTTAAATGATTAGTTGTCTTGAAGAAGTTGTACTTGGTCTAGACTTCTTCAAATAATATGAAGTAAATTTAATTTAAGCACAAAAAGTTGAAAAAGGCATCTTTCTAAAATGCATCGTCGTTGCATGGAAATATTACTCAATGAGTATAGCTGTTTTAATAAAATAAAGGTGAGTTCCTTGACTTTAGGACACAATAAAAAAAAAAAAAAATATAAAAATTCATCTAGACGCGGAGGGAGCTGCCTACGCAACGAAACTGCAAAATTTGTTTCACGGAACTATAACTCTCTAAGTATAGGTGCTACGGTAAAAAGTGTTATAAGCCATGAGAGGCTAGTTTTTAACCCTCATAATACAAATAGAAAAATTCATTCTGTCATGAGACCGTGGTGAAAGTCGCTATAAGATCGAAAATGCGACAATAATGCAACGGCGTTTTTACGACAGCAAATAAGGGTTCTGTGACCACATGGCAAAATTAAAAACAAAAATTCTTGAAGCCACGACATTACGAAGACATTACGAAGGCAATGCAGTGAAAATGCAACAACTATGAAAAAAAAGTTGCATGGAATTGTAACTCCGTGGTTATTGGAGCTACAGTTAAATTTATGGAACGAAATGGAAAATCGAAAACATAAAAAAATTAAACAATGGCCTCATGAAGCCTCTCAGGGAACCCCCTGAAGTAACCTTAATACAACAAATACAAAATTAAATCAAAAATAAAAAATAGAAAAAAATTAAATTTAAATAAACAAGGATTTGGAAAAGGATTATGGCAAGGATTAGAAAAAGAAATGAGGGCAATGATTTGGACAAAGATTAGGACCAGGAATATGATAAGGAGTTGTGCAAAGAGCATGGAATTGAATAAGGATTAGGAAATTCAGACAAAGATCGGGAAAAGGAATGTAATGAGCATTGGAGCAAGGATAAGGATAAAGATTTAAACCCACCTATAAAAATATTTAGCACAAAATTGTGAAAGCTTCAAGAAATTAGCCAAGGAATAGAACAAGAAATTGCTTACACTGAGGCGCGACTTAGGACAAAGATTTGGAACATAAATTGGAAAAAATTGGAAAAAAAAATAATAAGATCAGGAATTTTGACATGGATTAAAAAAGAGTTTAGACAAGAAGTAGAACAAATGAACATAGGAATTATTGGCACAAATAAATTTGGACAAGTTTGAGATCAAAGAAAAGGATGTGGACAAGAATAAAAATACGCTCTCACGTCAAAACCTATGGGTGTGTCAACGATACAACCAGCTGTTTTTTGTTTTTTAAAAAGTATTTCATTCACATTTCTTCCCTAAACAATCCAGTGGAAATAACTCAACTTTAAAGCTCAGCTTGATTTTATAAATTACAGGAAAACCACGGTCAAAACACATACATATTACCATGACACAATTATAAAAGGTATTATTGACAGTTTTTTTCGTCTTGCACTAACTATCAAAAAGTTGAAGTATAAATTAGAGAACGAAAAAAGTAAAAAAAGAAAATAGAAAGTAAAATATACAGGCAAATGACAGTCGGTGCAAGACACTCGTGAGAAAATAGTCAGCTGTGACTCCTACCATGTACAATTGTATAATGCATATTATAATTCAATAATCTGATTTATTGTCTCATTGAAAATGTAGAGAGATAGAGCGGAAAACTCCATATAAAAAAATTCATGAACATGCTGAAGTTGGTCAGTGAATCCCCTTTTAACAAAACTTGTTGGATTAATTCACCACATCAAAATGAATTTCAACATATTAGAATCTACTTCGATCAAATTGGCTATTAGTGTGGTGAAGTCATTTGTTCTTTTGTTTTAAGAGCAGCAAAGTATGTATGTGTCTGTATTTATTTTTTGTTTTGTTGTGTTGTGCTTGCTGAGAACTAAGAGAGAATAGAGTAGAGAGCAACATGGAGTATATGGAAACTCTCGCAGCACAAACGCATGAAAAGCTTACGATCAAGCAATGCATGGAATAATGGATGATTTTTTTAAAAACTTTGCATTTTAATTAAAGATACTAATTATTAAAATTCTGTAGAAAAACTACCCCTATATCCTTTTGCAGCGCAAATGTGTTATTTTAAAAATTATTTCATAAAAATCGGATCAGGTTTTTTGGAGTTTAGTGGTTACAAAATGTTTACGTTAATTTTATATAATAGTATAAATACATATATGAAATTTTTGGTAAAAAAGTAAGAAATCTTTTGTAGGCTTTTTTAAAAATTCGTTAAAAATAGCAAATGTTGGAATCCAAGCTAAAATTTTGTATAAGCCTTATATTTGGATTGATATATTATAACGACACTATGTTCAAAAGGTGAAAAATTTACTACAATCACCATGAAAAATGTGACACACAACTTCAGACTAAAAAAATTTAAAAAAATTTCGTAAAAAGAGTCCAAAAAGAGTATACCACAAGAAAGACTCATTCAAGATCTTTAAGATATATTTCAGATTTTTTCTGTACAACTTACGGTTTCGAAATTATAGCTGTTTGAATACATGCACTAATTGTATTTTTCCAGATATTGTGAAATTGTTTACAGTGCATAACTTTAAAAAGAAATTGTTTTCGCAAAAACAAAAACACAGTTTAAGGGGAGCAACGCAGCCAGAGGCCGAAAAAAAGGTCATGTTTGTGAATTTTTTTAAGGAAACCTATGGGATATTTTTGAATGAGGGTTTTTATTTATAAAAATATTTATAAAAATATACACATTCAAGAGTATTTTTAGTTTTTTTTTTATTAAAAAAAATTTAATATTAAGGTCGATACAGCAGTTTTTGTAGAGCGCTCTGAAAAAAAGGTGAAATGCGGTGACCAAGATTGCTCCTCCTTAATTCATCTGAAACAAAAAAATGAAATATATTATTAAAGTAGATACTTAAAACTCGTACTTGTCATAGCCGTTTTTGAAAATATTGATTTTTCAGAAAATGGCGGACTTTCAAACGTAAAAAAACGATTTTCGACCAAAAATTTGTCATAGTTTTGCCTATAAAAAATGAACGAAGCTAAAAAAAAAAACAATCCTATGACAAGTACGAGATTATTATGTGTAGAATAAGCCTGCAAAAAAATCAAAACGATCGCTTCACTGAGCTTTGAGAAATCTTGGTCACCGACTTTGAAAACATGGTTTCGAGAAAAACGCGATTGAAAATAAGCGCCAGCACTGCGCGCTCTAGAAGGCGGTTCACTCAGTAGGCTATAACTTTGTTATTTTTTGAGATATTAACTTGAAATTTTCACCAAATATTCTTGAAACTTAAGTCTTTAAGAAAATGCAAAAAAAATGTTTGAAAAAAAAAAAAGTTCTGACTGCGTATCTCCCCTTAAGTTATTTTCATGAGCACTACTAACCTACAAAGTTAAAAAAAACTGAATCATAAAGGTCGGATTTTCCTCAAAAATAGTCGAATTGATATGGAATCATCGATATACATATTAGATGGGTTTTGGATTCCATACATTTTCTTAATATATGTCAGAACCTAAATGCAAGGCAGATTCAAAATCCGGGATGAATAATAAAAAAAAAAATTTCCAAAATGGATGGACTTCGCTAAATAACTTAAATTTGAAGAATTATAAAATGGGTGCTTCAAATCGATTATCCTATTTGCATTTAAATCTTACAAAAACTGTTGACAATAACATATTGTAATGTAAAATCGTCCACTTAACCCGAATTTTTTTTTTTAAGTGAAACCTTTAGTCGCGATGGGGAGTAAACCCGATGAATCAATTCGCCGATAAAACACTTCGCCGTGAAACGGTTCGGCGTGTTTATAACATAGTGTTACACAAAATGAAATAAAAAAAATAATTATATAGTATGGACACAGTAGCTTTTCAACTGCATGGTTCATACATCGAGTAATTATAATAAAAATAAAAAATAAATAACTGGCCATTTCAGCCCTTGAAAGGACTTTGACCTAGCTTCTTATGATCAATTGTGTTGTGCGTGTTACTAATTTTCTACACAATTGACCGAGAAATGGACCTACAGGTTTAACGCCGACTCCGAACGGCGATGAACGGAATGTTCTTATTCTCAAGAAGCTTTACATGGCATTTTGATTACTCTCTGAGGTTTGCCATTGTCTGCAGAGAGGTGGCGGCCGTACAGAAAAATCATTTTAATTCAAATAATTTTCTGTCGCTGCTGGGATTCGAACCCGGGTTTCCAGGTTCGTTGACATAGAGGCCACCAACTACGCCACGGACGTAATTATAATATTGCCATGAAAATTCGAAGCATATGGAGCATGCCTTCGACTGGGCCGAAGGTAAAATATCCCCACGGCCGAACCAAAGTGGGAGGAAGGCTTTGAATGGGAGGAAGGCATGATTTTCACTCGATTTCGTTGAATTATATACTCAGAGTGCATATGAAAGCTTATTTGCAAAATTTCTAGTCAATATATTAATTTTTGTGGAATTCTAAGAGATTTTAACGTTTTGATAAAGTCACTTTGTATGGGAGGTAGGCGTGGTTTTCATTCGATTTGGCTGATTTTTGAACTGAAACTTTATTTTTTAAATACAAGTCTAAATATCGAATTTCGCGATGATGGCTTGAAAATTACGGCTGTAGTCGTGACAGACAGTCAGACGGACGGACCGACAGACGGACGAACATGGCTAAATCGATTCGGGTGGTGATGCTGATTAAGAATATTTATATTTTTCTATACCTACCATGCCTCCTTATGGGCTTTACAAAAGGAGTGACAAAATTAATATACCCTGGTATAAAAATACGATAATTATAAAAGTATCTCAGAAAACAAAAATTGCAAAAGTGTATTTATATAAAGTGTACTGGTACCTTAATTAGCCTTATAAAGGGTGTTTTTTTTAGGGGTTTGTTTTTCGAATAGAGATAAAACTGGCATTTTGTGGTCAAATCTGGCAACTCTAATGTCATTTATGTTCAGTTTGGTTTGCCATTTCATCATGAACAGGTTGACAAAAGAACAACGCTTGCAAATGGGCCGAAAATGAGATTGATCTCGATGCTGATTTTCATCGCAAAATTTTGAAACCATGAGGCTCATTTTTGGTTGAATGGCTACGTCAACAAGCAAAATTGCCGCATTTGGAGTGAAGAGAATCCACATGAGATCCTTGAGACGCCATTACATCCACAAAAACTGACTGTTTCATGTGCTCTATGGGCTGGTGGAGTCATTGGGCCATACTTCTTCCGAAATAATGCTGGAGAGTCAGTTACCGTTAATGGAGACCGGTATAGAGCCATGATAACCGACTATTTTGTTCCCGAATTGGATGGCATGAATGTGGATGAGTTGTGGTTCCAACAAGACGGCGCTACATGCCACACAGCGCACGTCACAATCGATTTATTGAAGGAAACATTCGATGAGCGCATAATTTCGCGGAATGGACCTGTCAATTGGCCACCAAGATCGTGTGATTTGACACCATTGGATTATTTTCTTTGGGGATATGTGAAGTCGCTCGTCTACGCCAACAAACCAGAAACGTTAGGGGACTTGGAGGCCAACATTCGTGGCGTTATTGCCGACATACTTTTATTTATTTATTTATTTATTTATTTATCATATTTAAACATTAATGGCATAAAATTATTCTTCCAATAAAGCCAAATTGATGGACATTAAAACGATTTTCTTGTGTTTTATCTCTATTCGAAAAACAAACCCCTAAAAAAAACACCCTGTATGTTAGAAATGAACACTTCCGATCCGATTATACTCGTAGCTGAATTTGTAAAAATGCTTAAATTACTTTCTGCCCTTTAAAAACAAAAAATGCAGCATTAAAAAGTTACACAAAAATTTCATCCAGGCCAACAACACTTCTACAATCAAAGCAAGCAACTCCAACTTGTGGTCACTTTGAGTGAACAAATAAACATATTTTTGTCTGACATGTTTTGGACAACTTGTAAATTTTAATTTACAAATATGTCTTAAGTTACATTTTTGGCGTTATCTGTCAAATATTTCTGCGCATTTATAAATTTTTGTATGTTCCCCCCCCCCCCCCCCCCCCTCTTGTTTTCACTCAACAAAAATATTTGTGATTTTGATGCACAAGCAGTGCTAGATATTCCATAAATTTTCTTCTACCTGGAGGCAGAGAGAGACACACACAGACATCTCAGCCTCTTGAGTCATGCTAGTCAACATTCTAGCTTCACTCACATGCTTCATTCTAATGTTGTCATCGTAGTTGACAGACAGACGAACACACACACACACTCAGCTCACTTGCTTCTAGTTCACAACAATGGAATTTATACGAGTTAACTATGTGTGGCAACGCTGGATGATGTCCTTGTTAGCAACAACTGGACATTGGTTGGCCAGTGAAGTGCATGCAGCACATGCATCACTGTTGCTGGCAACGCATTCACCTGCCTGCCACCTGCTCGTTTCAGTGTTTGTCATTCTTTGTGTCTCCTCTGTTGGCCTGTTTGTGCTGCTTGCCAAAATGCCTGTTGGTCTATCTGTCTGTCGCTGCCGGCTGGCTGCTGCCTGCTTGCCTGGTTGATTTGCTGTGATGAAGCCATCGGCTGCATAGTGTTTAGCTAGTTGGCTGCCACAACGAAGAAGTTGCTTAATTGTTCGGTTGGTTGGTTAGTTTTATGCAGCCTAAAAAGCGTCTTTATTTATTGTCTGTTACCTTGTTTTCAAAACTTTCGCACTTTGTTTATGGGTAAGGTGTTCAAAAACGTTTGAGTTGCTTTTTTTATTATCAACAATTTTTCTTCCTTTAAGAAATTTTGTAAAATTTAGCATTTTTATTTAATTTACATAAATCAAATAATAATTCAAAAGCTCCAATATTTAGTATAACAAACGTCCACTCAAGAGAATTACTGCCAAGCCGCAAATAACTTTGAATTGAGTGCATGCAGTTGAAACTAAATTAAGCTGAAAATTTCACTCTCTTCTAACGGAAATCGTTATACAACGCTTTTTATGCGGTCAATTTTCAATAGTAAACTGTTCTAACCCCACTACAACCTCCTCCAATTCATCTACCATACAGTGTGTATTAAAATAAGCAAAAAAAAAAAAAATCATTTCAGAAATTGATAAATTTAGCAAATCATCACAATACAACCGCAAAAACTGATACGCACACACCTTGGCCAGTTATTTGCGATGTGTTGTTCATGTTTGTGGTGTGTGTGTGTGTGTGTGTGTGTGATATCTATGAACTATAATAAAATATATGTATTACATGACTTGTACAAACCGTTAGCTATCAAAATTGTTGCTCTTGTACAAATCGCATTATTGCTGACATGATGATGCAGCAACATCATCGACAAGCAACAAATTGCATCAAATTTCACTTTTCATGCAAAGGGTTAATTTGTTGTTGTTGTTGTTGTTGTGTTTTATTTGTGGCACTAGATAATATGTATGAATCTCGATCGATGAGTGGCAAATTGCAGTTTTAGCCATTGGAGTTATATATAGCTGCGCCTAAATGTAGGCTATTATTTCTATACAATAAAAGTTTCCTTTAATCTAAGACGGATCGAATTGTGTGTAGAAAAAAATAAGTCAGCCATTCGGGGTCTCAAAAGTTAAACGAATTCTTAAGAGCAATTTATACATATTTTTTTTTTTTCAAATCGGAGTAAATTCATCGGTGCGATTTTGATTCTCCTTAAGATCCTTTTTGGCAAAAAAAAAAATCACGTTTTTAGTATGTCATTTCATATTTTTAGTCTAGTATGTATTAGACTTTGTTTAGAACTGAACGATGGTATAATAGGTAGAAGATGTCTTTTTGTGCCTCAACCGAGACCTATGCTGTCGTTCTCAGAAAGAAAGTCACATATCCATTTTAGAAGTTTTGAGATATTTACACGCAAAGAAATTTTTCGTTTACCACAACTGAAAAATTCACCAACTATACTTCGTTTGCGAGCTGTATTTGCCGCAAACGAATATTCAGTTGTCACAACTTAAAAATATATCTTATATACATAAACCGCAAGCTATTTCGGTCATTATTATTTATTATATTAATAATCTTTCTCATTATGTCCGTCCGTCTTCTTATGGATTCCACCTCTGTTGCTATCTTCGTCCGCGTATTAAGCAAACTACCAATTTCCTTATAAAGTAACAATTTGTCCAAAAAGTAACTCTAAACTATAAGCGTTATGTTTATACAACGAAGGGAAAAATAAACAAAATTTTTAGTTGGGAAAAACGAAGTTTTCAATTGCTGCAATTTAAAAATCACTCGCGTTTATGACAAACGAAATTCATTTCCTGCAACTAAATGACTCGTTTCTCACAACTGAAAATTTTGTTTATTTTTCGTTCAACGTTTATGACAACTGTTGAAATGTTTGCAATAAACGATTTCAAGCACGACAAACGAAGTTCGTTTGCGGCAAACTGGCGATAAACGTTTTTTTTCTTTGCGTTACATTATTAACATTATCCACGCCTGAGTATCAATTTTATTTAAATATTTACGTGGACAAATCAAATATTTTCCATGCAACTAGTTTTTTTTCCGTATTTGAATTTTATTTATACCACACACGTCTACACATATTCCATGCAAGCAAGCAGCAACAGCATCGCACACGGACACACATATTCCGACAAGCAGCAACAGCATCGCACTCTGTTCATGCAGTTCTTTTCTTGCAGTTGCAACCTTAGTTCTTATAGTTCTCATTTCGTTTTTGTTGCAAGAGTAATATAACAGAAATATTTGGTCGTACATATTGCTTATGCGATTATGTAGGTTGGAGTAACAACTGGACATTTTCCCACGAAATTGTCGCACAGATTGTTATTTGCCTCCATAAATTGCTTTATAATTTTTCGTTTTATAGTATTTTTGACATTTGGTGCCATAATATTGCGCCGGCTGTCAAAAATAGTATAATATCAAGGAACGAAAAAAGAAAATAAAGTAACCATGCTAATGGCATTAATGGACGCAGCTCGTGAGAAATATTTGAATATATTGTTTTTTAATTTCAATATTTTTTATATAAATTTCCTTTAGATGTGATAGTTTTATTTTCAAATAGTAAATTTTTAAAAGATATTTAAAAAATTCATGCATAATTTTAATATATTTTTTTATTATTTCTGTTTAAATATTTTAATATTTTATTTAATTAAAAAAGTTTTAAATGCATTTTAAATATTTACGTAGTCGATTTATGCAAATGCGTTATTGGTGCAAAAATGACTCGCTTTTTGGATAAATTAAAAAAGTTTTTGGATAAATTTAATATTTTTTTCCCTTAGTGTAGCTTTTACGTTTTTAATCTATCGTTTTTTACACTAAAAGTGGAGAAGTGACCATTTTACTTAACGTTTTTTAGTTTTTTTCCGGTTGAAAATCGGTATTCTAAGCTAAACACAAAAATCAGAAACTTATTCACGGTTCCAAATCTGCCCTTATCTCAATTTTGGAATTTTGCCGTTTATGATTTTCTTTCTTAGAACGGCAGTATGTACCTTGCGAATGTTAGATGCAAACATATTCCTTGTCTTAATCCCAGTCCAAGACTTTTCCCAATGTTTGTCCAATCTTAGAGAAAATTTGTGTCCTACTCCCAGTTCTAAAATTTGTTCCAATCCTTCTCATAACGTCTATCCAAATCCTTATCCCACTCCTTGTTCTTATTCTTGTTAATCCTTTTCCTTATCATGGTTCTTATCCTTGTCCAATGCTTTTAGCTAATTTTCGTCCTAATTTTCGTCAAAATTCATGCCACTACCCTTTTCGTAAATCTTTTCCGAATCCTTGTTCTAACTTTTTTCGCAATCCTTGACTTTATCCTTTATCAAATCCTTTTGCTAATCCCTATCCTTATCTTTTTCCACTCCTTGTCATTATTCTTGTCCTTATAATTTTCCAAATCGGTTTCTTAATTCTTTTTCTTACCCTTGTCCTTATAACTGTTCTAAACCTTGATCTTGTTCTTGCCCTGATCCGTATCATAATGTCTGTACTAATCCTTGCACTAATATCATAGTTGTCCGAATTCTAGTCCTTACAATTTTTTTACATCATTTTCCTTCTCCTTGCTCTAGTCTTTGACGTAATCCCTGTCCTCACCCTTGCACTAATAGTTGTCAGAATCCTTGTCATAATCCTTGTCCTAACAATTTTTGACATAATTTTCTTAATTCTTGTTCTAGTCATCGCCTTTGTGGCATCCGTAGCGTAGTTGGTTAAAGTGCGTGGCCTCTATGTCAACGAACTAGTGACCCGGGTTCGAATCCCAGCAGCGACAGAAAATTATTTGAATTAAAATGATTTTTCTATACGGTCGCCACCTCTCTGCAGAGGAAAAACCTCAGAGAGTAATTAAAATGCCATATAAAGCTTCTAGAGAACAAGAACATTCCATTAATCGCCGTTCGGAGTAGGCGTTAAACCTATAGGTCCGGTTCTCGGTCAATTGTGTACAAACTTAAGAACACTCACAACACAATTGATCATAAGAAGCTAGGTCAAAGTCCTTTCAAGGGCTGAAATGAGCAGTTATTTATTGGAGCGAGCGAGCGAAGCTCCCATGGAACAACTTGCATGAAGAATGTTTAAAGGAGCAGAACTCTGAAATGGGTTGACCGATTTTAATATTTCTTTTTCTAAACTGTTCTACTGATCTTAAATTAGGTGCCTGCGAAGCCCAAATTTGGAAATTCTGTTTAGTTTAGAAATTTATTAAAAAAAATATTTCCATATCTTTCTTTGTTGATACATATTCGCTTAAGGCCAAAACACATAGAAAGCATGCATGCCTCAAGCATGCATCATGCCTGTGAAGCATGCTTGGTTAAAGCACATAGAAAGCATGAATCGCATAAGGAATAAATTTCAAATATGTTAAACTGAATAGAAATTTTAAAGTAAAGTAGTAAAAATACATCAAATTTAATAAAAAACAATTAAACACGGAATTGGAGCATATTTTATGCTTAATGGTTGTGTTGATATTGCTTTTATTTCACACATGTCTTCTGTCAATGCTTTGATGCCTGCAAAAAGTTAAAAGTTCGCCAACTTCAGGCATGCTTCAAGCATCATGTATGCGTGCATGCTTTTAATGTGGGCTACTTCATTAGAATATGTATATTCAATCACAAATGTCAGATGCTTGAAGCATGCATGCCTCCTATGTGTTTTGGCCTTTAATTCAGTTTGCTGCTTGCTTGCTTCTGTATGTATCCGTCGTTCGCTTCGCTCGCTCGCTATAAATAACCGAACAGCATGGAACAACAACAACAACAAAAACATTAAGGCGAATGTTGTTCGCTGCAACAGCTGTTTATTACTAACTAAAATAAATAACTGCTATGCTGAAGTTTGTAAATGGATGCAAATACATTAAAATTAAATTGTTTTATGTTTTTATTTTCATGTGTTGGAAATTTCCAATTTTTTTAATTTTTTATTATATGGTGACTGGTAGGCTTATTAGCTTTCATTGCTTCCCCTAAGAATGTGCTGATTTTAACACCAACTCATTAAACCATTATCAGATTCTATCAATTCATGACTATAACTTATGGTGTTTTCGTTTCTACCAAAAAATGTTACCTTTTCATTGTCCTCTTCTTTTTTCGTTTTCGATTGTGCAAACGGGTGAAAAAAATCTGTGTTCGTTTCTTAAAATGTTACAGTTATATTGGGCAAAAAAGGCACATTTCTTGCCCTGCGAAACTTTTTGAGGGGAGAATGTTGCCCTGAAAATCAGCTGATTGCTTTAAACGAAAATATTATGAAATGCGTGTGTTAGACAAGGTTAAATATATGCATTCATAATTTGACACTTAAATAATATTTTTAATAAAGCGAATTTTTTTATTTTTGGCGCACACAAATATATCAGCTGATTGAGTAAGCAGGGTAGTATTTTGTGTTCAAAACCTGCACTTTTTGAGGGTTAAGTACAACACTTGAAAAATGTTGTACTGTGGTAGGGCAACATTTTTTTGTAGAAACGAAAACACCAATAGATTTAAATTCAAATAATTAACAAAAAAAACCAAAATTAACAAAAACCTCCATTCCTATCCATGTTGCTATCAATATCGCGACATTCTAATTTGTAGGTCCTAGGATCTAGGTTATTGTGATATTGATCGCGACAAGGATTGAAATATAGACTTAGAAATGTTTTTAAATATTGTCAACATTTAGTTCATTAAAACTCCACTAGACGGTTTCGTATATTCAGAAGCATCAAGAGGGAGCACTCAGCATTTGAATAGAGATGAAAGTCGAGTCTTGGTTTTTGTTCACATTGCTTTAAACAACAATTTAACATAACAATTATACTAAATTAAATAAGGAAAGTGTTCGTAATGAACCAGACAATGAGGAAAATTGGACAGAACAACAAACTTTCAGGGAATGTTCATTAAGAGTATCATTAGAAGAACTGTCTACAAATCAAATTTTTAATCAACAATCAGCGTTCATCTTTTTTTTTTACACTGGACCCCCGGTAATCCGGCCCCTGACTAATTCGGCACCCCCTGTAATCCAATACGTCTATTATTATTGAATATTTTTTTGACAATCTTCGCTAATGTAGATAATGCATTATTGAACAGGTTACTTACTTGTACTTGTATTGATTGATATATATTATGATTTTATTCATAATTTTTGATTATTTCAGTATGTATATTTATTTGTACACAATTATTTCCTAATGTAAAGTTATTATTTTTTGTAAGTTCTATAGCATTAATAACGTCAATTTTATAATAAAACGTAAGCTTTATATTGTATTGTTTAATATACTTAATTTGACACACATAATGGAGTAGGATTTGTACTTCAGAGTATAACATACATAACCTTATCATTTTTTTTAAGCTTTGAACCAAGGTTTTTAGGTGTAATACCTATTCAGTCAAGTCTGCTTTGGTTCGAAATGGGGTGGTAGATTAGTGTGAGCCAAGGGGCAATCAATTCAATTCAAGTAATAAGGCAATCTCATCCACAAACTACGACTCCAAGTCGTAAATATTGATGAGTTTTCAATTTCAGCTGATTACTTAATCAATGAATATTGCAAACGCGAAAGGTCAAAGCGTAGGATCATGGCCTAGCTGGGATTCGAACCCGGGACCTCTGGGGTGGCAGTTGATCACGTTTGACGCACATTTACCGCATTTGTGACATCAATGTTACCATTTGTTACTTTGTGGCCAAATTGTATGTAAACGGTAAACTTCCGGTACATTTTTAGACACATTTTTGAAAATGTTTAACGTGAATAATCACAAAAAGCGCTGAAATTGAAGAATACAACATTAAGAAGCTGAAAAATGTTGGCAATGCTGTGACAATCATCAATGCTTTACGCACCCACGAGCGTTGTCAGACTCCTTCGACGATGCAAGAGGCTTAAGCCAAAAATTGAGACTTAAATTAATGAGTCAAAATCTTTTTCTATTGGTAGGACTGTGCAATGGGCCATAGGTGAGGTTGTTGAAATTTTCTATAACAATTGCGAAAGTGGCCGATTTATAGAGGAATTTCCTTTGTGCATTATGATCAAGTTTCCAAATTATTCTGGACCAAAATACAACAATTTAAATGTTTTACTTATTTCTTCCGTAGTAGTATCATTCAAAAAAGGATCAAACAATTTTACTCGCAAGAAATTTTCACTACAACTTGCGTATGCCTTTAATATTAAAAATCGCAAGGATTAATTCTCAATCAAGCAGTTTTCGATATTAGTGAAAGGAAATTTACGTTATATTCCTTATGATAGGCTATTCCTTATGATAAGAAAATAAATAAAAAGAAAGGATTGGTTCAAAAACACCGAATACAATAAAATATTGTATTTCAACTAAAATATATTAACATTTTTTTGTAATTGAATGTTTGAGATCTGGTAATTTTATTGACAAAAAGTAGAATCCTCATTTAATTGAAATAACAAAACCTATTTAATATCTTTGCTTATATAGTTTTTACAAAAATCTATTGGAGCTAGCAACTCAACTAAATTGCCTCCACAACGTACCAATTTATGTGGCTAGCTAGCAAACGCGTAAGTGTTTGCTAAGCGACTGCTACGACCTAGTTTATTTATGTTTATTTTTAGTCATTGTCTTTGTCTCTGTTTTATTCCCTGACCTCATGTATTTCTAAATCCTTGACCTTATCCCTGTTCTTATCCTTTCTAATTATTATCGTTCTAGACCTTGTTCTTCTTCTTATTATTGTACTAATAATTACTCTTAGCATCATGTCCTAATCTTTTTTCTAATTCTTGTCCTAACTCTTGTCCGAATCCTTATCCCAATCATTATCCAAATCCTCCTCTTTTTCCAAATCCTTTTTCTAGTCTTTGTACAAATCTTTGTCTCGACGCTTTTTTGCTTATGCTTTGCTTTTGATTTTAATTTTGCTTTTACTTTTGTTTTTACTTTTGTTTTTGGTTTTGCTTATGCTTTTGCTTTTGCATTTGCTTTAGCTTTTGCTTTTGCTTTTGCTTTCCCTTTTAATTCTTACTTCATCTTTTGCTTTAGCTTTTGTTTTTGTTTTTGCTTTTGCTTTAGCTTTTGCTTTAACTTTTGATTTTGCTCTTACTTTTGCTTTTGATTTTGATTTTGCTTTTGCTTTAGTTTTTGCTTTTTCTTTTGATTTTGCCGTTACTTTTGATTGTGCTCTTACTTTTGCTTTTGCTTTTACTTTTGATTTTGATTTTGATTTTGATTTTGATTTTGATTTTGATTTTGATTTTGATTTTGATGTTGATGTTGATTTTGATTTTGATTTTGATTTTGATTTTGATTTTGACTTTGATTTTGATTTTGATTTTGATTTTGATTTTGATTTTGATTTTGATTTTGATTTTGATTTTGATTTTGATTTTGATTTTGATTTTGATTTTGATGTTGATGTTGATGTTGATTTTGATTTTGATTTTGATTTTGATTTTGATTTTGATTTTGATTTTGATTTTGATTTTGATTTTGATTTTGATTTTGACTTTGATTTTGATTTTGATTTTGATTTTGATGTTGATGTTGATTTTGATTTTGATTTTGATTTTGATTTTGATTTTGACTTTGATTTTGATTTTGATTTTGCCTTAACTTTTGTTTTTACTTTTGCTTTCGGTTTTGCTTATGTTTTGCATTTGCTTTAGCTTTTGCTTTCCCTTTTAGTTTTTACTTTATCTTGATTTTGATTTTGATTTTGCTTTTGCTTTTGCTTTTGCTTTTGCTTTTGCTTTTGATTTTGCTTTTGCTTTTGCTTTTGCTTTTGCTTTTGCTTTTGCTTTTGCTTTTGCTCTTGTTTTTGCTCTTGTTTTTGTTTTTGCTTTCATAGGGATTTAGAACCGATTCTTTCTGTGATTCATCTATGTACATCTACCATAGTTACTCGAAATAAAACCAATCAATGATGGTCAAACATTACACTGTGAAACTCCCTGAGAAGCCTCATGACGTCATTATTCTTAGTTTATTATATTTCAAAGATGTTCGAGCAAATTTCAATTTCCACTGTCAAATTTAATCATTTCAAAAATCTTCATATCGATATACAGGGTGGAAACCATCTGGTGGTTTCTTTTTAAACCATAGGTTATTTTGACATTGACAGCTGTTTTCCGCTCGAAATCTTGACATAAAGTCAGTATTATACCTCCGCGGAAAGAATGAGTCGCTTTACGCTTAGACAACGTTGGAAAATATTGAAAACTTATTTCCAAAGTGAATGCTGTGTACCCAAACGATTTTGATCAAGCAAATTTGCTTGATATAAGAATATTATTTCTCTCCGTGTAAGCAGTACGCTTATAAACAACTACAATTTAAACAGTTCGTAAATGCCGACATGCACTCACATTAGCACAGAAACGCCCTCAAACCAGAAAGTAAGCAAGCAATTTTAGCTGCACTCCAATTGTAAATATTAATTGCTATTGACAATGTCACAAAAACGCCGCACAAAATGTGGACAAAGTATGGATTTGCGAGAGTTTCCATTAACAGGCAATGCGCCTAAAAACAGCCAACGCAATTTTTAAGTCACTGAATGTCCCAATAACAGAGCATAAATTCCGTTACTCGTTCTATTTAGCACATGCATTAATGCCATTGAAAATATCTGCTACAACCTCTTCACTCCAACGAAGGACACATCTCATACAATCAAACCTCTACTTTGCCGCTTTTAGCGGACTGGTAGTTTGCGATGATGCACGAAAATTCTAGCGCATCTGTTAAACTGTGATGATAGACTTGGTTTCCAACGATGAACAACTAATGTCGATGAATTTCTGAATAGATGTTTAAGGGGTTATATTACAAAAATCACATAAATTTTAAGAAAATTAATATAAAAAAAAAAAACATTGAACTAAAAAGACCTCAACCAAATGTGATACATATTAAGGATCAAGCTATTTTGTCAATCAACTTAATTTCAAATTGATAATATATGAAATAAGAATATCCCTTTGGTTCTTTTAAAGACCAGATTTAAAAGTAAGAAACACAGGAACCTTCATAACAATAAAGTCTTGTTTTGCTTTTCCTCACGAACTATTTTTTCAGTTGGTAAGTTTTCTTTGTAAGTCAACGTTACTTACATTAAAAAACCAACTAACGACTCAGGCTTCCAGACAAAGTCCGAGTATACTTACTGAGACACAGAAAGTTCTTTCAATTGCAATTCATTTTTCTAGACGGCTGAAGGGCAAACCTCAGAGAGTAAAGAAATGTCATGTCAAGCATGATACAATTACAAGGTAGGTTCATATCGGAGAAAAAGGTTAGCTAATTGTCAAAATCAGCTGGTAATTTTGAGTTTTTCTAATTCTTGTTGTTGTTGCTTTTGTCGTTTGACATTTGTAGCTCCTACAGCTTTGTTGTTGCAAAATTTTTCATTTGAGCAGCCATTTTAAAATGGAACTACCTTGTTATGGTATCATGATGTCAAGCTTCTTGCCATTTGGAGTCGGCATAAAACTAGGAGCGATCAGAGAACAGCTTGAGTGCATTCAAATGACGTTTCGAATGTCTTGTCAATATACTAGATACGAATGTGCCTTCTGCATTAAATTTAATGCGCGAATTCATGTATCAACCGCTGTAGATACAAATGCCAAAGAGTACCAGCACTTGCGATTACGAATGTCTATGACACACGAATGCCCAACGAAGCAAGACATAAAGCCGGGAGTAGAATGATTGCGTATGCGTTTTTCATCCGTTTACTCGGTGGCGTTATAAAATCGAAGTATGTGAAAGCTTATTGGAGCGAGTTCAATGGTTGTGAACGTTACGCTGGCAAAACGCTAGTTACGCAAGAAAGTTGAAAATACTTCAACTTTTCTTGCGTAACTAGCGTTTTTTGACAGCTCGTTACTTATAACGAACATCGAGAAGAAATAAAAGAAACGAGTCAGAAGCTCATTACTTTTAGGGATGACTCTTGTAAATTAATCTTAAAAATTAAAAATGTCTATAATTTTTTTCATTATTAATTTCTCAAAAGAACTTTTTTATACTCAGGATTTAAGACTTTTTTACTTATAAACGAAGACAATTTAAGTATTTTTGTGTAAATACAATAAAAACTCAACATTAAGAACATACCAAATGTTTTATAATTTTGTAGCCCTGCTTAATCTGAACGTAAAACGCAATCATTGAACTCCACCATCATTTTCTTGCGTAAATTGCTCTAGCGAGTAAACGGATGAAAAACGCATACGCAATCATTCTACTTTCGGCTTAAGTATCATTCGCCAAACCAAAGCCGCTGTCGGTTGTCAGATTCGCCGTACAACAAAATGCATGAAAATATATGCAGTCGCCAGAAATTAAATCACCGTAGAAGTCCGTGACGGAAAAACGTCCGAATAGAGAGCCCGAACAGAACCAAAGCGGCTGTCGGTTGTCGTGTGCGCTATGCAACAAAATACATGAAAATATATGCAGCCGCAAAAAATTAAATGGCCGTAGAAATCCGCGACGGAAAAACGCCAGAATAGAATCAATTCTATTTTTTCTCCGACGGCTGGCGGATCTCTCTTTGAGTGGCGTTAGTGTTGCCATATTTTAGCTAAGAATTGGATGTGTTCAGTGCTATATTCTTAGTTTTTACTATGAGCTGATGTTTGTTTTTGTGTGTGTGTGTTGCATTCCATGAGCTGACATTTCGTTTTGTGTGTGTATGTGTTGAATTTGTTCCATTTACACAACGAAAAGCAACGCTGATCCGACAACCGACAACCGCTCCTATTCTGGACGTGTTCTCAGCGGATTTTTCCGAGAGAGGTCCGCCAACCGACAGCCGCTTTGGTTCTGTTCGGGCTCAGATTCTATTTTATTTTTTCTCCGACGGCTGTCGGATCTCTCTTTGAGTGATATAAGTGTTGCCATATTTTTGCTAGGATTGGCTGTGTTCAGTGTTATTTTCTTAGTTTTTACCTTGAGCTGACGTTTCGTTTTGTTATCTGCGTTGCATTCATGCAAGTTCCAAACGAAATATGAAATTTTATTTTGAACTTGTCCCATTCACACACTGAAAAGCAACTCTGATCTGACAACCAACAACCGCTCCTATGACCCTTTTTACATTGGTCAAGAATTGATAGCAATTCTTCTCGTTTGTAGACTAATTGCTGCGAATTGGCTGAGAATAAAGGGCGAAAAATTGACGACACACTTGTGTTGTACCCTAAATTGAGTTCAAAAGGGAACGTCAATTCTTGACCAATGTAAAAGGGGTATGTTCTAGACGTGTTCTCAGCGGATTTCATTGAGACAGGGCCAACAACCGACAGCCGCTTTGGTTCTGTTCGGGCTATTATTCTACCATGGCAGCAGATACACGAGTTTTAAGGGGGGAAATATACGCAGAGGCCAAAAAAAAGGTCATGTTTGTGCATTTTTTAAGGAAACCTAAGGGATATTTTTAAATGAAGGTTTTTATACCTTAAAATATACACATTCAAGAGTATGTTCAGTATTTTTCTATTAAAAAAAATATAACATTATGGTAGATACAGCATTTTTTGTAGATCGCTCTGAAAATGCGGTGACCAAGATTACTCCTCCTAAATTCAACTGAAACAAAAAAATTAAAAATATTATTATGCTAGATAATAAACTCTGCTTTTCATAGCCGATTTTGAAAATATTGATTTTTCACAAAATGGCAGACTTCCGAAGGTAAATTAACGATTTTCGACCAAAAATTCGTCATTATTTTGCCTATAAAAAATTAACGAAGCTACGAAAAAAGATTATTATAAATAAAATAAGCCTGCAAAATCAAAACGATCGGTTCACTGAGTTTCGAGAAATCTTGGTCACCGACTTTGAAAACATGGTTTCGAGAAAAACGCGTTTGAAAATAAGGGCCAGCACTGCGCGCTCTAGAAAGCGGTTCACTGACTAGGCTATAACTTTGTTACTTTTTGAGATATCGACTTCAAATTTTCACCACATATTCTTGAGACTTAAAAAATTTTTGAAAAAAAAAGTTCTGGGTATATACATAACTCCCCTTAAGCAAACGGGACAAACTGTGCTTTGCAGCAATCGTTGCTTACGAACTCGAGCGGTTTGCATGCATTTGTGCGACTGTGGCTGACGAAGAATGTTGTTCGAGTGGCAAAAAATGACGAATGCTCTCATACAAATCTCTGATAGGGATCTAGTTCTTGACAGGTTTACATACGTACTAATTAATTGGTATAATTACATATACATAGTTTTTTACCAAAAATATTCGAGTAACTTAATTTCAATACATATTTAAAAATTTAGTATGATTTTAAAAAGTTCCATTCAAATAAACACAATGGATCTGTTCCCGTACTTTTTGGACTAAAATGGTAAAACTGTCAAAAGCGTGAGAGTAAGAAAAAATCTCTCAAAAATAGAGAAAAATACAAAAAGTTCGGGAACGCTTTTTGAACTAAAACTGTGTAAACTGTCAAATAAAATCGTTTGTTTAATGTTGAGCATCGGCAGCACATACTAGATGGTAAAGATTTTTAACAGTACTGGAATTAATTCTCAAATTTACATTTATATATATTTTTTACACAATTTACCATGTTTCTGGATTCCATTCCAATAGTTTTTACTTATTTCAAAGAACTTTTGATGTTTTCCAATTTCTTTGCTAACTTCTAAACAGCTGATTTTAAGCAGTTTGACACTTTTACCTTTTTTGCCACAAGAAATTTCTCGGACTAAATCTTGCATCATTTGACAGGGAGGGTAAAATTTGTACCTTTTTGATTGCACTCTCTTTTACCATTTTTTCGAGTACGGGAACGCTTCTCGGACTAAAACCCGCAAAACTGGTAAAGTGGACTAAAAGAGTTTAGAGTTCGGGAAGTAAGACTTTAGAGTTCGGAAACAGACCTAATGTAAGGAACACATATCATTACGTTTCCTATTACGTCACATGACAACTTATTTTTCGGTTAAGAAAAAAAATAACAAAAATAAAATTTATAACCTAATACTTATTTATTGCAAACCCTATTTTTAACAATAACCATCGATAAAAAAGTTAAAATTTTTAAAATCAGCATCCATGTAGATGAGAAATTTCGTTAAGTTCTGATAGCTCCTATTTTTATTTAATGCTTGTATATGAACGGAACACTGTGCATCAAATAGCTGCAGCAGCGATATAACGTTGAACAACATAACGAAGCCAATCCATGAACGCAAGCTTAACCAATCCAATCCATGAACCAGCGCAAGCTTAGCATAGACCTAGCCAACCCCTGAACCAGCGCAAGCTTAGCATAGACATAGCAGTGCAGTAGCAATGTTTCTTACCACTCTAGGCTTAACACAGCTATTTCTGTTCATTTCAATTGCTGAAGTACAGATGTCGCATCAGACGACGAAGAGTCGTTCACGTTGTCTCAAATACCAGTTGCCACAAAGTGCTGGATATCTTCCGATTCATATTTAAGCTATTGCAATTTCTGCCAGAAACTATAGAAAATTAGAGCACCGATATTGTTAGTGTTAATTAGAGCAATAATTTTTAGTGATTTAAGAAATTAAGTTGGATTTGTGTATTTTCGTACAGCATATTTTTTGATAGGCTATCAAACCTCTTGAGCTTTTTTTAAAAGTTGATTTCGTTGTACCGTGTTAACAAACTCTTTCTCGATATTGCAAACAAAAAAAAAAAAAAAAAAAAAATAGACAAAGTGTGTCGGTCTGTCTGTGGTGTGATGTGTGAGAACAAGACAAATTTTATCAAAGGAACCAGAACAACAACTTTCAAAATACTTTCAGAGGGAGTGTTAAGTAAATGGTGAGTATTAAGAAAAGCAAAGAAGTTTGCTTTTGAATATGCTCTTGCTCTTAATAAAAAACTTCCAGAAGCTTCCAGAATAACATGGCTGCCGAAGAATGGTTTAGGGGGTTTATAGGTCAAAAGTCCAACCAGTCTTGGTCCATCTACAAGTTTTAACGTGCAGAACTTTGATATGTTTTTTAATAATTTGACAAGTGTTCTAGAGCGCTAAAAACTTACTGGAAGCTATATTTGGAACGTTGAAGAGACAGTTGCTCGAAGAAGAAAGAAGAGGAATGAAGCAAATTGGTGCTACTACTTCGGCTGAGCGGGGCACACTCGTTACTTTAGATCTTGCAGTATCAGCTTCATGAAATTCAATTCCACAATTTTTTTTTTGCGCGCAAAAAATTTCAAGAGGATTTTGTTTCTAATGGACCAACTGGATTAGTTGGATTTTCGAATCCCTTAAGTTCGATGAATGGCAATATTTATACAACATTTTGTTCGCAAGCTAGGTGCAACCTTGAGCGCCCAATACTGCTCTAATTAGACAACCATAATTCTCACCTATCAATAAAGACCTCAGACTATTGCAAAGAAAACGGCGTTGTAGTTTCCTTCGCACTGCTGTCACAATCTACAACCATTGGATCGTACTGTCTACGGTCCTTTAAAGCGATATGTGAATATTGCTTGCGACGTTTGGATGAAAAATAATCCACATAAAACCATGCCAATTTATGACATACCAGCTATAGTATTGTTAACAAAAGTTTTCTAGCAGCTATCTCTCAGAATATAGTGATGTCAGGATTTTCAACGCCTTGCATTTGTCCTTTAAATCGACTGATTTTTACGGACATTGATTTTGCGCAATTTTTTGTACAGGCAGGCCAGACATAGACCAGCAAACTTTTCAAATTACAGTTCAAAACGACGACAAAGCAAACCGCAATACCAAAGGTTTAGAACAATTGTATAAAACATCATCTCCAAGTCCTGGAACTAGTTCTTAATTTTTAAAAACATTGCAAACTCCTCGTCCGACTGACTACGAATTAATACCCGAAACCCTTCGACCATTTCCTAAGTCTCAAAAACGGAAGACAACTCGAAATCCAAGGAAAAGATGTAATGCAGTTTTGAGTAATAATCCAGTCAGAATTATTAGTTTACAACAAATGAGGCTTCAATATACCTTATTTCAGTCAGTGCCTATTCATATTCAGTTTTAGAAAATATTTGGTCACACCTGTCGCACCAACGCGAAAGTGATATTTTTTCAATGGCTGCAAAATATAGAAAGCAGGAACAAAGAAAGAAACTTAAAGAATATAATGAAAAATATGAACTCCATTTAGATTTAGGGAAAGAAATGGATAAAAAAAGATACAGTAGTTTCGACTATGTCGTAACACAAGACGTAGAATTATTCAATTCGCTTTTGATGACATCTTTTTTAAAAACTATTTAGCAAAATATTTATTCCATACACCTGAGCATATAACCTTTAAACGAGTGCCGGAGAGGGTTAATATGTATGACCGACCCCCATTACTTTTGCAAAAGGAACATTTTTGCCTTTGACACCTATTCCCTCCGACCACTCCTTAGGGGGGCTCCCATACAAATTTTATTGTGTTTGTGCCGGAAAGGGTTAATATGTATTACCGACCCCCATTACTTTTGCAAAAGGAACATTTTTGCCTTTAACACCTATTTCCTCCGACCACTCTTTAGGGGGGCTCCCATACAAATTTTATGGTTTTTGTTTATTTATTCCATACACCTGAGCATATGACCTTTAAGAGAGTGCCGGAGAGGGTTTATATGTATTACCGACCTCCATTATTTTTGCAAAAGGAACATTTTTGCCTTTGACACCTATTCTCTCCGACCACTCCTTAGAGGGGCTCCCATACAAATTTTATGGTTTTTGTATATTTATGCCATACACCTGAGCATATGACCTTTAAGAGAGTGCCGGAGAGGGTTAACATGTATGACCGACCTCCACTATTTTTGCAAAAGAAACATTTTTGCCTTTGACACCTATTCCCTCCGACCACTCCTTAGAGGGGCTCCCATACAAATTTTATGGTTTTTGTATATTTATTCCATACACCTGAGCATAGGACCTTCAAGAGAGTGCCGGAGAGGGTTAATATGTATCACCGACCTCCACTATTTTTGCAAAAGGAACATTTTTGCTTTTGACACCTATTCCCTCCGACCACTCCTTGGGGGGGCTCCCATACAAATTTTATGGTTTTGTCGATAAAACCGGAAACTGTCGATAAATAGGTAGCAAGTTTAAGCAAACAAAAACATCAAATGTTGGCTTTATATTTCATGTAATTGTGTAAAATTTATATAAGTTAGAGAGTTCTAACATGAATTTTTGTCGCATTGAGGATCAAGCAGACCAACAAGTGATAACATCAACATTGTACGATCAGTACTTTAGGCCCACCAAAGGCTCAAAAAGTGATATAAATACCGACACCTGATCACTATCAACCACCCTACTTACCTCCGAGAATGACGTATTCTACGTCAAAAGAATAAATGTAAAGAAAATTATGATGTCTGGGCTTATTAAAAATGATTATAAGCAACTTCAAAACAAAGGTACATTTGAAAGTTCGGATGGTTGTGCATCTCCATTTAAAAATCCGTGCAATATTTTTAACATTTGTCATGCACCGCAGGATTTTGGGCTAGAAGTGACTTGGATTTTTTTCTACTACTGGTCATAGTAAAGGCGCTGTGGATGGTAGCGGGGTAACTGTAAAATAAACATTATGGACAGCGATTAAAGATCAAGATTATATCGTTTTCATGAATGGACCTCTGGACTGTTTCAAAAATCTAGTACAAAGAAATAAATTGACTAATATTATCGTTTTTTACCCATCTCAAGACGAAATAGTGCAGAATAGTTATTTTTTAAGCAAAAAGTGGGAAGACGTCAAAACAATACACAATATTAAAAAAAAAAAATGTATAACTTTAAAAGAGCGGATACAGCCTCTGTGTATGCTTGCGGTATATATTTATCTAAATTTATAAAAATCCTTTAAAACATGCTCGCCTGGAATTTTCTGCTATCTATGATAGTACATATAGCGATATAGTAAATGTCTGATTATATTGTTACATATTTATCTTTATTAATGAAGTCCATAAAAAAATTTATTTCTTCAAACTTTTCGAGTTTTCATACTAGGTCACACTCGTCACATAAAGAAGTCACACCCGTCACATTTTCTAAAAAGTTTTTTTTTAAAGAAAAAATTGTTTTTTGTAGGCATCTTATCGTAAAGTAAGTAAGTAAGTAAGACGCGTAAGTATCTTATAAATGTAAATGTTAATTTCCACGATTTTACAGGAAAAATTAGCAAATTGAACTCACTTTCCAACATTTAACAGGTGTTTTTAATAAAATAAAACAGACAGTTTTGAACCTAGTAAATCAAGCAGAAAGTAACAATAGGTCTGTTTCCGTACGCACTTCAAGTTATTTGAAGTTTCTTGAAGGCGTTTGTTTACACTTTTTTCGAGCTCGAGAGAGAAGAAGAACAAGCAAAATACCACTCTCTCGAGCTCGAAACTCGCTTGAACTTTTCTTGAACAATTTCTTCGAACAATTTCAAGAACAAGCATCAAGAAGAACAAAAAAATATCAAATTGGTGTAAATAAATTTGGCGCTACTTACGTTTTATAGGCAATCAGCTGTGTTTGTGCTTGAAACTCGCTAGAAGTCGTTGCCGTACTTTTCTGTAAATTCTCTCATTTCGACAGATAATAAAATTACTCTCACAGCTTGAACTTTACTTGAACTTTTCTTCAAGTTTGTACGCATGGTATAATAATACAAGGTAGCATTGACAACTGCTTTGTTTCTCTTCTACAAGAAAACATCTCCTGTCAAAAACAGCTGTTTGTGAAAATGCATATGCAGCTGCTGAGGTTGTTGTTTTTTTTTGTTTGTGATTTCAATGGCCGATTTTGAGTGCTCTCTTTTTGAGTATATTTTTTGACAGGAGATGGTTTCCCAACCAACTGTCAATGCTACCTTGTAATTATTATACCATGGTTTGTACGGAAACAGACCTTATGTTGTGTAAATAACGTGCGGGAAGATAGCTACGATTTTTTTTTTACAGTTCAAACATTGGCCGTTTAACAGGGTGGTTCAGATGCATGGTGTATTTAATTGATTATACTATGATTGTTGTCAAACTAAATTTAAATCGTTGTAAATAAAAAAATGAAAAATAGGCAAAAATAGCAGACCACATTTATTGTAAAATATACAAAAATATGCGCAAAATATATAATAAAAAAATTAATAACTGGTCATTTCAGCCCTTGAAAGGACTTTGACCTAGCTTCTTATGATCAATTGTGTTGTGCGTGTTATTAAGTTTGTACACAATTGACCGAGAACCGGACCTACTGGCTTAACGCCGACTCCGAACGGCGATGAACGGAATGTTCTTGTTCTCAAGAAGCTTTACATGGCATTTTGGTTACTCTCTGAGGTTTGCCATTGTCTGCAGAGAGGTGGCGGCCGTACAGAAAAATTATTTTAATTCAAATAATTTTCTGCCGTTGCTGGGGTTCGAACCCGGGTCTCCAGGTTCATTGACATTGAGGCCACGCACTTTAATCAACTACGCCACGGACGCCACAAGTAGCTTGAGTGGATCACAGTGTAAAGTCATACAAAGGCTACTGATGAGTTGGTGTAGCGGCCAATGAAACAGTCTGTATAGTCAAGCTGTGTGATTTGCTCTATACAGAGCCGTTGTTGTTGTTGTTGGTTTTTGCCTTCTTTGTTCTTCATGTTGTCTTGTTGTCAACATGCTTGGCCTAGAGCTAGAAAAAAAAGCAAAAATGTATTAATCGTAAAAAAAACAATAATGCTATATTCAATGATAGAAAATTCGATCCTTATACACATTCCCGAAATATATATAGCAACCCTATAACAACTTGCCCGCTATACAATGCGGAATTATACTGTACTACTCATTTATATGACCATCAGAATTTTTCGCTTTAGCTTCTGATTTTTTTTTTAATCATTAATACTTACTTTTTATTTATTCATCTATAAGTTTTTCACGTACTTTTCACGGACTTTTATACATACTCAAAAACGTATTTAATTTTTTTTTTTTAAATCCATTAATTTTATTTTTAAGTTTTAATCTTATGTCGTAAGTTTCCATACAGAATAGTTGAAAATTCTTTGTTGCTATTTATTTATTTATTTATGTCTGTGTTCATGTTTTTTGTAGAATACACTGATAAAATTGCCATTAATAATGCTTACTGCTAAAGTATGTGTGTGTGTATGTGAGTGGGTTCTGTATTATTTTTTATTTTTCTTTTTATTTTTTGATTTATGTTTTTTGTATACTTTTTTTATTATATAAATTATATAATTAGTACATAAATTATTTTGTTTTTTTTTTTTTTGTTTTTTGCAAAACTTAAAACTAGGAAAACTTATCACTACAACGACTAAAAATTAAACTTAATGCCAGTTATTAACAAATGATTGCTTTTACTAAACAAAAAAATAAAATAAAATGGCGACAATCGCAACAATTTAACTACAGATTTTCGTTGAAAGTCTTGTTGAATTAAGAATTTTTGCTTTAAGCAAAAATTTAGTTAATTTTAACAAAATAATTTAGTTATTTTTATTTATAATGATTTTGTTTCTTGCTCTCTCCCGCGATCGCTCTCTCTCTCTCTCTCTATCTCTCTCTATATCTCTTTCTTTTTCTTTTCAAACATTAACTTTAACATAAACTATATCCATGTGCGAACGTCGCAATGAGCCTGATGAAGACGATGGCGACGCCAACAATGTTGACCATGGCGACTATCACATTGGAATGCGGCGTACTAGCAGATATTCGGAGAACTGCTGCCCCTCAACACCGCCACCTGTGCTTGCCTCGATGGTGAAACCGGCATTTAGCAGCCTTGTGAGCACCTGCACCGAATTTAATTTGCAGTAACCGTTAAGCGGGAAGCGAATAATTTGGCGCCAATCACCCTGATTCCATGAAACACCGCTGCGGCTGGTCTGTGTGGACTGATTGGCTTCGGGAAAGACCTCATCGAGCAGCGAACGTTCAGCCGATAGCATAATGCGTTCTCCCAAATCGGGTGAAATGTGCAGAGCAACAACCTCGTAGTTGTATTCCGGTGAGGCACCGATGCGAGGACTTGACTTGATGCGTGCCGGTGGTGTGGGTGGTGCAACCAAATAGTTGCCATTGCGAACGCGATCCTTGCGCATGCTCTCCAGTTGCTTGATCATGGCTGTGTAAAGTGATGGAATATTAGTGATAGCATAATATTATACAGAGTTTATTTGAACTTACGTTCCACTTCGAAGTATCGCGCCTCCTCCAGCAGCAGCTCCAGATCGGGAAAATCATCCGCTATCAAAAGTCTTGAGTTTCTCATAAAATTCAATACATGCCGAAACATGCCCCCATCACGATCGATGAAATAATGCTGCTTCAACGAATCCAACACAATCGGAATTGAACCGTTAAACAGTTTCGCCAGCTTTGAGTCCGGATACTTTGTAAGCGTTTCCAGGGAACTGGTATAGATTGTGCCACCCACGTCAATGTGTACAGGTGCGGTATAACGCGAGGCGGCCGCAACGCAAGGAATGCCCGTGATTGGCTTGTGATTTGTGTGCAAGTAGGAACTGGCACCACCACCACCACCACCGCCACCACCACTGCTAGACGAGCTGCTCCCACCAGCAGGACCAACCACGCTGCCCGGTAAGCCAATGGGCGGTACGGAGGAACTGGCAGGTGGTGTGGGTGTGGGCGAGGAGGAATTTGAGATCGTTGGCGATATAGTGGGTGAAGCGCTGCAGGTGAAAAGAGAAAAACAAAATGTTTTAAAAAGATTAAACAAATGTATAAAAAAAGAACTTATTTATTTATTAACTTATTATTTATTATTAACTTATTAACTGAGTGACTTGGTAATTTAATCGATTTTTGATAATGCTGAAAGCTTCACAGTCTAAAAAATTACGACTTTTTGCACTTGCAACAAAGAAACTACGGCATATTTCTTAAAAAGCATGTCACTCGACTAATCGTACTGATAATAATGTAGATAGTAAGATTATTTACAACATATATGTGATGTTTTTTACTGACTTAAGGTACCGTCCTTCGAAAATGAGAAAGGTTTAAAATTTTTCGGACTGAAAAAAAAATAAAAACTTTTTATAAATTTTGCTTTAAAAAATTTAAAGAAATTGTGCGTTTACGTTGAAGAACCTGGCCACTTTTAAATTTTTTGTAAGATGTGCAACTTTTTCAACAGTCGAGTTTGAGTATTATAACGAAAAAAATTTTCAATATCCTAAAAATTAAAAATTTCAATTTATTTGAGTTATAAAAATTGTGGCATTTTAATATGTTTATTTAATTTTATAATTCCTTATAGTATATCATGAGCTTTATGTCAAATAATTCATGAAGCAACAGGTTGCTACAACAACAAAAGTTATTTGCAGAACAAACCGAGCAGACTAGACCATGGTTTCGTCGGACGCTACTCTGACTCATCGGTAGTCTCTGTGGTTTTAGCAGTCCACAAACTTTGACAAGCTAATAAGCGCAATAGCAATAAAACCAAAGCGGAATTATAGAAGTGCTATTCACTTTATCAAAGCAGTGTTTATTAAAGCTCATAATATAATTTTTAAAAAATATCTTTTTTAAGAATTAAAAGATTAAAAAAACATTTTAATTTATTTTTTAATAGGTGCTTTAAGCATAATCTCGACCTATTTTGTTCAAAAAATTTAAAAAACCAAAATTAACGATACAAAGGTTAACGATCTTCAAACTTAACTGAACTTCTTTTTTTAAATCCTTAAAGTGTATTTTTGAACAAAAACAAAAAAAAAACATATATTTCTTAAAAAAATATTGCAGTCCATCTTCAAAACAGGCTCAACTTAAAATTTACAAATTTTTACTTTTAAATGTTAAACTATTCGTAGTGATAACCTTCAACAACTATCAAAATTTTGCACTCATCTTTTTACTCTTAAATTAAAAAAAAATCGTTTTGACGTGACGAAGTTACGTTGTACTGCTCTAGTTTCCAAAAAAAATGAAAAATGAATTTTTTAAAAATTCATCTGCGTTTCATTGAATTGTTACTCGCTGGGTATAAGAGCTATGATTAAGAAAATAGTATGACCATAAAGGTTAATTCTTTGACTATATTAAAAAAACAAAAAAAAATTGAATGCGGCATAGGGACGTACTGGGAGCTGCGTAAGCAACGCAACTGAAAATTTGTTACATGGAATTAATCCTCGCTGAGTATTAGTGCTAGGATTAAAAACATGATACACGAATAAAGGCCTACTGCAAGCCCTCACAACAAAATTAGACAAAAAATTTCTGACATCATGGGGACGCTGAGAGAGCCGCTCAAAGATCGATAACGCAACATTCATGCAGCGACGTTGCATTGAATTTTTACTCAATGAGTATATAACCTACGATAAAAGTTTAAAAAGGAAAATAAAGTTTTTATACATGGCTTTACGACAAAAATAAAAAAAAAAATTCCGGCGTCGTCAGGTCGTAAATATAGCAGCTTATGTAACAGAAATGTAATATCGTTGCATGGAATTATTACACACTCAGGAGGAGCACTACAGTAAATTTTGTTTTACGACAGCAGGGATGTGTTATTACGCTTCACAACTAAATTACAAAAAAAATTTTGTTGTCATGATTTCAGGGATGCAATCACATAATGCAGTAAAAATGCTACAGCCATGAAAAAACGTTGCATGGATTTTTAACTCTGTGACTACTGGTGCAACGGTAAATTTTAAGGAACGAAAACAAAGGTGAGGTCTTCGGGTATATGGCAAAAATAAAAAAAAAATTTGACGGCGTGTCAAAAACCCTCAGGGAACCGCCTAATGTGGCGCATATGCATCACTTTTGCTGGATAAATTGAAATTAGAGCACAACCAATGGGGAAGCAAAAAAAAGCTAAACGAAAAGCTAAACGAAAAGCACCAACTCTAAATCCAACAACAACTCCAACACCAACACCAACACCAACACCAACACCAACACCAACACCAACACCAACACCAACACCAACACCAACACCAACACCAACACCAACACCAACACCAACACCAACACCAACACCAACACCAACACCAACACCAACACCAACACCAACACCAACACCAACACCAACACCAACACCAACACCAACACCAGCACCAACACCAACACCAACATCAACACCAACACCAACACCAACACCAACACCAACACCAACACCAACACCAACACCAACACCAACACCAACACCAACACCAACACCAACACCAACACCAACACCAACACCAACACCAACACCAACACCAGCACCAACACCAACACCAACATCAACACCAACACCAACACCAACACCAACACCAACACCAACACCAATACCAACAACAGCAAGAAACTTCGTCACGTCAAAACCTACGGGTGTGTCCACGGCACAGCCAACTCTTTTTTTTTTTCTCCGTGTTTTGTATGGATTCTTTTGAAAAAAAGAAAAAAAAAAGAAAAAACAAACTGGTTTGTTTCTCCTGAAAATTATGAAATTTAGAGTTGTGCCTGTTTTGAAGATGGACTCACTCGGAATTTCAAGGTTATCAAAATAACATTTGGTGACTTTCTCATGAACACTTTTTAAAAAATCAATTTTATTTTACATATTTCGATTCCTTTAACATTCAAAAATTACCATTATCTCCTAAAATTTTATAAAGAAATTCTCACTAGAAAAAAGTAAGAGAAAAAAAAATATTCTAACGACGTCCGCGCATGAATAGATTGTCGTAAAAGAACTTAAAACGCGTTTTTTTCGAAACTACCATTTTCAAAGTGGTAGGTGATTTTTCTCCGAATCTATTTGACCGATTTTAAAAAAACAACAAAATTTTTGATTATTTATAATAAAAACCAGACTATAAGCCTCTAAAACTTAAAAAAAAATAGTATTACCTCTTTTTTTATCTAGGGATAAATCGCCCCAAAAAAAGCGAATTTTCTTAATTCATGCAAAAAGCATCCAAATTTAATGAAGTAAGTATTTTAAAGGGTTATCGTTTACTTTTGAGTCGTAAAAATGAAATTATTTTTGAATTTTACGAAAATTTGTTACAGGAAATCCGCAAAGCCTCCTACATTCAAAAACAGACTTTGTTAACAAGAAAATTTTTATATGATTAAACTTTCGTAAATAGAAATTACATAAAAAAAAAAAAAAAATTAAAAAGTGTATTTTTTTCAACAATTCATGAGAAATTCCCCTTAAGACTATGCTAAAAGCATTCATGAAAAAAACATGTTCAAATTTTGCAGTTTTAGAATTTTTTAATTTTTTTTTTAAAAACCTAACTCTAACTGTTCAAAAAGCTTTCAAAAATCGTCTAATTTGAAAAAATTTTTAATTTTTGCCCACAAAACCTTGCAAAAAATGAATGATTTCAATATAACGTACAAAACAAAAACAATAAATTTTCATTAAAAAACCGAAAAGAAAAAAGAAGTAAGATTGCAACGTAAAAAAAGAGGTAAGAGTAAAACGGAAATCTTAATAAAAATGAGAAAAACAAATCAATTTCACAACTTTTCACAAGCGTACACGTTTGTTACAAATTTGATCAAAACTGCTATCACCAGTAGATAATAAAGAGCTGCACAAAATATTCTATTTATAGTATTTGAATGGTGTACACTATGAAGGTGTAATGTATTTCAGTGTAGCCGTGGCATCAAGCAAAATTGTTTTGAATGAAGCGAAGCCAAATTAAACACTAATATTATGTCTTGAAAGCTCTTCGTTATGGTTGTTTTGAAAATTTTGATATGAAATAAAATATCAAACCATAGAGCGACACTGAAGTAAAAGTAACGGAAAATCATAGCTAGCACACTGAGTGCATCATGAACTCACAAGTAGGGGGTCAGCGATAATATAATTTTAACTTAAGGGCGGGGCAAGGTTTGTTTCGTCTAAAAAAGACCTTTTTTCAGTTTTTAGAAAAAAATGATTGGATTAGGTTTATTTTACATATTATTATATTAAAGTATAACATTTGAAGAATATTTAAAAAAATTTTTGTTAAAAAATATAGAGAAATATCGGATTTATTGTAGATCTCCGCAGGCGCCTCGAAAAAAAGTTTTTGGGCAGTGACCAGCCTACACACAGAAAATAAAAGAATTGATTTATTACCTAAACTAGTTTAGCTAATGTGAAAGTTTCTATTTCACCTAATCTTTTCAACAAATTTTCTACTTACACAGTTAATTTAACAATCATGCATTAGGTAATTCACCTAATTCAAATTAGCACAGCGCTCTCCTATAAAAAACATAAATAAAAACAAAGTGAGAAAATTTTACAAAAAGTAAAGCCTCATTGCGAGAATTGAACTCGGGCCGCTTGCGTTCAAGTCAAACGCTTTACCGCTGTGCTGTTACTCCGTTTGATAATTTGTGAACAAAATGTATATAAAAATATGAGGTCCATAACTCTGAAATTATGTTTCCACTGGCCATCTACAGCAATTTGATTAATTGGTATGTAGAGTAAATTTCTGAATTGCAAATTTAGCTCAATAGATAAGGCGTTGGTTGTTGAAATCTTGAGATCACAGGTTCGAATCTCAGCGGTGGCAAAGAAATTTTTCAGTCATTTATACAATGTATATATCTCTCTCATTCTATCTACTATAAAACAAATCTTTCTTCTCTATCATGTGACGAAATGAAGTAAAGTCACCTAAGGAAAGTTTCACTTCAAAATAGAAATTGCAAAACAAAAAACAAATTTTTTGCACGGCATTCCCACTCTTAAGTGGGAATGCTATCTAAATAATTAGATGATTTTTCTACACTTAGTAGGTGGCTTGCCTAATCTGAAGTGGTCATAGTTTAAAAAAAATTAGCTAATTCTTCTAATAAATTATGTGTCTTATCTATTTTATGGTTGAAGGTACACCTAAATATTTAGGTTTTTTTAGCTACTCTCGCAGTTAAACTACCCAATATAATTGCATATAATTAACATTTAGAAATTGGTAGCGCACCTAATCAAATTCGTTGACCTAAAATCACCGGATTACTTTAGCTGAATTGACTACATTTTTAGGTAAAAGTTCTACTCTTTTTTTTCTGTGCAGCACCACTGGATCATCTGAAACCAAAAAATCGAAATGCTTTCTTTAGTTTATTACTTTACCCTTCCAGTCACGTCAAGTTTTTTTTTAATATGAAAATTTTTCAATTTTTGGCACCATTTTGAAGCCAAAATGTCGATTTTTGACGAAAAAATCGACCTATTTGTTATTGTAAAATTGTTAGTAATTAAAGACTCGACGTCACTAGAGAGCTACTTATATGTAGAATATGTGTAAAAAATTTCAAATCGATCGGTTCATGTTTGGGAAAATCGATTTAAAGTTTTTTACACTAAGCAACACTTATTTGGAGGTCATTCAACCTACTGTTACTTCGTTAGTTTTGCTCCGAATGACCTAAAAATTTAATACAATATTCTTCAGATGTTGTGCTTTCAGAAACAAACATAAAATAAATGAAAAAAAAGTTGTCAAACCTTAAAGTAACACCAGATTTGGCTTTTCTAAAGGGGATATCGAACACGAGGCGCACAGATAGAGTGGTCGGATGATATGATAGACTTAAAAATTGTAAAAAACGGCATATCTCGAAAACGATGTAACCAGATAGAGATATTTTTTTAAGATATGATAACCTTAAAAAATTAAGAAGAATGCCATATCTTGATATCAAAGCAAGATGGGCCAAAAATATCGGTTTTTGCGGCATAGATGTATTGGTGTCGGCCGATATTAAACAAATTAAAAACAAAAAAAATTCAAAACATAGAATATGCATAGGTGTAGTGCATATTCATTTCTGTATTCTACTTCAGTTAGAATTCTACTTGAGTTTTCTTAGATACTGAGTTTAAGTGTATATCAAACTAGTAAGAAATGATTTTCGACTGGGCCGAAGTTAAAATACCCGAAGTTAAAAATTTATTTGTAAAAACATTTTCGTCATAGTTCTAACAGAAAATATTCTCTTTTGTTTTTTGATAAAGTCACTTTGTATGAGAGGTGGGTGTGGTTTTCACTCGATTTGCTTGAATCATACACAGTGTACATGTTACATATCAAAGTTCATATGCAAAATTGCAAGTCCATATATTAATTTTTGTGGAATTTAAAGAGATTTTACATTTTTGATAAAGTCACTTTGCATGAGAGGTAGGCGTGGTTTTCATCTGATTTGGTTGAATTTCATATTCAGAGTTTATATTAAACATTAATTCTCATGTGCAAAACTTCAAGTCTATATATTAATTTTTTTGGATTTCTAAGAGATTTTACCGTTTTGATAGTCACTTTGTATGAGAGGTAGGCGTGGTTTTCATCCGATTTGGCTCATTTTCGAATTTGACCTTTATTTTTTAGATACAAGCTTAAATCTCGAATTTCGTGATGATAGCTTGAACATTACGGCTGCAATCGTGATCACAGACAGACAGACAGACAGACGGACATGGCTAAATCAACTCGGGTGGTGATGCTGATCAAGAATATATATACTTTTCTATACCGTCCACGCCTCCTTATGGGCGTTACAAACGGAGTGACAAAATTAATATACCCCGTTTACGTTTTTTAAAAGTAGGGGTATAAAAATCTGAGTTTAAAACTACATGTTTTTAAATGTGATGACGACAGAGACGAAGTACTTGGTTGAAAATAATGGTTGATGGTTTTCAAGACATTTTTCTAATGCTTGTGCAGCGCTCTAGTAGATACGTCTGATATGTCTTGCACATCTGTCGAGCTGTATCCAAAAGAGGAGGCGTGTATCCAGGTTCGGATCATAAATAAGAAAATGTTGTTCCATTCTCAGAGCGAATTTTAAGCCCTCGCGAATTAAATCAGCTGTTAATACCTACATTAACCTCACCCTCAAATTCGTCCTTCTCTCCATCCTTCTTTACTTCCTTATTTTCAGAAAAAAAAAAAATAAATAAATAAATAACTGGCCATTTCAGCCCTTGAAAGGACTTTGACCTAGCGTCTTATGATCAATTGTGTTGTGCGTGTTATTAAGTTTGTACACAATTGACCGAGAAATGGACCTACAGGCTTGAAGCCGACTCCGAACGGCGATGAACGAAATGTTCTTATTCTCAAGAAGCTTTACATGGCATATTTATTACTCTCTGAGGTTTGCCATTGTCTGCAGAGAGGTGGCTGCCGTACAGAAAAATTATTTCAATTCAAATAATTTTCTGTCGCTGCTGGGGTTCGAACCTGGGTCTCCAAAGTTCGTTGACATAGCGGCCACGCACTCTAACCAACTACGCCACGGTCGCCACTCAGAAACTGTCATAAAATCAATCAAATCGCTTTCATCTTAGAGACTTTCTGGTGTTAATTCTTTCATGCCAGTTATGTGCAATGCACATTGTGCATATTGTCAAAACCTTCGTCACAATCGTGCAAAACCGAAAAAATCGAGTACAAAAATTTGTTGGTGAACCGCGTTATTTCAAAATCGTGCAAAAACAAAAGAAAAGACCGTATAAATAAGAGTTGAGTGTATAAAGATTTTCTTTATTTGGAATTTATGTCTTTATTGTTTTTCGAAATATTTTTCTCAATGATTAATACATTTTGGCATGCGTTTGAGCCATTTGTCATAACGTTTATCCCATTCCACTTTAGACACCTCAAAAACATAGTTTGTGAACTCATCAACGACTTCTTCCAACGTCAAAATTGTTGTTCAAACAGTTTGTCCTTGATAGAGGATCATTGGGTGCCAAATTAACAGACCTATTCTGGCTGTCAATTTACAAGAAATAATTTGTCAAAATTTTGTCAACCTGACTTGTAAACCCTATTCAGGGGAACACTTGACAAATGAAAAGCTTTATTTATTCACCACAGGAAGGTGAAAAGCATGTTGTCAGAAAGCAGCTGTTAAGTGTTCCACTTTTATTGAAAAAATTACCCCAAAAAAAATGTCTTTCTCTTTTCTTTTAGAAGTTATATTGGTTCAAAGTTATTTCTGAAAGTGTGATAACTCGGACAGTTTAACAGTTACTATAAAAAACTATTTATCAAATTGAAGGATAAAAATATGACATTTTATTATAATAATAAAAGACTTCCATAATAACGAATTTTTTTTTCTTTAAAATAAGTTTATTGAAAGAACAAATCTTAAAAAAAAGTAAAATCGTTATGTCTGAAAAACCATGAAGAAATTTAATAAAAATTTTAATAAGTATTATAAAGGCAATCAATTTACTTTTGCTGATACCAGCTGTGATGAAATATCTTTGAAATTTTCAGAGATAGCACACTTTCAAGATGGAACTTTAAACCACTATATATTCTAAATCAAAAGAGAACTACACTTTTTCTTTTCACAATCTTTTTAAACGCTTCAATATTTTTAAATCATTTAAAAATATTTAAAGAAACAAAAATATAAAAATTTCATTTTGTACTTGAATTATCCCCCACAACATATTTGATCAATAATGTTTATAGGAGGCAACACTTTGTTTTGACAGCGTTTAAATTATTTCGAGAAAATGGACGAAAAAATTTTTATTCTTATTGTTCTTTATTTTTATTTTTATTCTTTAGTTCTTTTTGCTTTATTAATATGTATTATATATTACTAAACAGTTATAATCATTTATTTTATTTGGCAAGAAAGATATGAGTAAATAACCCAGCGTAAGCTGGACTTCTAATTACATAAAAAATCACTGTCAGCACCTCTTTTGCTATTGACAACAGTGTCAAGAAAAGAGCTTTTAGAATTGAACGAGAATAGGAAATATTTACAGTTGTCAATATATTTACTATTGCTAATATGTTGAACTTTGTCAACTCGCCAGAATAGGTCTGTAAGACTGTACGGCGGATGACCCATTAATTTTGAGTTCATTTTGAGTGCTCAAAAATGCATTTGTTTAATCTGATGTGTGGGACCTCGCACTATCTTGATGAAGAATAATTCTTCGGCATTTGTTTGTTTTTCTTATTTCACGGAATATTTAGTTTTCTACGTGTCAAAAATTGACATTTTTGTTTTTGCCAAATTTTAAAAATTCGGACTATTCCCGAAATATATGTAGCAACTTAATAGCACTTCTTTATCATATAAATCCCTTTGACTAGTGTTGCCAGAAAATTTTTGAGGGTGTAGCTAAAAATGCTACAAAAAGTAGCTAAAAGGAGCTAAACAATTTTTTTGTAGCTAAAAAAAGAAGCTAGTTTTTAAAAACAACTTAGTTACTATATTTTATTCATTCAGTTAAATTTATTTTTTAAATTTTGTGTACATAAATAAATCAACAAAAGAAATATATTTTCATATGCTAAGGTACATTTTGATGAGTAAAATATACTTTCAATATACTAATAATTTTTTTAAAATTTTTTTAAAACGGTTATGCGTTAATTAAATTAAAAATGAATTAGAAGAAAAAGGCCAAAAAGTCTAGTTTTAAATAAATACATATATGTTAGTATTAATATTTATATGTAGGCACAGTTTTGCAGATTATACCATCAGTTCAGATCTCAAATTCCATACTATCATTACTATTATTATCTGAACTATCAGACTCTTCATCTTTGTAAATATTTTCCCGTTTCGTAATCGTAACAACATTTGTTTATATTTTAAGACATATCTTACCCCTTCATTCTGTATCACGAAATAGGCTTACTAACAATAAGCCAAACACAGCAATAAAAGCAATATGTAGGTTTATATATAGAAGAAAGTAGTGCTGATAATTTTTTTTTTTGTCGTTCATGCCTTGTTTCGTGATACGAATACATGCTTAACATGCTGTGGAATTTGACATTAACAATTTAATTGAATTTCTTTGTTTTTATAAGATTCATTAATGAAAACGTTATCTCTTTTTCAGCGTTGCTTAGCGGTAAAAGTAAAAACTAAAAAACGAATTTAGTAAGATCAGAGAAAGAGTTTCCGTTTAAAGTAGACTTCCATTCTCTTACTTCTATCAAAAAATCAAAAGAGGACGATACTTTAGTCCATTGATAAGTGTGAAGTTTTCTCCATTAGATTTCATGTCACAAAAAAAAAAAAAAAATATCGGTGGTAACAAGTGATCACGAAAATATTGCATTATTTAACAAAAAAAAAAGTAGTAGCTAAAAATAGCTAAATTCCAAAAATAAGAAGCTCAAAAAGTATCTAGGAGCTAAAACACAATTTTTGGAGCTAAATCAGAAAAAAAGAAGCTAAATCTAGCTACAAAGTAGCTCAAATGGCAACACTGCCTTTGACCAACCTCTTAATCTTCTTCGATCGAACTTATATCTGAGACTCATTAACTTTTCAAGTAAAGGAAACTTTTTAGGGGGTGTTCCAAATCATATTGGCATATTCGTGAACAAGGACCACCTTAATGCTCATATATTAATATTATTTCGCTCTTATTCTGTCTTATTTTTTGCCAGCATTTTTGCCTGCTATTATAATTAATCCTTTAAAAATGCATAAAGAATAAACCCAACTTTTAACAAAAAATCTGTTCGAAATACTACGTAATTCTTGTCTTACCTTATTTTAATATCGCTCCTGGCATATATGCGCCCAGTTGATGATAGATCACGGGGCTCGATGGATTTGACGTCTCTTTCGCGTTCTCGATCCATATCGCATTTTTTCCTGCAAGTCAAAGAGAGAGAGAGAGAGAGAGAGAGAGAAAGCAAACATTAATAAACAATCTCTTGAGTGTAAAATAAGAGGAAATCACAGAAAACTCAGCATTTATTTTGCTAAACTTTGCATCAGGCTAATCAAAAATCTTGCTCTATGCTTGACTAACTTTGCAATAATATTTGACTTAAACTGCTCAAACATTAATCCTCGACTCCGACACCAACACCACCAGTTTGCACTTAGACGCTTATTCTATATATATTACCGCACCACACTCCTCCGCCATATCCCTCATTGAAAAATAAACTCATTCGCTTACAACTAATAATAATAAGTTTTAAAATATGAAAAGTTTTGGCCTGAAAACTTGAGAAAACTGATTGGAATGAAGTTCACATGCGATTTGCTTCTTTGGTAAACGCTACACAAAGTCGGGGATGTGCTATGGGGCTGTTGCAGTGGGGGCAAGACAGCAAGTTTTGTTGCCTCCGGGGAAATCCATGCCATGCAGCTCTGCTTTTGCCGATAACGTAACACAACGTAGTGTGCAAAAACGTTACGTTCTAAGCACAGTCCCACATTTATGGCTGCAGGCCATATGGTTGGTTGTTGTTGTTGTTGCTTTTGTTGTATTGCTGGCTTATTCTTGTTTTTTTTTTGTTTTGTTTTGTTCTCTGCAGCAGTTTGTGTGTTTTCTCGATTGTGTGTGTTGGCTTGTTATAGGTGTGCTGTAGAATTTAAGATTCCCTTTTGCGCAGTGGACAAATTTGCTGTAAAATTCCCACTTTTTTAAAAACTTCTAGATTATTTAACTACAATCTAATTAAAAGAAAAATTAAAAAGTAGTTGGCTCTATAGTGGACACATTCTTGTTCACATTTTTAAAAACTCAAAATTTTCAAATTTTTAATATATTAAAAAATAGTTCTCAAAAATATTCATCACTTAAAATTGGAAACAATTATTTTAAGCGAAGTTTAAAACAAGATTTTCCAATTAAGTTTTCGTCTATGAGCTAGAATTGTCTATTCTGTGTCAACTTCCTTAACACGCACATCAATTAGATCTAAATTTTTGCGTTTTGTCCCACTGTAAACACTAAATGTGCAACATTCATCAAACTAACAAGAGTAATCACTCAACTAAGCCAACCAAGCAAATGTAAACCCACCCACTAAAGCTAAAATACATATCTATCCAACTTTCGAGGAAAGGAAAAAGGAATCCAAATGAAGCCAACACAACATGATTTACCGTCAAACATGCTGAAGCGCATAACTGGAGCAAAATAAAAAAACACAAGAACACTGAAAAACTACAGAAAAATCTTTGACTTCAACAACTTAATTTGGTTTGGAAAGGGACTGCAGCGGTACTTAGACCTGCAGCACCAAAAAGAACAACAACAAAAACCTCAACGTGGTCATTTATTAGGACTTCGGGTGCACAAGTGTTTGCAAGGATAGGAAAAAAATTGGAGAAATCAGCATAGAAATGACACTATGAGGCAGAATTCGCCATAAAATTAGTGGGCAGGGGTCAGGGATATTGTTTGCAAGGACTTTCAAAGCTTGAAACTGAATATTGAAAAAAAAAGGAAAAAGCCAAGAGTCAAGAAACAAACCATGTAGAGGGAAGAAAGCTGCAGGCTATACAACCTACAGCAAGATTTTTTTTAGGTGTGTGTGTGTGCTTTCTGTGTGTGTTATGCTGTGTAAGTGCTCTGCGAGCTTTGCAGGAATAATTGAACGACGAGCAACCAAAATCCAGCAAAGGTATGGTTCAATTCCTGCTATAATAGTTTTCGTAGCAAGCCAAAAACTTTAAAAGACTCTCCTCCACTCACACACATATAAACACATTTCTATCTATGCATACATTGACTATATAAATTTTGTGGAACAAATGTGGAAACTTTACTACGATTGCTTAGTTGTGTTGCCTCATTTGAGCTTTTGGCTTTTGGCATTGATATTGGTGCATGTGCGCCAGCCCATACATGCCATGCATTTGCTTGTGTGTGTGTATATGTGTGTCGCCCAATGTTTGGTAAAATATGTGTGCGCCTCATACTTATCTCTTCTGTTGTTTTTCTAACTTGCTTCTATGTATTGTACAAAAACTTTTGCCGGCTTCAATCTTATCGCAGTTTAAAAGCGCCCTCCGAGGTTTTACTTTAGCCTCGGTTAGCAGTCGAGGTAACGCAATGCCTGAGTTTGGAAAGTTAAAGGTTTGGGTCTGTTTAAAACTAATACGTTGAAGCAGTTCAGTCTGGTGTTTAGCCATGTTATGGTTACAATCATTTAACCACATGCAAACCAACCAAAACCCAGCCACGCACCCACCAAACACCCACGCAGATGATACTTGATTCTACTTGAATAATGTTTTGTTTTCATACAATAATCAGAATATAAAGTTCACCAGGGCAGTCACTGCAAAAGTCTAGGCGCAAAAAGCTATAAGTGTGTGTGTAAATGTGTGTTTTTGTCGGACTGAGCGTAAGAAAATTGATAAAAAAAAAAATAAACAGGAGATAAATAGTGCCTGCTATAGAAAAGATGTAAGCCGCTGGCGGCCGCACAGCGGGTAAAAGAACAAAAATATCAATAATTATTTTTAAAAATATTTTTTGCTTAAAAATAAATTTCTATTTATAAATTATGTATCATATCCCAACAAACATTATGACTCTTAAAAGACTATTTTAAGACTCATATCAATGAGTTTTTATTGTCAAAATGCGCTAAAAAAATACTCTTTTATGAGTACATTTTTGTAGGTTATGAAAATATGATTCATAGTGATGACTGCTTTATGTCTCATTTTGGACTCAAAATTAAGACTCTTTTAAAACTCATATTTAAAACTCTTTTAAGACTCCTAATAAAGACTTTGTAAAGACTCATAAAAAATACTCTTAAAGAACTTATATCAATTAGTCTTTTCATATACAAGGTGGCGCAAAAATAACCTTCCGATGTTTTTTGGATGTAATTTAAAAAAAAAATGAAAAACTTTGATTCTTCTTGTGGATTATATTTATTTGGTCTTTTAATTTTTTTTACATCAAGTCGAGAATATGATGTCATGTAAATGGCCGCCGCCACAGTTGATTGTCATGTGAGCCTTTTTTATTGCATTTTCCATCACTTCGGCCAAAACTTCCGGCGATAGGTCCTCACATTCTTGACGGATATTGTTTTTAAGAGCTGCAAGAGTCTGAGGCTTGTTGACATAAACCCGCGACTTCAAAAAGCCCCACAAAAAGAAGTCTGGAGCGGTCAAATCAGGCGATCTTGCTGGCCAGTGCAAATCGCCAAATCGGGAGATTAGGCGCCCGGGAAATGCATCCTTCAGCATATCGGTTGTGGCACGTGCAGTGTGTGCCGTTGCACCGTCCTGTTGGAACCACATGTTTTCCAATCCCAATTCATCAAGTTGCGGCAAAAAGAACTCGTTGATCATTGCTCTGTAGCGCTTACCATTCACAGTAACCGTTTGGCCCGCGACGTCTTCGAAGAAAAAAGGTCCGATGACTCCTCCAGCGAAAACAACACACCATACAGTGACTTTGAGCGGGTGTAATGGCTCTTCGTGGGTTACACGAGGATTTTCAGTGCCCCAGAAGCGTAAATTTTGCTTATTTACGTACCCGCTAAGATGGAAATGGGCCTCATCACTCATGATTATTTTTGATGAAAAATCATCTTATCTTAAAATCAGCAATATTCCGCGTTCTGGAGCAGTGTAGCGTAACATTGTTTATTAACGTGTATTTCGCATGTGTTTACTACACAAATGTCAAAACAGAACTGACATTAGGGGCCAATCGCAAAATTTATAGCATTTTCTGATAGGAGGATTACTTTTGCGCCACCTTGTATAAAACTCTTTTAAGACTCCTAATAAAGACTCTTTCTTTAAAAACTCATAAAAAATGCTCTTTTAGAATTTATATAAATTAGTCTTTTTGGACTCAAAATTGAGACTCTTTTGAGACTCATATTTAATATTCTTTTAAGACTCATAATAAAGACTCTTTAAATACTCATAATAAAGACTCTTTTAGAACACATGCAAAAATTTTTCTTTTTGAACTCAAAATTAAGACTATTTTAAGACTCATATTTAATACTCTTTTAAGACTCCTAATAATGTAAAGACTCATAATAAACACTCTTTTAGAAATCATATAAATTAGTCTTTTTGGACTCAAAATTACGACTCTTTTAATAGCCATATTCAATTCTCTTTTAAGAAACTTGTAATGGAATCTTTAAAGACATATAATGATGACAATGATCCGTTTAGATAAAAAATATAATTTTTGATTTAAATTTATATGAAATATTTTATAATTGAAAAATAAAAAAAAAATGCCAAAAATATTTTTTTTTTTTAAATTTCAAATAAAAAGTAATTGTAGGAAAATTAAAAGTTATAATTTCACTTTGCCATAAGCTCCTCAACTGTACGCTGAACGACTGATAGATAAATTATGACGTATTCGAGCGTATATTAATTCTAAAAAAAAAAATATTCACATTCTCACAAATTACCATCACATTCCAAATTACAGAGGATCAGCCGTGATGGTCAGACATACATATGCACCAACGTTTTTATATATTAAGAAGATAAAAATATATCTTTAAAGTTTATAAAATCCTCTCAGAACCTTGTTGTCGAGTTCTCATAAAACACTCGCATATAAGACTCTTTTATGAGGTCTTTTTATAATAACGCATATATCATGCAATATAAGTAGAATCCTTTTGTGAGTCTTTATTATGAACAATCATAATACTGTCTTATTTAGGACTTTTTAATAAGTTCTTTTTATTAGAATTCATAAAGCAAGCATAATATTGACTCTTTTAAGAGTCCTATTTTTGAGCAGTCATTTTACAATCATATCAAAGACTCCTTTAGGAGTCTTTTAATTGCGTACTCATAAGGCATGTATTAAAAAATACTCTTTTTAGAGTCTTATTTCTGAGCATGTTTGCAGGGATAAATTTCTATTAATTTCTAAATCAACAGAGACGATCTGAAATACCTATACAAGATACATATGGGACGTTTCACGTCAACCGATCCATCCCACTACCCAAAACCTTTACATAAAAAACGATTGTACTCATTTTTCGTTGACCTGCATGTCTAGTGTCGATGACTAAAAGAAAAAAACCCTTTGAAATTTTTTTGACGGAATAATTTTAGAAATGTATTCCAAATCGCAGAAAACGTAAATTTTGAGTCAAATGAGTAGTTACCTTACTATTCCGCCATTTTGTTCATTCAAAAAAGCATTCAATATTTGAAACTAGACACAAACAATTAGCCACAGTTATGACATTTTCGGATGTAACTGGTTTGGAGAGTGTGTTGGCACAGTTGACTTGACTTAACCCATAAAAATACTCGAACATTTCCAAGAAGAGATAAGAAATTATGCACAGAGAATTTTTACATTCTAAACTAGAAACTAGAAACTTATGGTTATTCACCAAAGTAATATATTGTTTAATACATTGGTTTGAAAGCAATACTTCGATATCCTGCCAATAAAAAAATGTTTGAATCACCCAAGCCAAGTATATAATATTTTAACCAATAGTGTAGGTAAACCACCGAAAACTTTGACATTTTATCAAAAGGGTATGAGCAAAATTTATCGCTGAATACTCCCGGTTCGGAGGTGTACATTTTATTTTATTACAACTTAAAGACCTAACGAACTAAAAGACCTAACGAACTCAAAGAACGAACGAACTAAAAGAACTAACGAGCTAAAAGAAACGAACAAAGTAAAACAAGCAACGAAAAAAAAGAACACACGAACTAAAGAAACTAAATGAACGAACTAGTTCGTTAGATACGATTGAACTAATAATAGCGATCTTTGTGGTGATCTAAAATGCCCAAGCCTATCAACAACCATCTGTCAAAACACTAGTTTATGTTTGACAGCCATTGAAAGCAGACAATTTCGTTAATTTCAATGAAAATGAATAAAGTGGATTTTGTGTACTCATCAAGCATTATTTTTTGCTTAACCCTTGCGGCATATTTGTTGCCATACGGCAACAGTTTGCTTTCTGGCTCTGATTCTAGTTTGGGACATCCCGTTTTTTAACAATACATTTTAAATAATAGATTGAAATGTGATGAAAAAGAAGAGAAAATCAAAAATACGAAAATTAATTTTTATAACATGTTTTTCAAGGTTATTCCGAGTGAACTCATGAGCCATGAGGGCCACGCGACTTCAAAAAAGAGCAAATTAAAAAAATTATATTTTTAAATATTTCCAAGAATTTTCTAAAGCCAAAGGTAATTAAATATAGTACTACGAATGTAAGAGATCTTATTTACATTTTTAGTTAAAAAAAATATGTGATATTTATAGAGCTAGAAGTTTTTAAAATTTTTTTGAATATTTCTAAAAATGTTTGTAGTATATTTTCTAATAAAAGCAATACGGCTTTCAAACTTCATACTCAGCTTATTTTAGTCAAAAACTGACCCTGAACGAAGTTTGGAATGTTTGGCATTTCCAGGGCTAATTTGGCACTGAAAGGGTTAAAAAACCATCACCGAAACCAAGGAAAGGCTTAATAAATACGATGGGAACTTTGCACCATTAACTTCGATGGATAAGAAGTGGTTAATTATAGTCGTATCCGTACAAGTGACGCTGCACGTTTAGATAGCTCAAAAGAGGTCGTAATCGATGTTGGATGTTCAGAGAATGAAAATGGTTGAGGTGACAACAATCGATGGTAGAATAAAAGTGCGTGGAATGGCTGAGGCTGTGGGCATCTCAAATAAGGAAATACATCACATTTTGAATATTTGAATAATTGGACATGAAAAAGCTATCCGCGCGACGACAGCCGCAATACCGTCACACTCGACCAATGCCGCCACACTCGACCATAACTTCAGCCATGTGACTACCTAAAAAGAGTATTCGGTGATGGTCGACCGCAGTCCGAAGAAGTGTTTGCACTGTTTCGTAACTGTAACACAGTGGACATATACGGAGTGAACGTACATCAAAGAAAGCCAAGGTGGGTCTCTCAGCATATAAGGTTATTCACAATGATTACCTTGAAAAGAGTAAAGTGATCACCGGCGAATATTATTCACAGTTGTTGGACAGATTTGACATTGACTTAAAGCAAAAACTACCGTATTTGGCGAAGAAAAAGAGCTCCTCCTCCATGACAACGCGACGGTGTACACTAGACCGTCTCGAAATAAAAATATTTCGCCGCACACCAGCTAATCTAAAGCATTATTGAAGGAAAAATTCGAATAAGTTTTTTTTTACTGAACAAAGGGGTCACGCAGCCGTGCGCTCTTAAAGAATGCTATGTTTATGTTTTTGTCTCAGAGAGACCTATTTCTTATTTTTTATGGGCTTTCCATTTCCAAATTCTAAATTGTAACTTTAGATGGTAGAAACTGAAGTCCGCTGGGCCAGTACTATAAGGGGTCAATTTAGGTCAATGAGCCCTAGAGACAAAAGATAGGTATTTTCGAGACAAAAACATAGCATATCATTCTTCAGATTGAACGGTAAATACCGAAGTTATGAAGAAATATGTCAATACGCGACCCCTACGTTCGGTCAAAATAAAAAAAAAATTTGTTCGAAACTTTCTTTCAATAGTTTAGTTCAATGCTGAGAACTAAAACGATTTTTTAAATCTTATCGACATACAATTTCATTCAAATACCATTTCATTCATATTAAAATCATACGAGAAATTACTGCGAAACAGAATACTTTTCAACATTATTTATTTATTTAATAGTTTTAAATCCTTAATAGTAAATAAGCTTATTTTGTCCCATAGTAATCACTGCTGTACACCACAGTGTAAAAGTAAAAGGACACGCTGCAGCGGCAGCAGCAGCTAACATTCCACAATTTCGCCTACAACAAAACGTAACAGTGACAAATGTCAGCGCAGCATGAATGAACAGAAAAGCACAAGAAATAAAAAAAAAAAACAACAGAAACAGAAAAGAGGAAAGCGCACAAATCAAAAAAATCCTTTGGGCAAAGTTAAGAAGAACTCAGTGCCGCGAGTGGTACGGTTGGGCTTTCGTTACGAATTAAATCACGGCGCTGATGAGATGGCAAATGAAAAACTTTGCTGCTATGCAATGCTGTGAGTTGTTCTAGTATTACAGTTACCCACACACAAACATGCACTCATATACACACACTCCTGCACACATTCCATACATCGACACACTCATACGACGAAAGAACAACATAGTCAGTAGCACTGACTGGCATTGAAGCTGGCGATGGGCAAATGGAATGGAGCGTATTAGGAGAAAAAAAAAGAGTATAGAAAAGCTGTGGGGGCAAAAGTTGTGCAAATACTGAACAAGCAAGTTATTAGAAAAGCTCCAGGGCAACCAAAGCTTTTTTTTCTGCTCTGTTTTGTTTCTTGTAAGTTGCAGAATTTATTAGAAAATATTTATATGTTGAGAAATATTTTGAGAAATGTGAGTTATATTAAAATATTAATATTTAAAATATTAAATAGATGCAATAAGAAAAAAAAAAAACAAAATATGAGCAAACAATTGTCATTCATAACTTCATAACATCAAATAGAATAAATTTGAATTCTTTACAATTGAGTCAAAATACTTTTTATGGCTAGCTGGAGATGTGTTTGGAATGTCAGCAAAATCTCTCATTGTGCAGAAGCTATCTGTCTTTCTGTCTGTCTATCTGTCAGTCTAACGTCTTGTCTGCCGACTTTTCCTTATTAAGCAAAAATTTTATTTGCAATTTTATTAAAATTTCAACAATTTTGTAGCTGCGCTTAAATTACAATTAATATTATTTTTGTATTTGCGATGCAGATGTGTTTAAAATATGCACACATGTGTTCATTTTAAACTTCAAGGTTTTTACGTATTGGCTAGCCTGATATTATTTTTTGACCTGCTTGGGTTCCTTCAGCCGAAATTTACATAATATGTTTCCCGAAATACGAGGGTTGCTATTTATATTTCTGGCCTTGGTAACAGTAAGTGCACGCAGAGAATAAAAACGTTTATAGCCAGTTTGCCGCAAACGTACTTCGTTTGTCGTGCTTGAAATCGTTATTTGCAAACGTTTCAACAGTTGTCATAATAATAGTCCGTTGCGAGAAACGCGCCATTTAGTTGCAGGAAATTAATTTCGTTTGTCATAAACTCGAGTGATTTTTAAATTGAAGTAATTGAAAAATTTGTTTTTTTCAACTGAAAACTTCGTTTGTTTTTCCCTTTATTGTATAAGCACAACGCTTATAATTCAGACTTACTTTTTGGACAAATTGTTACTATATAAAGGGAGATTTTTTAGCAACTTTCTTTTTTAGCAACACTGCTTTTGGCAGCACAGCTGTTGTTGTGTAACATGTTACTGTTAAACATGTTCATTTTGGTCTAGAATTATACCATGGATCGACTTACAAACGAAAAACGCTTGCAAATTATTGAATTTTATTATCAAAATTCATGCTCGGTTAAGAAAGTGCATCGTGCACTTCTTCCATTTTATGGTCGGATGGACGGTTATTCGGAATCTCGTGACTAAATTTCGCACCAAATTTACATTACTGGACATTAAACCACCAATACGCATACGTAGAGTGTGGACAGAGGAAAATATCGTAGCTGCATCCGCCAGTGTTGTTGCTGACCATGAATTATCGATTCGGCGCCATTCGCAACAAATGGGCCTCTGTTACTCCATTATGACTACGTGGAAAGGATGCGGAAGGATTTGGGTGTAAATCCTTTTGAAAATACAGCTGGTGCAAGAATTGAAGCCACATGACCTGCCACAACGGTTAACTTTTGGTGAATGGGCGCTGGCAAAGTTGGATGAAGATCCAATTTTTTATCGGAAGATTGTGTTTAGCAACGAAGCTCATTTCTGGTTGAATGGATACGTGAACGAGCAAAATTACCGTATTTGGTGTAAAGAGCAGACAGAAGCATTGCAAGAACTGCCAATGCATCCCGAAAAACGCATTATTTGGTGTGCATTATGGGCCGGTGGTATCATTGGGCCGTACTTTTTCAAAGACGACGGAGACAGAAACGTTACTGTGAATGGCGAACGCTATCGTGCGATGATTATAAATTTTTTGCCCAAAATGGAGGAGCTCGACTTGCCTGACATGTGGTTTCAACAAGATGGTGCCACATGCTACACAGTACGCGAAACAATGGCCCAATTGAGAGGCGAGTTCGGTGAACAGTCTATTTCACGTTCGGAACAGATCAATTGGCCACCTTTATCGTGCGATTTAACGCCTTCAGACTATTTTTTGTAGGGCCATGTTAAGGCTCATGTCTATAGGGACAAGATCGCAACGGTTGACGCACTGGAAGCCAATATTGAAGAATTTATTCGTAAGATACCGGCCGATATGTTGGAGAGAGTCATTTGAGGCGTAGCCGCGGCCAATATTTACATGAAATCATCTTTGAACATTGAATTATATAGATCGTTCTATCGACTCAAATAAAGATTTCATACATTTCTCTAAATTTTATGTGTTTTTTTTCAAATTAAATCCGAAAGCTCTTAAAAAATCACCCTTTACATCAGCAAGTTGTAACTCCATTCTGAGTTACAATGTTCTGTTCCTTTTACTTCCATAGCTTTTCTAAATGGAAAATTTGGCTTGTATGGGCGAAGCCACACCTCTTTTCCAAAGTCCGTTCCATTTTTCCAGTAGAAATACCTGGCCAATTAGTAACTTTATACTGAGTTTAAGTGCTATGCGACATTTACTTCCAAAGCTATTCGATATCAAAAACGATGCTGTAATGGGCGGAACCGCACCCGCTTGTCCAAACCCCGTCTTAGTTTTCTAGCAGAAGGATTTTACCTAGTGGAAACTCTATTCTGAGTTTCAATGTTCTGTGACTTTTACTTCCAAAGCTATTCGATATCTAAAATTGTAAGTGTATAGATGGAGCCCCACCCCCTTTTACATGCCAGTTTTTTATTAGATGGACATTACCAAGTGGTATCTGCGTACTGAGTTTCATTCTTATGCGGCATTTTGTTCCAAAGCTATTCGATACCATAAATTTGAAATGTATGGGCGGTGCTACGTCCCCTTGTTCAATGGTTACACTATTTTACCAGTCAAAGGAAACAACTAAATAGAAAGTTCTAACTGAGTTAAATTGATGTGACTTAAAGCTCGAGAGTTCTACCTTAAATTTGGGCTGCTGAAAAAGTGCCACATCCCTTGTCCAACCACCATAAATTTTTACCAGTGGAACGGCACGTGAAAATTTAATTCGAATATCGAATTACGATGTTGTGTGACCTATAATTCCAAAAATATTCGATAAAAGAGATCTTGGTTCCATCGGAGGTGCCACTCCAACTGCCTATAACCATCGCGCAAGTGCAAGTAATAAGTTGACAAAGTTTTATCGCAATCGGATGAATGAAATTGCAGCGCATACGTTCGGAAAACAAATGTGCTCCTAAAGTGTCACCTGTTGGGAATTTTTCGACTTATCTTTTTTTCCTAAACCTTCCGCGTAGCAGTTACGAACAAACCCGAAGAAGAAAGTATCCAATTTGGTCCAGTCGTTTTCAAGTTTTAAGCATCCGAACAAACCAAGATTCATTTTTATAAATATGGGAGTTATGGGAAAATCTTTAAAATGCCGTATCTCTGGAACTAAGCCGGTTTCGTGCAAACTTCACATTATTTAAATCGGTCGACCCGTTTTCCCAGTTAGTCAATGACATCAAAATGCACACTTATTTTTATATATATAGATTAGAAAGTCTCACTTTGACCATGAATTCGTTAGCATCCTGATGGTAAGTAAAATCAAATTTTGCATACAAGGAGCTGTATCATTTTTGTATTCACAAAAGAAAAAATCATCGAGGTTTCTCAATTCGTTCAGAAGTAACAATTTTTACAACGAGAAATGCCAGATCGAACCACTTTGGGACGGAAAGTTGTAAACGACCAGTTGCTTGAGATAAGTCATAAGAGAAATTCGGAAAAGAAGAGGCAAATTATGCTGCTTATGACAGCTCTCACACATCTGCTCAAACAAAGACCTTTTTGAACAGTCAAAAATCGAAATCATGGGTCATCCGCCGTACAAACCCGACTATGCTTTTTGTTATTCGAGAGAATAAAAAAACAAAAATACGTGGTCAACAATTTTCAACACCCGAAGTAGCGTTTGTTGCATTCAAAACCTTCCTTTTGGAGTAACCTTAATAGGAGTAGAAAAAGGCTACCAAAATTGGTTCAAATACATGCAAAAGTGTATTTATCGTCATGAAGAATATTGTAAAAAGTATAAAAACCAATTTCGATCACACTTAATTGTTTTGTTCATTATTAAGTCAGAAATATAAAAAGCATCCCTCGTAGTATCGAAATACATCAATTAATGAGGTCAGTTCAGTTATGTTTTGTTTTTGTAACACACACATCCCTATGGAGAAAAGAACCGGTTCTGAACCTTTCACGTGATAGGTCCCCAAGGGAGAAGGATCAGTCCCAATTCACCACCACCAACATATGGAACCCACCAGTCACTTTTACACGGCGTTGTCATTGTCACCTTGGACCTGTCCCGTGATCGGCCTCGAAGAACAAATTTGTGACTTCTCCTAACTATCGAGTAATTCGTTGAGAAATTTCGTTTGTTCGGTAAACAATCATTGGATATTGCCCTCACTTTATTAACCCTTCTATGAGCGGTGACCTATGAGGCGGTAAATGGAGTGTTAGGGGTCTGGCCGGACCCATACTTATTTAATACGTATATGTCAAGACAGGTATAGGCAGATGACTATGACAGGTGTTCTAAATGTGGGATTGTGTGTTACAAGATTTGTCTCATATCTATGTAAATGTGTATGGGTGCGATAAAATAAAAGAATTGTGTTTTAGTCCGTTTGAAAAGGTACCTTAATATATTATCTAGTAAGAAGAACTCAAGCATGTTGTAAAACAGTGCCAATGGCCACCGATTCGTCGGACGATTGCAAGAAAACCCAGTTAACATCTGATCCATTGTGTCGACGCCCGCTTTGAAAGGATTGTAGTCAAATATTTGATTTGGTTTTGGTGCTTTTGAAGAATCGATGTCACAACAATAGTGAAAGGTGGATATGGCTGGATTTGCCATATAGAAATATGATGCTATGCATAGGAGTTTTTGAATCCAACAATTGAGGAGGGATGAAGGTTTTGTTCTTTCTAACGGTGCCCACAAATGCCACATTTATTTCCATCAACATTTTTGCCAAATTGTACGACGAAAGAAGTTGTCAGCGTAAAGTGTTCTGCCCCTGAACATTTATTTTCCATCAACGGGTCGTTCGCCTTTGTTTGTCTCACGTTGGCCACCTGGTTGTTTTCCTGTATAAATAATTCTCTTTAAAGGATAATTTGTAACGGAATCACAAATTCACCAAACTTTTATCCCGTATTTTGCGGGCTTACTCGGAATATATTGAATTAACTGGGTTTGCCCGCGATACGGAATCAACTCCTCATCGACGGGTCAGTTGGAGTGTATGCCCGGAGTGTATGCCTTCTCTTAGTTTGTCATCAACATGAGCCATTTATCGTCTAAGGCCGCAGATTTGCTTTGTTGAAGCCTCTCTGCACGAGTGTTTCCGTTGTCGAAGCGGATGTAGGTGGTCAAGTACTTGAACCGGTTGAAAAACATGGTAACTTTGTAGATGGGAATATTGTAGCTCGCCCGTATTTTTTTCGCTGGCTGGGAATTGTCCCGAAACACACCAGCAAACAACAAAATTTCAAAGAAGGCATACATTCTAATTTCGGAGGTCATCATCCAAATTCGTCGTTTTTCGTTAGAATGCACTTGGTTCCAAAGGCGAAATGATTCGAGGGCTTTTCGATTAATTTGCCGCACAATAATATTTACGATTTCGGGGGATAATAATGATTTGAAAATGGTACGAAAGAACACAAAATAGCACTTAGAAAAAAAAACAAAAATATCAAATCACAATTAATTTCTGTATGCACACATTGAATTCTACGAATCAACTGAATACCTGTACCACAAAGAACCTGTTCCGTGACTAGTTATATCAGACCTGTCCTGTGATAAGTTACATTTGAGCTGTCACGGGAACAGTCACTTAAGAGTAATTGACTCTTCTTTCTCCGTAGGGATGGGATCAGTGTTGCATTTATAGTTACTTCGTAGAAAATTGAAAAATTTACTGACTTCTTAAATTGCCCTCCATATTCAATAGTAATGGTAACTGTAACCTTCCTTAAAAAGTATTTTTGGTTTTTTCAATTCATTAAACTGCGCATTCAATATTGTTCACTTGAATGGAAAATGCATTCATGTGTAAACGAACTCTTATATGCCGTTGAATGCAGCGCCAATGCAATCGACAGATGAATCTTTGAATGAATGAGTAAACGAATGAATGAATGGATGCACAAACCTGTTAATTAATTTCATTTCTCATTGACTGCAACCGAATTCAAGCTGCCAACCAAAGCCGACAACCAAGTAACTAGCAAAAACCAAACAAACCAGCCACACACCCACTGCATCGCAGAGATAAAAGCCACAACTAGGCTCATTTGCTTATGTGCGTGCGCGTGTATAAGAGTGTGTTTGTGTGTGTGTACTTGATTAAGACACGCTTTGACTAGTCAAGCATGCTAAAAATCAATTACAAATCCATTATTCACAAACAGCTAAAATTTTAAAAGCTTAGCTTGTAACGGAAATGCATGTGAAAATAACGTTAATTGGCAAAAGGAACTCAAATAACAGCAAGCGTGGTAGAATAGTTAAGAGTAGGTGTGGTGCAGAAAACAAAGAGAGAAAGAGAGGGGTGGCTGTGCAGTGAGGTGAAAAATGATGGTTGTTCAAACACTGACAGCTATGTGCAAATTATGCATTTCAATGCATTTCCAAAGGATTAAACACACGTTGCCACACATACAGGGCCAATAGGTGGTGTTGCATGTAAATACTAGGCATTCCGGCAGTTAATTTTGGCAGCAAAGTAACATAAAAGCTTTACAATATGGCTGCTTATTAATGTCGATATGAATGGCTTAAGATTTGTGAAAGCTTTTTAAGTGGCAGGCAAGTTCACAAGAAAATCGCATATTTGAGCATTTTTTGGTCGTTTAGCTGCTCAACTAAAAAGCAGTTAATTAAATTGAATCCATTGAAATATTTTCTGGCTTAATAAAGTCAGCAATAACGTTGTAAATATGCATTAAGAAAGCTTTTGACGCCATTTTAATTAACTTTAACACTTGAATTGTTTAATTTCACCAACACACGCGCATAACCATTAATAAAGCTGCGACACTACTGACGCTTATTATTTTGAAGTGTGTGAATAATAAACCCTGATATAATTAATTTTTGCAGCCATTTTTCACACCTGCATCAGACGGATGCCAACATTGAGCAGGGTGGCAACAAGTTTGCCTGAAAAAAAAAACAGAAACGAACACATGTGCTGTATACATTGATATATATTTTAACATATACAACCACGGGCCACTACAAGCTGGCACAAACACAAACTCACACTTATACACTCACGCATACTGCGAAGTCTTATTCATTAAACAATTAAGAGATAATTAAAACATTTTTGCGGCTGAGAAGGTGCAAAAAATACCGCTTAATATGCAGCATGAACTGCTTAAATCCAACAACAACAACAACAACAACAACAACAACAACAACAAAAACAACAACAACAACAACAACAACAACACTAACAGCAAAAGCAACAACAACAACAACAACAACAACAACCTCATGTGATGCACACACTTCAATCAAAAAGCCAATTAAACGTTAAATGCAACACTGGCGTTAATTTAGTGCGCTTATTTAATCACGCCCTCTTGAAGCCTTCTGCTAATACCGTTATTATTAACAGGCAATGTTGTAGATATTGTGTGGAAAAGAGAGGGGAAGTGGAGAAACTCTAGCTTGCCTCATTTTCAAATTTTACAGAAACCACACCAACAACATAGCCGGCAACATTCATCAACAAGAAGCATCAACAACATTAAAGCATCGAAGCTAGCAGCAATGGTTGCAGCGACATCTGGTGTTGATCGGGCTTTTCATTTTGTTGTTGTTGCTGCTGCTGCTGCTACTTTAGCCACAAGTTGCTATGGTCAGCCATTTACGTTGGTATGATGGGAAATAAAAATATTGAATGGTATGTGTTGGCGTCTGTACATTCGTGCTCATATACACTGTGTAACAAAATTATTAACCTGCTAAATTTTTGATTTTTCAGAAAAATGATGATACAATGTTTTGTTAAAAGTTCCAAAAAAATATATTTATTTCATTAAAACAATACATAACGAAAAATCAACAATTCATTTTTCTTAGAAAAATTATTTTACAAAAACAAAAACAAAATTGATTTTTTGACGCATCAAAAATATTCACACCCTTCATTTAATATCGAGTATGACCTCCTTTTGCCTCTATAAGTGCCTGGTATCTTCTAGGCATTGACTCTACAAGGCGTTTTGTGAATTCTGAAGGAATTTTATTCCATTCTTGTAAAAAAAATTCCTTTAAATTTGAAAGATTTGTCAGTTTTTGTGTAGCACATACTTTTTTCAAATGAGCCCACAAGTGCTCGATTGGATTGAGGTCTGGTGATTGAGCAGGCCAATCCAGAACTCGTATTTGCTTTTCTCGAAGCCATTAGGTAACCAATTTGGCTGTATGTTTCGGATCTCCATCCTGTTGAAAAGTATACGAGTCCGCGATGTCCATCTTATCTGCACTTGAGGCAAGATTATTTTCTGAAATATTTATGTACATTTCTTTATTCATTATGCCGTCTATAAAACTTAGTTGACATGCAACCCCAGATAATCAGCCTTCCTAATGATTATAAGAAAATTATTGCCATTTAAATTATAACAATATATTTTATATTTATTTAAATCAATACGGTTCTTACTACCACCATGGTTGACTGTGGGGCGTTCCTTTTTGTAGCGTTTTCCTGGCTTTCTCCAAGCTCTTATTATTCCGTCAGAGCCAAATAAAAGGATTTTGGTTTCATCAGACCAAATTATTTGCTTCCACTGCTCAAGTGTCCACGTGGCTTTTTTTCGCGCCCACTGAAATCTCTGGTTTTTTGGTTTTTTTCGATATGAAAGGCTTTTTAAGCGGAGTTTTTCCCTCGAATCCCGCAAGTTTTATACGACGTCGTACAGTTTGACTCGAAATATCAATTTTAAATGCGCTATATATTTCGGCTTCTAGTTTTGGAACAGAAATTCGGAGATCTTTTCTTACTTCTCTCACAATCGCTGCGTCTACTCTTCTTGAAGTTTTTTCTTCCGACCTCTTCCATTTATATTTTTAACTGTTTTTGATTTTTTTTTTATACTTTTTCACTTAACTTGCCACAGTGTTCTTGTTCAGATTTACTAATTTTTACTAATTAAATTTTTACTAATTTTTTTATATCCAAGTCCATTTTTATGGAGTACGATAACTTTATTTCTTAATTCTATGCACAATTCTTTTGTTTTTTGCCATTGTAATGTAACTCGACAGCTTCAGCACAAATGAATTGACCTTAGAGCATTAATTCATTGCCAAACCTGATGAGTCCCGTTAATTTAGTCACGTAAATTTCTATGTGGGTGTGAATATTTTTGTTGCATTCAATAATCAGTTTTGATTTGTTTTTGTAAAATAAACGTTCTTAGAAAAGTAAGATGTTGATTTTTTGTTATATTTTATTACAATAAAATAAATATATTCTTTTGGAATTTTTAGTTTTACATTTTTTTAACATTTTTCTGAAAAATCAAAAATTTAGCAGGGGTGTTAATAATTTTGTTACATAGTGTACTTAAAGTACCTACAAAATTTTAAGCGGTATTTTTTAAATATTATTACTTTTGTGTGAAATGTGTGACTCATACATATCTATGATCAGAAAAATCCGGTTAGATACGAGCTTTATGTTTTTTAACAAAAGGTTTTTAATCTTAATTAATTAAATTAATTTTCTGTTTGTTCGTTGGCTTGTCTGGCCACTATACAAGTCCTAACGGCTGCACGGAATTCATTCAAATTTGGCACTAATACAGGGTGCGCTATATTTTATGTCCGTAAGTGAATCTTAAATCAAACTTAAAAGACAACCGATTTCCATACGTGAGAAATTTTTTTTAAATTGGTCCTTTACAATTTATTTGAACTAGTTTTTGAACACAACATCAATCAAGTGGCCGCCTGTATTGGCCAAGCCAATATGTGTCCTTTTTGCTGCATTTTCCATCATTTTTTCTGGCAACTCTGGAGGTATAGCGATGATTTCGGCACGAATGTTTGCCTTGAGCTCTTTACTTTTCAAATTACCGCACAAAAAGAAGTCCAGAAAGGTCAAATCTGGAGATGTGCCATTTTTTGACATCACACGTCTATTTCTGGCACCTTATTAATGAGGTTATTCATTTTTTTTTTTTAGGGATTGTGTGGAGTTGAAATTTATCATTTTTCCCGATGACAATGGTTTTGTGTACCAGCTTGATATGATGATTTTGTTGTCAATTCTATGTAGTTTCGTGTCGAGGTGTGGTAGCTTTTCATAATCCTCTATTTCTATTGGAAATTTCAATTTGTCGTGGAATTTATTTGATATTTCTAATATAATCTCTTTAACAACTTCTTTTATAACAGCGAAAGAGTAGTCAACATATTTAACTAAGCATTTGATGTCAATATTAAGCTTTTTTAATTCGTCTAGTATGTTATCTAAAAGTTTGTCAAGTATAATTTCTGCTATGGTCGGTGATAATGGGTTGCCCATTAGCAGTCCAATCATTATTTTTTTAAGCAAAGCTTTTTACGCCTCGTTCTGCGATTTGCTGGAGTGAAATCTGCAAAAACGACACTTTTTTCCGACACCGCTTTTCTTAGAATTGATATTGTTTTTTTGCTTGCGTCTATTGCAACAAGAAAATATTAAATTAAAAATAACTTCTAGTCCGCTTCTGGAACTGAACTCATGCCCGTTGAACTTACTGAACTCACTAATGGTTTAACGATTTAACCACCGAACCGCAATCCTTTGTTGGAAAATATCGCTGATTCAATATCAAGAATTAACTAAAGCTATGTGCAGTAGATCAAAATAATCTATTTATAGGATTTGTATTGGCTATAAATAGCTATGTATAACCATTAACCAATACACAATAACTACTATAGATTGTGTATTGGCTATACAAACAAGAGTACTAAAAAACACAAATGTTGCTTCTACTGACTACTAGATGTCGTTATGCTACAAACAAATTTAATGATTTTTGTATATTTATTCCCTACAACTGAACAGGAGGGCCGGAGAGGGTTAATATGTATGATCAACCCCCCCCTTATTTTTGCAAAAGGAACATTTTCTCCTTGAGGACCTATCCCCTCCGTAAAAAAACGTAAAACTTTGTTATTTTAAAGTTTGAAATTTAAAAATTATTTTAATCGAAAAAAGCCATTAAATTATCAAATCTATGAAATTGCGAAAATGCTTCGCATCTCTCGTGTGTCCAGTGACCCACCTGTGTTTTTTTTATATTTTCTCATTAAAGGTAAAATAGTTATTTTCTGTTAGACAGGAATGCAGGATTTTTGTGAATTGTTGTTTGGGAATTTTTGTGTCCTGTTCTATCTCTGTACTTGAATTTCATATTTGTTTAATTGCAAGAAAAATTGGTATATTCGTTAATAAGGAAACTTCGTCAAAAGAAACGTATGTACGCTAAGGGAAAAAATAAGGGATAAATATTAAATTTATCCAAAAACTTTTATAATTTATCCAAAAAGCGAGTCATTTTTGCACCAATAACGCATTTGCATAAATCGACTACGTAAATATTTAAAATTCATTTAAAAACTTTTTTAATTAAATAAAATATTAAAATATTTAAACAGAAATAATTAAAAAATATATTAAAATTATGCACGAATTTTTTAAATATCTTTTAAAAATTTACTATTTGAAAATAAAACTATCACATCTAAACGAAATGTATATAAAAAATATTGAAATTAAAAAACAATATATTCAAATATTTCTCACAAGCTACGTCTATTAATGCCATTAGCATGGTTACTTTATTTTCTTTTTTCGTTCCTTAATATTATATTCATTTTGACAGTCGGTGCAATATTATGACACCATATGTCAAAAATAGTATAAAACTAAAGAACGAAAAAAGAAATTAAAGTAAACATGCTAATGGCAATAATAAAGCAAAATAATAAAGCAAAATATGCAGGCAAATGACAATCGGTACGACACATTCGTGGGAAAATGTCGAGTTGTCACTCCACCCTACATATAATTGCATTATTTCAGCACGCAATCGCTGATACGTACGGCCAAATATCCCTTTTATACAACTCTTGCAACAAAACGAAATGAGAATTATAAGAACTAAGGTTGCAACTGCAAGAGAACAGAGTGCGATGCTGTTGCTGCTTGTCGGAATATGTGTGTACGTGTGCGATGCTGTTGCTGCTTGCTTGTATGGAATATGTGTGTACGTGTGTGGTATAAATAAAATTCAAATACGGGAAAAAAACGAGTGGTAAGGAAAATATTTGATTTATCCACGTAAATATTTAAATAAAATTGATACTAAGGCGTGGATAATGTTAATATGCATTATTTCCCTTAGTGTATATATCTCCTTTCTCCAATTTTACTTTTGGGTATTTTTGTATATTTTAGGTATGAATTTTTCTTTTGTTGCATTGTTAATTCTCCTTTTTTATGATTCTACTTAGTTTGTAATGTTCGAGCTGGCCACTTATTTTTCACTATCTTCTTCAATTGTTTGAATGTATTGTTCTATGGCTGCAGTTATATGTATTGAAGAGAAATTGTCTTTTTTGAGGGGGAATGCAAACTCTTTTCCCAGAGAAAGCAGCCATTTGCTCTCCTCAGGGAACGGTATGTAAGAGCCCGAACAGATTAAACAGATTAAACAGATTAAAAAATCATTGCGACCGACGATCCTCTTTGGTCGTCAATCGCAGAGAAGACGTCCAGAATGAAACAATTGCGACTGACGATGGCAACATTAATAGCACTCAGAGAGAAAATTGTCGATCGCAAGAGAAAAAATAGAATAGATTCTAATTATGCGATATATCGTTGCGGCTGATCACCTGCGATTTCATTCTGGACGTGTTCATATATTTTCATGCATTCTATTGCGTTGCGATATCGTCAATCGCAACGATTTTTGATTCTGTTCGGGTTCTTAGTCTTGTTGATGAATCAGCTCTCATTGAATGTGAATCCTAAGTTGTGTAGGTATTCCTCACTCGGATCCCAACGGACCGGCATGTCAGCAGCTTCCTACAGGAGCAAAACGTCAGCACTTATTTTTGTTGTGCAAGCGAAATGTACTCTGAGAGCGTCAGTAACGGACACAACAAAAAGACGAACAATGGAAAAAACGAACAAAAGAAAAAACGAACAAAGGAAAAAACCGCGGGGTATGCAAATAATCAGTTGTTTGATGCAAGTACGCCTGTAAGCAAGTGTTAAAAATAAGTGTTTTTTTGCAAGTAAAATTTCTTAAGTAATTGAATTTATCTTTAATTAGTAATTTATTTACTTAATCCATCAAAAACTATTAAAAATTTAATTATTTTGAAAATGGAAATATTGATGTAGTAAGTATTTCAGAAAAAATGCAGATTTTTCATTGATGTATTCAAAACAAAAACGAACTGCTGACCCAAAGCTTTCTAAGGAAGGCCTTTTGAAGCAGTATCGATGGTTGCGAATCTTACCCTTATATTCGATAAAATTAATAATATCTCTCCTACTCTCTCTCTCTTTCTCTTCCTCTCTGCAGCTCTCTTTTTGAGGTAGACAAAATTAAAAAGAATGCAACGAACTGCTGACCCAAAGCTTTCCAAGAGAGGCCTTTTGAAGCAATCCAAAGTCAGCTACATTGGAGTGCTTTTTTCCAATGACATGCAATGTTAAAATTACAATGGTGTGTCATACGTAGGGTCAGCGCTTTCAGCTGACTTGCAAGCACTCCAAAAGGCCTTTCGGAGTGCTTTTTTCCCGCTGGGTTATTAGAATGTGTCTGTTGTGTTTGTGATAATAACCCAACAAACAAATTGATTCACTAATGTTATCGTTTACGAATCGCATTCTCGTACATTTCATTCGTTAGCAATTATTCGAAGCGATTCACTTATAATATCGCGAGCGGGAGAAATTCCTCCATCGTTAACGAATCGTTAAATCCAAAAAAAGGAATTCGTTAACGGGTCGTCAAAACTATAAAGAGCAATTCGTTAACGAGTCTCCAAACCTAAAAAAAGTAATTTGATAACGAAGCAATTTCACCGAAAGGAATCTTATCTAATCTAATCATAATGACAGAAATTTGGAATAAAAATTGTATTGTGCAATTGGTATGAACCAGAGCTTTCAAATGATAAATGTTTCATTCGAATGCATTGTCTTTAAAAGCGTTAAAAAGTTTGTTAATTAAATAAAAAATTCGGGACATAAGAATTCGTTCATGAATCGATATGTATAACTTAAATCACTCGGTAAGGAATCACTAAAAATAAAAGTAGGTAAAGATTCGTAAGAGTGGCGTCCGTGGCGTAGTTGGTTAAAGTGCGTGGCCGCTATGTCAAAGAACCTGGAGACCCAGGTTCGAACCCCAGCAGCGACAGAAAATATTTGAATTAAAATAATTTTTCTGTACGGCCGCCACCTCTCTGCAGACAATGGCAAACCTCAGAGAGTAATAAAAATGCCATGTAAAGCTTCTTGAGAATAAGAACATTCCGTTCATCGCCGTTCGGAGTCGGCGTTAAGCCTGTAGGTCCATTTCTCGGTCAATTGTGTACAAACGTAATAACACGCACAGCACAATTGATCATAAGAAGCTAGGTCAAAGTCCTTTCAAGGGCTGAAATGGCCAGTTATTTATTTATTTATTTATTTAAAGATTCGTAAATGAATTGGCAAAAATGAGAGAAGTGAATTGCTTACGACTCGATAAAATTGAAAAAATTGATTCGTTAACGAGTCAAAAAAATGTTGAAAGGCGATTGTATAGTGAATCGTTGAGACTGAAAAAGAAAATTGAATCGGAAAAAATTATTCCTTTGCTTCTATTGGGCTAAAAAGATGCTCAATGGAATTTAACAAAGTAATGATTTTAATCGGTGCTTTCTTTAAGCATCAAGCCAGTTTCTGATGCAGTTGGAACGAAACGAAAAATGATTATAAACGAAAAACGATTCATAAACGATTCCTTAACGAATCACCCCTCGCAACAATGTTTGTTGGGAAAGTCATGCGCGGGTATGGGCACCACTACACTTAAAGCTTCTGTGTTGTTTCTGTGTTTGTCTTTTGTCTTTGATATATTGTTGCGTTTTGTGTTGCTACATAAGCCTTTGCTCTCAATTCTTGCTCTCAACGCTCCCAGAGCGCTCTCTGCCCATAGTTGGTCATGCGATATCCGCCCGATTAAAATAAAAGCAAAATCCGAATAAAATGCAAAAAAATAAAGTTACTTTTTTACAAACTATTCTGAGGAAATATGAAAAGTCGCAGAAAAATAAAAGAGATACCGCCCCTATCGTAAGTTCCATGCAACATTTGAGAAGTATCATCTTAAAATAGAAGGCATTTTCAGACTGATATTTCATTCAGTTAATTTTGCAAATAAGTTTTTATCCTAAATATGCATTCTACATATGAAGTTTTTCAAAATTGAATTAAAATCACGTCCCCTCCCATACAAGATGACGTCATTGAAATTGTAAAATTTCTTAAAATTCCACCAAAATGAATCTATACACTTGAAATTTAGATATCTTGGAAACATGAGTATGATATCAAATATTTTTAGTTTGAAATTAGAGAAAATCGAATGGAAACCACGTCTTCTTCCCATATGACGTGACGTCATCTTTCATAAATTCCACAAAAATTAATATATTCTCTGGGTATTTGATAGCATTGATAGTTACAACGTTCAATGAGTTTGAAAATTGCGTAAATTGAATGAGAACCACGCCTGTCCCCCAAACAAGCTGACGTCATCATAAAAATAAAACCTTCATAATTTCGGATATTATGTACTACATACGAGTGTACCCTCGCACTTCGGACAATCAGAGATATTACATAACTTACTAGTTTGTATTTGTATTTAACTTCTATCTTCTCCCATGGACTTTGTCACGTCAATCTATACAGCCAGATATACAGTCAACTGTTTTTTTCAGTAGATATATAAGAACAAAATGTCCATTTGATTATTTTTGTAGGATAACAATTGGGTGGTAATCCCAAAAAAAAAACAAGAGTTCAAGTATGCTCAAATATTATGTCCTGAACAACTTAAATGTACCAACTCAAAAGTTTTTGACATTCTCAAATTCATATCGATTAGAGATCGAAAAGAATTAGTTCAAACTTTTATTTGAACGTTTACAGTACACTAAGGGAAATAACGCATATTAGCATTATCCACGCCTCAGTATAAATTTTATTTAAATATTTACGTGGATAAATCAAATGTTTTCCTTACAACTCGTTTTTTCCCGTATTTGAATTTTATTTATACCACACACCTACACACACATTCCATACAGCGGCGAAGCAGCCGCCAAGCAGCAGCAGCGTCGCACTCTGTTCCTGCAGTTATTTCTTGCCGTTGCAGGTTCTTATAGTTCTCGTTTAGTTTGTGTTACAAGGATAATATATAATGCACGTTTGGTCAATATGATTTGTGATTGCGATGGGTGATGTGTGCGATGATGAATTTATGTAGGGTGGAGTGACAACTCGATATTTTCTCAAAAAAATCTTGCAACGGCTGTCACTTACCTGCATAACCTGTATATTTGCTTCATACTTTCTCCTACTTTTTCTTCCTCTTTTCTTCTTCTTTTCTTCCTCTTTTCTTCTTCTTTTCTTCCTCTTTTCTTCCTCGTTTCTTCCTCCTCTTCAACTTAAATATGTTGTTTTTTAAAATCAATATTTTTATATAAATTTTCTTTAAATGCGATAGTTTTATTTTCAAATAGTAAATATTTGAAAGATATTTAAATATATTCGTGCATAATTTTAATATATTTTTTATTAATTTTATTTTAAATATTTTAATATTTTATTTAATAAAAAAGTATTTAAATAAATTTTAAATATTTACGTAGTCGGTTTAAGTAAATGCGTTATTGGTGCAAAAATGACTCGCTTTTTGGATAAATTAAAAAAGTTTTTGGATAAATTTAATATTTTTTTCCCTTAGTGTAGGCACACCTTTTTTATAATTATAAAGTTGCATATTTTCACCCTGTATCAGAACGCTATACAAAATTGACTTGAAGCAATACCCTTAGGGTTAAGTATTGTAGAGTATTTTAATTTTACTATTTGAGTCCTTATTTAAATGGCACATTTTTTTGGCTTAATGGGTGGTGGGCCCTTACAAAGCTAGAATCAACCACTCAATTCTAATTTTCATCCTTTATTTGCTAAGCATTCAAATAACATTAAAATCTGATTACAAATATCTACTATTTATCTATTGAGCCAACTCTCTACCAAAACACACCCAACACATTAACTTCCAATCAACTCACACTCAGCCAACTATTTCGTTTAACACAAAGGGGGAAAAAAATAAACAAAAACACAATAAATATATGCATTAAAAAAAAAAAAAAAAAAAAAACTAAAATGAGCCCATGCTGACGATCAAAGCAGCTTTTTCTTATCTAGCCACATAGCCGCCCACAGTGCCGCTGGCACCCTCGACAACACAGTCGCCTGACTACCTCAGCGCATAACGAATTTCGTTGCAAGATATTTGGCCACAGGCTCTAATTTGAGAAGGAAAACAAAAAATGTTATGAGAAAAAAAAAAAAAGAATTGTAGGCCTCAGGACATTTTGCGTTTCCACAGCCGCAGGCGTTGGTTGCGCTGCATTGAAGTACAGTCCAGTGTTGTGCTCACCATCACCACTACTACCACCGCCACTCCGTCTTTAACCCTCAAAGGAATATTGTCCTTGTGCAAATACCTTGAGAACTATTGTTTCAATTGTTGCACAATACACTGTGAAAAAAGGAAATCAGGTTCGCTCTAACATAACAAATTTGTGGATGAGACAGAAATTTAAAGTTAGCTAATTTAGAAAATTTAGACATAATAAAGATTAATTAAAAATTTATATAATTTTTTAACTTTATTGCTTTTGACTAATATTTTTTTTCGGATGCTCTCTCTTAAGCTCTTTTACACAACACGCTCTTAACCCTTTTGTAGCCTAACTCGAGTTGCCTTTTGTCTAAGTCCGTCCGCTCGCTTTTATTTTGTTTGCTTTTCCATTGAATTTTGCTGAACTTTTTGTTGGTTTCACCTCAACTCATCTCATCTCATCCGAGTCTCAGTCAAGCGTATCCTGCCCTAACAGCTCTGCCACCCTCTTGTCCGCCTTAGGGCATTGAACAGAGTACCAACGAGTTCCAATACCATTTTTCAAAAATGTTTCGAGGCTAAACGAAACGAAATTATTTTTGAAGTTATAACCAATGATTTTGGTCTTGGAATTCCAGAGGCGCTGTGAGGGCGACGACGACGACGACGATGGCGACGTATCGACGCATCAAGTTTTCCTCATATATCGGCACATATACAATCACACACACACACACATACACACCCGCACACAAACATGCACCAATACATGCTCAGAAACAAAATCGAGTAGAGTGTATCTTGTGAATAGCCGCCAGCCACTACTACGGCTTGGTTAAGGAGCTTCATTCTTTCTCATTTTTCAGTTTTTTTGTAGGGATTTTTGTTGTTGTTGTTGTTGTTGTTGTACTTGTTGTTGTTGTTATTGTAGTTGTTGGCTTATACCGTAGGTAGAAGTGCAGAGTGCAGAACTTGAGTTGGCTGACTTGAACTGGTATAAAATCGTCTGTAGTTTCTCTGTTGTCTCTGCAGTCTGCAGGATTTGTAGGTGGTGACGAAGGAGTCAACGTCGTTCGTCGCCGCTTTCATTGCCGGTTTGAGTTGCCGAGGTGAATAGATTTAAGTTGAGGGTTGCCGAGGATATGTTAAGGCAATATTTGTATACGTAAACTTTTTGATATATTAGTTTAGAATTTTTTTTTTTTTTTTATTTTTTTCATACTGTTTTATTTTGGTTCTTTGCTTGCTTGCCTTACTTCAGGCGACTTTGGCTGGTTGCCCCAACTGGCTGCTTGACTGACTGACTGACTGGCTGACTGATAGGCTGGCAGGCAGAAAAGATGTCAGAAAGTGGAGTAGAATCAGTAGAGTTGGATAAAAGCTATTGGAATGAGTGCATTTTTTGGTATATTTTAAAATTGAAAATTTTGTGATTTTTCAAATGTGGGCTGAAAGGCAGTAAATTTGGCCAACATAACGAGTTAAATCAAGCAAAACTATTGATTTATATGTTATTGTAGCCAAAAAGAAACAAGCAAGGATTGTGTTAAGTTATTTGTCATCTCTTTTTTAGGCAGTTTATAAGATGTTTAGGATAAAGTTACTTAAAAAAAATAACACAATGGGAAAAAATATGTGTTTCACAAATTATGAAAATTTCCTCAATATTTTTTAGTCTCGTGCATTTGATAAAAATAAAAATACCGAGAAAAATTAATATTGAAAGTTTTGAATTCGAAGTTTTGATTTAATATTTACTAGTTTTTGAAAATCTTTCCTGCATACGTAGGGCGCATTAAGTATCAATCGGTTAATCTACGTAGGCTGCTTTTTATATTTCTAGATCTGGCAACGCTAATGTCATTCCAGACAAACTGACATTTCCGTTGGAAAGTTTGAAATTTTGACGTGACGAAGTTACGTTTTACCGCGCAGGTTTCCGAAAAAGTTGAAAAAGGTACTTCTTTTCAAAATTCATAAAAAAAGGTACGACCGTAAAGTTTAGTTCCTTGACTTCATTATAAAAAAAAGAAAAATTCAAAACGTCATCAGGACACGGTGGGAGCTGCTAAGGCAACGCGACTGAAATTTTGTTACATGGAATTATTACTCACTGAGTATAAATGCTAGAATTAAAAATATGATACACCAATAAGGGCCTGTTCTAAACACTCACTACAAAATTAGACCAAAAATTTCTGACGTCATGGGGAAACAGAAAGAGAATCTCAGAGATCGACAATGCAACATTCATGCAACGGCGTTGCATTGAATTTTTACTCGGTGAATGTATAAGCTATGATAAATGTTTAAAAAGGAAAATGAGGTCTTCCTTCCTAACTTCGTTAGGTCGTGAAGAAGGCAGCTTATGTAACAGAAATGTAATATCGTTGCATGGAATTATTACTCATTCAAGACACGTGCTACGGTAAATTTTGTTCTACGACGGTATAGATGTATTATTACGCCTTACAACTAAAATACAAAAAAAAATTCTTATCGTCATTTTTTCAAGATTTCAACCACTTAATGCAGTAAAAATACTACAAGCATGAAGAACCGTTGCATAGAATTTTAACTCTGTGACTATTGGCGCAACGGTAAATTTTAAGGAACAAAAATGAAGGTGAGGTCTTCGGGCACATGATAAAAATAAAAAAAAAAAACAAAATTAACGGGAGGCTAAGGCAAAGAGAAGCAAATAAAAAAAATCAAAAGTAAAAGCAACAACACCAAAAACAATAACAATACCAACAAAACCAAAACCATCAGCAATACCAACACCAACACCAACACCAACACCAACACCAACACCAACACCAACACAAACACCAACACCAACACCAACACCAACACCAAAACAAACACCAACACCAACACCAACACAAACACCAACACCAACACCAACACCAACATCAACATCAACATCAACATCAATATTAACATCAACATCAACATTACCATTACCATCACCATCAACATCAACATCAACATCAACATCAACATCAAATCAACTTCAACATCAACATCAACATCAACATCAACATCAACATCAACATCAACATCAACATCAACATCAACATCAACATCAACATCAACATCAACATCAACATCAACATCAACATCAACATCAACATCAACATCAACATCAACATCAACATCAACATCAACATCAACATCAACATCAACATCAACATCAACATCAACATCAACATCAACATCAACATCAACATCAACATCAACATCAACATCAACATCAACATCAACATCAACATCAACATCAACATCAACATCAACATCAACATCAACATCAACATCAACATCAACATCAACATCAACATCAACATCAACATCAACATCAACATCAACATCAACATCAACATCAACATCAACATCAACATCAACATCAACATCAACATCAACATCAACATCAACATCAACATCAACATCAACATCAACATCAACATCAACATCAACATCAACATCAACATCAACATCAACATCAACATCAACTTCAACATCAACATCAACATCAACATCAATATCAACATCAACATCAACATCAACATCAACATCAACATCAACATCAACATCAACATCAACATCAACATCAACATCAACATCAACATCAACATCAACATCAACATCATCAACATCAACATCAACATCAACATCAACATCAATATCAACATCAACATCAACAACATCAACATCAACATCAACATCAACATCAACATCAACATCAACATCAACATATCAACATCAACAACAACATCAGTATCAAGATCAACATCAACATCAACATCAACATCAACATCAACATCAACATCAACATCAACATCAACATCAACATCAACATCAACATCAACATCAACATCAACATCAACATCAACATCAACATCAACATCAACATCAACATCAACATCAACATCATCAACATCAACATCAACATCAACATCAACATCAATATCAACATCAACATCAACAACATCAACATCAACATCAACATCAACATCAACATCAACATCAACATCATCAACATATCAACATCAACAACAACATCAGTATCAAGATCAACATCAACATCAACATCAACATCAACAACATCAACATCAACACCAACACCAACACCAGCACCAACACCAACAACAACAACAAACAACAACAACAACAACAACAACAACAACAACAACAACAACAACAACAACAATAACAACAACAATAACAATTAGTTATGTTTTCAACAGTTTCTTCGTGGCAACCAACACTGTTCACTTTGGTCATGGATTAAAACAAGAGTTTAGACTTGAAATAGGAGCATAAAGAAACACCGTCACATCAAAAACCTACGGGTGTGTCCACGACACAGCCAAATCTTTTTTTCGATTAAACGGACTCACAACGATTTTGTGTACGTGCGCTAATTGCGTTGATTACAGTGCTTTTAAAATTGTATTTCACGTGAATTTGAATTAACACGTGAACATTTTCGTGGGAATACTTATTTTTACAACTTTCGAAGTGAATTATCTCAATAAGAGTGCAACGATGAACTCAATTCTACTTTTAGCATTAAAACACCATCAAAAACCTGTGTTTTTCGGGGCCGTATGTTACTTCGCTCACTGACGAATTTTGTGAAGGGCGTCCAATATCTGTGGTTGTGCCACAAAACATTGATGCTGTACACGAACTGATAATACTTGATCATCATGTGATATACCGTCAGATCGAGGCATCCCTGCGCATTACTTTCACCAGCATTCATAAATACCATTTTACATAAACACATAGTCTTGAAAAATATTTGTTCATAGTTTCATAATTTTACAATTTCTCAAAAAAAGTCTCGTGTCGATTGGTGCAAAAAACGCTCAAGAATACAATCGGAGATGGTTCAAAAGACGTATTTATATAAAATAGTGACTGATGACGAATTATGGACCTATGCGTATGAGCCTGAAAGTAAACAGCAGTCGACTGTGTGTGTCTTTCAAGATGAACCAAATCCAACAAAAGATGTTTGAGCGCGAAACATTGCAAAGCAAATGGTCATTTGGGCACGGTACCACTTGAAACACGCCGAATGGTTAATTCGGAATGGAACACAACCATTTGTTTGCCAGAATTTTTCCGTGAAATAAGAAAATAAACAAGCGCCGAAGAATGATTCTTCATTAAGACTATGCGAACTCCCACACATCAGATTAAACAAAGGCGTTTTTGAACACTCAAAACATCGAAATTAATGGGTTATCCGCCATACAGTCCTGATTTGGTACCCAATGACTGCTTTTTGCTCCCGCACATCAAGAACAAACTGCATGGACAACGATTTTCGAAATGCCAGAAGAAATCGTTGATGCATTAAAAAAACAATGTTTTGAAGGTGTCTCAAACGGAATGGGATAATGCTTCCTTTATAACAAATGCTTCGAACGCATGCAAAAATGTATTTATCATTAAGAGAGTTTTTTTCAAAAAACAATAAAGCTATTCAATGAAAAAAAAAAATTCGTCTTCTTTTATATAATATAAAAAATCTTTTTATATTCCCGAAATATATGAAGCAACCCTCGTATGATACTACCACTGTTTCTTGACTTAATCAAAAACTACAACCGGCAGATGAATATGTAGGATATTGTTGTTGTACTAAGTGGAAGATTGGCCATGCGTATAATATACGCATAGGTTAAATGAAAAAACCCAGTTGTTAATTTGGAATAGTACTCCTATAATACTTTTTTTGTGTAAAAGATACTGCTCTTACCTGTTGAGATTCATTCAAGGACTTTGGTATGTATTTGAATTATTTGTATTCTAAACTGTCGTTTAACTTTTATATTGATTATATATGTAAGAAAGCATTTTCTCTGCTGTATCTTCACTTCTGTGTCAAAGAATAAAATGGCCTAATTATAACTACATACAACTTTGCACTTAGTGCAATAGTGCACTTTTCCTTGGAATACGCGAGACAAGTTTAATCCTTAAGATATAATGTGTAATTAAAACAATAAAATGAATCGAAAAATGTTTTATTCTCTTGGGGCTTTAGTGAAATTCACATTTGTGATGTTTCACAGGAAACGGGACCTTATCTTCCCAGACCAATTTTTTTAGGAAAGCTAAAAATATGAAAAAAATCTACCGAAAAAAGGGTTTAAAATGTGATGTTTCACAGAAAATGGGACCCTATCTTCCCAGACCAAATTTTTCAGATGAGCTAAAAATAGACATTTTGGTAAATTTTATCGGTTTTCAGGTTAAGGTTGGTAATACTACCAAGACATGTTATGTGCATTTTACAATCGGTTTTAAGTCGATTACCAAATAAAAAAATCCAAAAAAAAAAAAAATTTCCCCAACCTCTACAATCTTATCTTCCACCATGTATATTGAATGAGAAAGTTAAGGTCCATTCAAACTGTAAACATCAATATCTCAAAACTTCATCTAATTTTTAAAATTTTTTGGTGATTCAAATGTCAAAATGTAAAAAATGTTCAAAATAATGTTATTTTAAGAAATGTAAAAAAAGTTAACTTTGATTCCGGGAAGATAAGATGCCTTTTCCTTTGAAACATCACATTTTAAACCTTCCTTCTTATGAGAATCTTTCGGAACTGTTAAAAATTTAATCATTACGTGAGCGAATATTGTTTATTTAGATCAAACATGCCCACGTAGTTGCCCGTATGGCCCGCATGGCCCTCCATACAAATTTTTTTCTATCTTAATTTCTGTCTTTGCGATGAGCCAAAATCAAAAATCCCCTGCAACAAACAAGAACACAAACCCCACTCGTTCAGTGTTCAGCACATATTCCAGCGAGTTTTACAAAAACAAATGCATGCAAAGCCAAAAGAAAAAACGCACACTCGATAATGTCGATGCTGAAGCTGATTGTCCCGTTACTTGTGTGTCGAGTAATTTTTCATTCACGCATTGTTATTGTAACAGAAATTATGTCTTGTCGCAGTGCACTGGCCAATAAAATTGAGTCATAATTGTAATACATATCAAACATTGAATATATTAAAAAAAAAAAAAAAAACTAAGCACATTTTCTAATTCATGTCATGTTCTTCATGACATGTGATTTTATTGCATTGTAATTGTTTTTTTGTTTTGTTTGATTTTTCGCCAAATGCAACGATGAGCAAGTTTTTGTGTTTGTTTTTTTTTTTTTTGTTTTTTAAGTATTGGCCCGCGGCTAAAATTTCTTACGCCCCACTGATTTAGATCAATCCAAAATTACTTTTTGGACTATTTTGGTATCTAGAAAGGGGATACACAGTTTTTTCATATTTTTTTAAGGTTATCGAGTCATATTGGTCAACGCATCCTACTCATACATCCTGATTTTGTTTCCCCTTTAGAAAATTAAGAACAATGGACTTCATTGTCGCTCTATGTTTTGACATATTATTTCATAACAAAACTCAAGCACTGCTTGGACAGTAACAAAAAGATTTCAAAATATTTAATACTTGTTTTATTGGCATCGCTTCATACAGAATATATTCCATACATTCATACAAGCTACACTGAAAAACATTGCACCGACAACTGTACAATAGTGCAATTTTTGAAATAAAGGGTGTTTTTTTAGGGGTTTGTTTTTCGAATAGAGATAAAACTGGCATTTTGTGGTCAAATCTGGCAACTCTAATGTCATTTATGTTCAGTTTGGTTTGCCATTTCATCATGAACAGGTTGACAAAAGAACAACGCTTGCAAATCGTGCAAATTTATTTCCAAAATAATGGTTCAGTTCGCGAAGTTTACTGCAAGCTCCGTCCATTTTATGGTCGACATAATCGTCCATCAGAGCAATTAATTCGGTTAACCATGGGTCGTTTTCGCATTACGTTTACTCTATGTGATAATACGCATCCGCAGAGACGTCGAACAGTGCGCACCGAAGAAACAATTGCCGCTGTAGAGCAAAATGTTGAAGAGGACCCGAATGAATCGATTCGCCACCGTGCACAGCAATTGGAGCTTTGTCCATCAACTTTATGGAAGATTTTGCGCAAAGATCTTGGCTTGCGACCTTACAAGATCCAGCTTGTGCAAGAATTAAAGCCGCGAGACCATGCAATGCGTCGTGATTTTGGTGTATGGGCCGAAAATGAGATTGATCTCGATGCTGATTTTCATCGCAAAATTTTGTTCAGTGATGATGCTCATTTTTGGTTGAATGGCTACGTCGACAAGCAAAATTGCCGCATTTGGAGTGAAGAGAATCCACATGAGATCATTGAGACGCCATTACAACCACAAAAACTGACTGTTTGGTGTGCTCTATGGGCTGGTGGAGTCATTGAGCCATACTTCTTCCGAAATAATGCTGGAGAGTCAGTTACCGTTAATGGAGACCGGTATAGAGCCATGATAACCGACTATTTTGTTCCCGAATTGGATGGCATGAATGTGGATGAGTTGTGGTTCCAACAAGACGGCGCTACATGCCACACAGCGCACGTCACAATCGATTTATTGAAGGAAACATTCGATGAGCGCATAATTTCGCGGAATGGACCTGTCAATTGGCCACCAAGATCGTGTGATTTGACACCATTGGATTATTTTCTTTGGGGATATGTGAAGTCGCTCGTCTACGCCAACAAACCAGAAACGTTAGGGGACTTGGAGGCCAACATTCGTGGCGTTATTGCCGACATACGGCCCCATATGCTCGAAAAAGTGGTTGAAAATTGGACCTGTAGAATTGGCTTTATTCGAGCCAGCCGCGGCGGCCACATGCCCGAAATCATATTTAAACATTAATGGCATAAAATTATCCTTCCAATAAAGCCAAATTGATGGACATTAAAACGATTTTCTTGTGTTTTATTTCAATTCGAAGTTATATACCTCTAAAAAAAACACCCTTTATAAGATTTTGTCTTTACTATTTACCATTTAGTAGAACTGCCCTTTAAAGCTGCCCCACTATCTGTGTTAATATGTGTAGCATTCTTAATGAAAACTTGTCCAAAGGTCAACTCAGAAGCAGATTGAGATTAATTAAGTCCCTTGCGACAATAGCCTTGCGACATCTTTTGTGGTTTCGCAACTTATGACTTTTCAGTATCTATTGAACAGTGGGTCATTTCATGATTAAAACAAAAAAAATTGTTGTCCGAAAGATGAAAATCTTTCGACCGTCACCTGCGACTATTTGCTTGCGTCTGCAAATACTATGGAGTGCACTTAAATGCAATCAGATATAGCTCCACACGCAGCTACTAGCCACTGTTGCGTAAGCCAAGTAACTAAAACGAGACATAAGAATGTCATCAGTCGGCAATGTAATGAGTTGCCAGACAGAATCCTTGACATGTCTGTCAACTTGCATGAATGATGTGTTGCTCTCTGCTGCGGCTGCTGTTGTTCATGCGTTAAATAAACGAAGAAGAAGAAGAAGCAAGAGTTTAAAATACATCTAGTTATCTTCAGTATTTTACTGCACGAAAAGGCTCAATCCATCTCGACTACAACATTACTAGCGGCCAGATGCTGATGAAGGCATCATTTAATGCACAGCAATAAGAACAACAACAGCAACTTCTCAAACAACCAACCAACCAACCAACATGAGCTTCATACAAGCATTGATCCATCCATCCATCCATTCATCCATCCATCCATCCTCTAACATCTATCTTTCGTATGAATATCTGCCTGACTATTTGCCTAGCCTTGCCTTGCGTAACTTTCTATCATTATCTATCTGCGTTCTACGCTCAACCTCAACCTGGCAACCACTCCTGGCTTGTTTGGTTTTTTGTTTTTTTGCCCCATTTGTTTTCAACCATTTCTATTCTAGTTCAACTTGGCCGTAGGCGTTATCTTTTCTATGCCAGTTAAGAGTTCTTTGTTTCGCCGGCGGCTCAACTTTTGGATGAAATTTTGAAGAGTTGACATGGCAGAGTTACCAGATATACGAGTATATGTATAAGAGTGACTCTCTGCTGACTGGCTGACTGACTGAAAGAAAAGCAAGGCAAGGTAAGAGACGAGTGCCAAGGAGCGGTTGGACCGTAAGCATGCTTCTTGGTTGACCATAATATGTGGGCAGGCTATTATATTCTGTGTTTTACCTTTGCTCCAACTCTGTGTCTGTCATTGTCTGCTTTTTGGTTTTTGGTTATTATTATTTGGTCTACTCATGTTTGTTATTGTCATGTTTCAATTAAAAATAAGGCAAGCAGCTACTGCAGTTTGCTAGAATATTTTTGTTTTGAAATTGTGTTTGATAACTTTTATTTTTGCCATGTTTCAAATTAAAAAAAAACAAAAAAAAAAAAAAATTGGAACGATTTAAGGAATATTTTCATCATAGATTCCAAGCGTTTAGTTTCACTTGAAATAGCCAAAAATTTAGCACCTTATATCTCCACCGAACCAGAATCGAACATTTGGTAGATTCTGAGAGTTTTCCGAGTATTTTCGGGTTGATACATATATATTCTTCAGAAAAATTGTATTTTAAAAATGTAGGTTCCTTGAAATGCTTGTTTAGTCAAGACTGCCTTGATTCGAAAAATGGGGGGTGGTGGATTAGTGAGAAGGAAGGGGCAATCAAGTGAAATATGTGTAGGATTTTATAAGCATGGTAGAATCTATAGAAACATGTGCCATTACCTTGATCAATTTAAGTTGTAAGGATATTTATTCACACTCTTCTCCACCACCAACTACAACTACAAGTGGTAAATATTGGATGAATTTTAAATTTCAGTTGATTAGAAATGAGAAAAAAAATGTAGAAAGGTTAAAGCATACTAGCCTGGATTCGAACTCGGCATCCCTGGGGTGGCAGTCGTGTACACTACTTACTCGACTATCGTAGCCGCTTTGCTATTAGTTGTGCTTCATACCTAAAACTCCGCCTGTTCTAACGAGCAGCCTGTCCAAAGCTAGGATAAAGGAGGATGGCCGCAGGCAACGGGTTCCCCTATCCTGTGTAAATGTAGAGCAGTGGGGCCCAAGAAATTTTAAGCGCGGGCCAATGTTTATAAAAACTTTAAAACAAACACAAAATGTTGCTCATCGTTGTTTTTGACAAAAAAATCGAACAAAACAAAAAACAATTACAATGCAATGAAATCACATGTAATAAAGTACACTGCCAATGCACTGCGACAAGACTTAATTTCATGAAAAATTACTCGACACACAAGAAACGGGACAATCAGCATCGACATCATCGACTGTTCGTTTTTTATTTTGGCTTTGCATGCATTTGTTTTTGTAAAGTTCGCTGGAAAATGTGCTGAACACTGAACGAGTGCGGTTTGTGTTGTTGTTTATTGCAGGCTTTCTTTGGTTTTGGCTCATCGCAAAGATAAAATTAAGATAGAAAAAAATTTGTATGAAGGGCCACGCGGGCCATACGGGCCACTACGTGGGCATGTTTGATGCAGAGGTACTATTCAGATTCTGAAGTTGGTTGCCCGATCTGGGGAGTAGGTGGACCGTGACTTGACTTGATCAACGGTAGTGTATGCCTACGAGGGAATAGCAATGATCCTTAAAATTTGTTAGCACGGGGATATTCGTTACGCTCGACAGACGTACTGTCACAGTCTCCACCGGCACAGTCGTATTCAGGTCTCTGGATAGTCTTAAATAGATAGACTGGTTAAAACGTCATATTGGGTACTCCAAGTGTGAAAAGTTAATCTTAGTAGCCTTGGAGTATCAGCATTGAAATGGAGCAAATAGTGGTGACCTTGTGTCACACACAGTCAAGTGCGATGTGGTCTACTCTGTAGCACATCCAAGTAGTGGTGGCTTTTTCCTTCAAAGTCAAGATTGATGAATGCGGATGTGTTGCTGTTGTGATAAGTGCGTGTCGAGGTTAATCCGTTTTGCACGGGGAGACTATCGTAGGGCTGGCCCTTCTGGGAGTATCGTGCTGGTTGTGGTAGTTCAATGTCACGAACAGGTCTGTGAAATTGGCGTAGAGTTGTGCTTAATCAACCGGTTGGCAATGCCCATAAATTGTCAGAGATGTTAGATGGGTCTCGATTTCCACCAATAAATGTGGATGGTGACTCAACTAATCATCCATAATTGGTACTGTTGCATTCCAGCATTGGTTTCTATTCATCTATATATATAAAAAAATGTTGTCAAATCTGTTTGTGACGAGTGTTTGAGAGTTCGGCTGGGTAAAAAAAAAATCTGCCGATACCATTTTGTAGGGTACGTTCTCTAGATGGTTTTAAAAAAAAAATTGTTTGAAAATGACAAGGGGGCGTGGCACCTCCCATACAACCCAAATCTACGGTAGCGAATAGCTCTGAAGTTATAGTTCGCATAGCATCGGAATTCGATATTCTACCTTAATTTACAAGAGCCGTTCCACAGGTAAAATTTTATGGGCGTTGAATGTGGGGCGTGGCACTTTTTCAGCAGACCAAATTTTCGGTATAACTTTCAAGCTATAAGTCACACATCAATGAAACTTGGTAGGAGCGTACTATTTAGTCGCGTCCTTCGACTAGCAAAATTTATCAAGTATAGGCCAAAGGGGTGTGGCACCGCCCATACAATTCAAATTTATGATATCGAATAGCTTTGGAACTAAATGCCGTATAATAATGAAATTCAGTATGAGTTTCCACTTGGTGATATATTTATACTATAAAACTTGGATGGGCTTTGGAAAAGGGGGTGTGGCTACGCCCATACACTTAAAATTTTTGATATCAGATAGCTTTGGAACTAAACGTCGTTTAACAACGAAATTCAGTATGGAATTACTATTGGGTGATATTCTTCTACTAGAAAACTGAGACGTCATTGAACAAGGGGGTGTGGCTCCGCCCATACAAGCTAAATTTGCGATATCGAATAACTTTAGAATTATAAGTAGCGTAGCCTCGAAATTTGGTTATCAATTTACACGAGTCGTTCCACTTAGAGATAGAGATAGAAATAGAGTTAGAGTTAGAGATAGAGATAGAGATAGAGATAGAGATAGAGATAGAGATAGAGATAGAGATAGAGATAGAGATAGAGATAGAGATAGAGATAGAGATAGAGATAGAGATAGAGATAGAGATAGAGATAGAGATAGAGATAGAGATAGAGATAGCGATAGAGATAGAGATAGACATAGAGATAGAGATAGAGATAGAGATAGAGCTAGAGATAGAGATAGAGATAGAGATAGAGATAGAGATAGAGATAGAGATAGAGATAGAGATAGAGATAGAGATAGAGATAGAGATAGAGATAGAGATAGAGATAGAGATAGAGATAGAGATAGAGATAGAGATAGAGATAGAGATAGAGATAGAGATAGAGATAGAGATAGAGATAGAGATAGAGATAGAGATAGAGATAGAGATAGAGATAGAGATAGAGATAGAGATAGAGATAGAGATAGAGATAGAGATAGAGATAGAGATAGAGATAGAGATAGAGATAGAGATAGAGATAGAGATAGAGATAGAGATAGAGATAGAGATAGAGATAGAGATAGAGATAGAGATAGAGATAGAGATAGAGATAGAGATAGAGATAGAGATAGAGATAGAGATAGAGATAGAGATAGAGATAGAGATAGAGATAGAGATAGAGATAGAGATAGAGATAGAGATAGAGATAGAGATAGAGATAGAGATAGAGATAGAGATAGAGATAGAGATAGAGATAGAGATAGAGATAGAGATAGAGATAGAGATAGAGATAGAGATAGAGATAGAGATAGAGATAGAGATAGAGATAGAGATAGAGATAGAGATAGAGATAGAGATAGAGATAGAGATAGAGATAGAAATCATTTCCGCTACGACAGCAACGCGTCGGGTATCAGCTAGTACAGTATATTTTTTCATTTAAATATACACTTAAGTATGGTGTGCGATCGGTGTTGAAACTACTATGACAGGGCGTTGGTCTTGTCTGGAGTCATGGAAGTGACGCCTAGGAGAGGTATGACGGACGTCGTATATATATATATATATTAGCATTAGCACTGACGTCCTGAACATTTATCTCCTTGGCATCAATTCCATGAACCTCGACCCCACTGCCATGGGGCAACGTGGAATTAAGCCTTTACGGCAGGTGTCCGCGTTACACAAAATGGAATTTACAAGAAAGATGTGGTCGGTAAAAAGTCGATATGTTCTTCATCAGCATCACATCTTGAGTCAATTTAGCGATGTTTATCTATCCGTCTGTCTGTCTGTCTGTCTGTGATCATATTTAATGCCGTAATTTTCAACCCATCATCACGAAATTCGATATTTCAGCTTGTATTTAAAAAATAATGATCAAATTCGAAAATGAGTCAAATCGGATGAAAACCACACCTACCTCCAATACAAAGTGACTTTGAAAAAACGGTAAAATCTCTTAGAATTCAATAAAAATGAATAAATGGACTGAAAATTTTACATATGAGCTTTGATATTATGCACTCTGAGTCTGAAATTCGATCAAATCGGGTTAAAAACACTCCTAACTCCCATACAATAAGGTAACATCTCTTAAAAATCCACAAAAATTAATGTATGCACTTAAAACTATGCATATGAGCTATGATATTTAACGTGAACTCTGAGTATGAAATTCGATGCCAAATCGAACAAAAACCACGCCTACATCTCAAACAAAGTGACTATAACAAAAGTGTAAAATAACTTAAACTCCTGAATTTTTCCAAATAAGTTATGAATACGCTCTCTAAAAATGTAGTTTTTCAAAATTACGCCTACCTCCCATATATGTTGACGTCATCAAAATAGTAAAATTTCTTGAAAATTCCACCAAAATTAATATATACACTTGAAATTTTGCATATGATTAAAAAATTAATATATACACTCAAACTAAATACTATTAGTTTAAAATTAGTCAAAATCAAATGGATAGCGCATCTTATTCTCATATGACGTGACGTCATCCTTCATAAATACAACAGAAATTAATGCATTCACGTGATATCTTACAGAAATTACAGAAAAGTTATGATTCTTGAAACATACATAAGTTTGAAATTTCGGAAAATTGAATGAAAACCAAGCCTATACCCCATACAAACTGACGTCATCAGAAAAATAACACACTTGGGCCTACCTAAAGAAATTTTCATATTTGTTTATGTAGCAACCAAATAAGCGACTTTTCCAAACAAACAAAAAAAAAACAGCTATTCAACGACAGTTTTTGAGTTTTCTGATTTCTTATCCTAAAATGATTATTGCGGTAATCTTTGAATCTGTTGATAATATTTTATTCGATTGGAATGTAATTAAATAATCACTCATAAGTTACGTGATTGTTTAACTTTTCATAACTAAAAAATCGAGAGGTCTCATCTTCAAAGCAGCAACAACGACAACAACAACAACAGCAACAATGCCCATGTGATTTTCGTGTGAAAATCTTGCAAGAGAGCCTGGGGCAAATCGCGTTGTAAGCGTCTAAAGACTCGTCGTCTTCGGCGATTGTCTTTTCTTGTACATGATGATGATGATAATGATGAAGAGCAGTGATGAAGGCGTAGAAGAGGGTAACAACATTAACAACGCTGGCCAAGCGAAGGCCGCCCAACGGTGTCTCACTCTGTTTTTTTTCTTGGTTGGGATGAGCAATAACAGCCAAGCCAAAAAAAAAAATCCCACATTCGGCACAAAAGCGCGAGATGCGAGCTGAATGTGAACCCGGGGGCCATGCGGTCGCATACCATGTTGTTGCCCGCGTGGCATTTCGGACATCACGATTGCGGCGAAAATGTTGTTGCTGTTGTTGTTCATGTTGTTGCAGCCGCTGATGGCGATTGAGTATGTGTGTGTGTGTGTGTGTGTGTGTGCTTTCGAATGTAGTGCCATTCGAAAGTGCCCGAAACCAAGCGACGAAACGGTGATTTTCTGTCACAAACCTGTACAAAACACACACACCGGCTAGCTGACAAAACGACAAACAAACAAGCAGCAAGCAAACAAACAAACAAATGCTGTAGCAACAACAACAGCGAAGAAACCAAAAGCAACAGGAACAACAACAACAACAACATTGTTAGAGACCACGAGCTAAATTACAATTTGCATCGGTGTGGGTGTAAACATATGTGTGTGTGTGTTTGTTTGTTTGTGTGCCAATGTGTCTGTATATTTGACCACCACTTCACGTGGTGGCTCCCTCTCGTGGCATTTATATGCGTCAATCTGTGATAATTCAACAGACTATGCCACAAGGCGCGGATTTGCGATTTTAGCGAAAATTCGACTCTTTCGGCGGTAACAGCAACAGCAACTTAACAGCCATCACAACAACTACAACACCAATAACAAAAACAACAATGACTAAGAATACGACACCAAAACATCAACCAACGCGACTAACAATTGAGCTGGACACACACTTCCGACAGCAAAAATTGTCTGTGAAACGCGAAGACGTTAAAGTTACACGTTCGAATTAATTTCAATCACACGTGATGAGCTATCGATAAGTGTGAGCAGAAGAAGGACAAAAACAACTAGAAGAGGAAGAACAGTAAATGAAACAGAATAGGGGGCAAAGAAGATACCAGTAAGAGTTAAGCGCTATCTAGATTGAAAAGATTTTTTATAAACTATATAAGAATTATAAAGATGCAAAATAAACTAAGTCAAGTTAGTCCGGGAGAAACTAGAGAGAGAGAGAGAGAGAGAGAGAGAGAGAGAGAGAGAGAGAGAGATCACAGACGAGAATAAATTGAGGCAAAAGATGTGGACTGGTAAAGAGAAGTGAGGACTTTATATTGTAAAATGACACACAGGTTCCGGAATGACAATTTTTGTTTGGCTTTTAAGAATACAAAGGGTGTTTTTTTGGATGTATAGAAATTTTCTTTCAAATAAAATACGGACAAATGAGTGAAATGGCCAATATTTTGGCTTTATTAGTTCGCAAATTTTATGGCAATTAGTTTATGAACATAATTTCGGTAATATGACCACCGTGACTACGTCTCATTAAGACTATCCTTTAATTCCAATTTTGCACTACTTTTTCTAGAGTGTAGGTTTCCAATTGTGGCGTCCGTGGCGTAGTTGGTTAAAGTGCGTGGCCGCTATGTCAACGAACCTGGAGAGCCAGGTTCGAACCCCAGCAGCGACAGAAAATTATTTGAATTAAAATAATTTTTCTGTACGGCCGTCACCTCTCTCCTGACAATGGCAAACCTCAGAGAGTAATCAAAAATGCCATGTAAAGCTTCTTGAGAACAAGAACATTCCGTTCATCGCTGTTCGGTGTCGGTGTTGAACATGTAGGTCCGGTTCTCGGTCAATTGTGTACAAACTTAATAACACGCACAACACAATTGATCATAAGAAGCTAGGTTAAAGTCCTTTCAAGGGCTGAAATGGCCAGTTATTTACAGGCCCATTTCTTGATATAATTCGGTCACCAAATAAAGTGATGGCTTCACGCGCTATATGGCTTGTTGTGCTACCCTACTGAAACCTTTTAGCACTTAAATGATTGATAATGGTGTGGGGAACAAAAAAGTCGCTAACCATTTAGCTGAACGCGCTCACCATTGATGGTAATGTTGGCACCATCTTCAGTTTTGAAAAAGTATGGAGCAATGATGCCTTCGGCAAGCAAAAGCTTCGTTACTGCATGGCGGTACACTACTCAAACATGACAGGATTAGAAAAAAGGATAAGAATTTGTACAAGGATTTGAAAAACGATTCAGACCAGAAAAAATAAAAGGTTTGGACAAGGATCATGACAAAGATAAAATCAAAGGTCGATAACAAAGATTTGGTCAAGGATAAGGAAAAAGATTCAGACAAGAATTTAGATCAGTGGTGCTCACTGCATAATTTCCCATAGTCCGCGGACATCGTGTATTGTTGAGCTTTTGCACACGAAGTATGAATCGGCTCGCTGTGTTTGTACACTACATAAAAGTTTGTTTTTTCTCAAGAATGATAGAAACAAGATTACGCGTTCCGCAGTCGCGTTATCTAATGCTCTCTTTTTCAATTGAGTACATGACGTCACACAGCATTTCTGCTTGACAAAAACGCATGCAAATGTGCGATCGCTTAGGCAAATTAAAGAAATTGAAAATAAATTCTTTTGGAAAAGTAAAGTAAAAATATCTACTCTTCTGTATAAAAATATGAATATTTTCGCATACGAAAAAATACGAATTCTTTAAACTTTCAAGATTTTTAACTCCTAAGCTATTCAAGACCGGCAAAATTTTATTATATCAATAGGTTTAGGAGGTCCATATACATGTTATAAAAATAGGAAAATAAATATTTGGGCTGGGCCCCAAAGTGAAATTATTTCAAAGTCTGGCAATATCGCTTGTGACGTCATGGTCTCTCGTTCTCTCCCTCTCTCTCTCTCTCTCTCTATCTCTCTCTCATTTGCGGAACGCGTATTCTTCCCAACGGGCCGGCATGTCAGCAGCTTCCTACAGGAGCAAAACGTCAGCACTTATTTTTGTTGTTGTGCAAGCGAACAGTCCACTCAGAGCGCTCAGTAACGGACACAAGAAAACAAAACGAACAACGGAAAAAACGAACACAGGAAAAAACCGCGTGGTATGCAAATAATCAGTTGTTTGATGCAAATGCGCCTGTAAACAAGTTTTGAAAATAGGCGTTTTTTTGCAAGTGAAATTTCCTAAGTAAGTAATTTAGTTTTACTTTATCTTTACTTATCTTTAATTTATCTTTAATTAATAATTTATTTACTTAATCAATCAAAAACCATTAAAAATTGAATTGTTTTGAAAATGGAAACATTGATGTAGTAATTATTTCAGAAAAAATGCAGATTTTTCATTGATTTGTTCAAAACAAAAACGAACTGCTGACCCAAAGATTTCTAAGGAAGGCCTTTTGAAGCAGTTTCGATGGTTGCGAATCTAACCCTTATTTTCGATAAAATTAAAAATCTCTCTCCTTCTCTCTCTTTCTCTTCCTCTCTGCAGCTCTCTTTTTGAGGTAGGCAAAATCAAAAAGAATGCAACGAGCTGCTGACCCAAAGCTTTCTAAGAGAGGCCTTTTAAATCAATCCAAAGTCAGCTAAATTGGAGTGCTTTTTTCTAATGACATGTAATGTTAAAATAACAATGGTGTGTCATACGTTGGGTCAGCGCTTTCAGCTGACTTGCAAGCACTCCAAAGGGCCTTTTGGAGTGCTTTTTTCCCGCTGGGAATTGTTTCTATCATACTTGGTTTTTTCGACTGTGCTTTAAATTTCAAGTCAGTATGCTTTGAGCGTTCATGTGGTATGGGAGTTGTTCGCTGTTTTATTTATGAATATGTACGTAAATATTTTGCAATATTTCAAGAAAAGCATTAATTCATTGTATTCTTCACTTTTACTTTTTTTTATGTTTTCCGCCAGAGCTGCCAGGTATTCTGAACCCCCCGTCCCCATTTGACATGTCTTAAATCCCCAAAATCCCCAAAATCCCCAAACTTCTTCGAAAATCCCAAAATTTAAATAACAAATTTTGCAACTAGAGAGCACTGGTCCAAAACCTCCTAAAACAATAAAATAAACATTAAAATTTTCCCAAAATAAATCACATATGCAACTGTTTTCTTTGCCTCTTTTAATTATTTTTGATTTTCAATCATAAATGAGATTCTGTGTACAAAATCAATAAAATATTCATTCAACTTTTCAAATGATCAACATTAGAAAAAAAAAAATGTAAAGAACTACCAAGGAATGAAGGATTCTATTAAGAAAGATGTATTTGAAACATAAAGTAATTTGTCACAACTTTTATATTTTTAGATATATCGTACCCTTACTCCAAAGCAGACACAAAATTCTTAAATTTGCAGGAGAAGCAAAAAATAATTTTGTTTTTCAAGTCCTTACAAAACAAAGAGGCAACTCGATTTGTATTAATTAAAGAGAAAGAAGATAAGTAAAAAAAAGTTGAATTGCTGATGAAGATGATCACTAGGAATAGTTTTGCATTAATTATTAAAAATTTGTAAATTTTGAGTTGTAACAGTTCATATTGCATTAAGTTGCGTAATTTTGATTTTGTAATACTTATAATGGAGAAAATTCTTTCTAAACAGGATTTAAACACAGATTTCAACCGTCACAGATCACAACATCTACATAGATTTCAATCATCCTAAAAGAAAATTTACCTAACCTGTGACGAAAATCTACAAAATATGTTATATATTTACCTTGAGCCCAAAATTCAGACTCCCAATCCTTCGTATAAATTCTTTTTACTATATTCGGCTTTTTAGCGGCTTCCATCGTTATTTTTTTCATTTCTTTAAAAATTGACAACATACGTTTTTTGATTTACTCGTTGGTTTTTGCAAAATTTGTTTTACTCGTTTGTTTTCCATAATTTGCTATTCAAATTTGCAAGTTAAGGGTATGCTTACATTTTTAATGTTGCGCCACTGATAATTTATGTGTCAAACTAAGATTAACTGAATTTTTGTTCTTTCTCCTCTGAAATCCCCAATATAGGCATGGATATCCCCACCTAATCCTTCATCCCCAAACTAAAAAATTCGTCCCCAAAACTGATTTTAAATCCCCAAAATGGGGACAAATCCCCATATCTGGCAGCCCTGCGACTAGCTACCATTCTTGCGTTTGTTCGTTCATTCGATATTTTGACTTTGTGCCAGCAGGTTGTCTTAATCATTACGCTCCGATTTTATTTTTATGTACATGCCAAAATGTTTGATATAATTTTGGAAATTGAATTCTTACTAGTAGAAAATTTTTTTTAATGAGGCCGAATGTATGGTATGTCACCACAAGGAGACACGTGTAAGAAGATATTATGTTGAAAGACATTATAAATTATGTCATAACAAATATGATTTAATTCAAAATGAAAAAAAATGAATTAATTCTTAAATTAAAACATTTATTTTGATCATATATCATGATCGTACGAATGAACAAACTAGTGTTTTTCGTTCAGTGCAAGCTTTGAAAACAAAAGCTTTTCAATACAAATACAAAATGTGAATGTATAATTTTGCGCACCCTGGTGTAAAGCATGAATCAAGAAATAAAGATCATGCAAAGAAAAGAGCCGCCATATTGTAAACAAAACAAAGCTGGTAGGTCTGACGTCATCGGTCACAAATTGTTTTGTTTACGTGTAGCGATTGTATGTGAAAAATTATTTCTTGAAGTTTAAAAGAATTATTGGTGTTTATAATTCAGTAATTTTTTGTGTTTTTTATAAAAATGAAGTGTGCTGTAGCGACGTGCAATAATTGCAACAGCAAAATAAAAAATTACTTTAAATTTCGTTACTGCATGAAAATATAAACAAACAAAGTATTCAAACACTTTTTTCGAGAATTAAACTTGTTAATTTTATAATTTTCCACTTTTATTTAAGTTTTCACATGTTTTGCATGAAAAACGTATGCAATATAGCTTTTTTTGTGACCGATGACGTGGCACGAAAAAAATACTTTTTTCTCGCACTGCTGATTGCTTGATCTTGTATTGTTGGTTCATGGGTGTAAAGCTGTGCACTCGGAAAGCTCTCTTTGTTGATGTTTGAACCGTGCGTTTATCAGTACTGATTTAGACAAGGATTAGAAAGAGGATTTAGACGACATTAACAACAAAAATTAGGAACAAAATTGGAACAAGGATTGCAGCAGGAAGTGGGACAAGAACTATGAAATGGATTCGGTTCAGAACTAAGACAAGGATTTGGACATGGATAAAAAGCAGAATTTGGGCAAAGATCAGGACAAGGATTTAGGCGAGTATAAGATGAAACAAATGAATAGAGATAGGGATGGGAACAAATTTAAGCACAAGTGAAAGAATATGGATAGAATAAAGACGAGGATAAAGATACGCTGTTGCATCAAAATCTATGGATGTGTCCATAACACAGCGAACTGCATCCTTTTTTAATCTCTGTACTGTACATTTTAGAACATTCTGAGCACATTATAGCACAATTTGTTAATATCTAAAAAATATTGGCAGCGCTAACTTCACATTAAAAAAATCATCTACACAAGCAAGTCAAAACATAAGAATCAATTTGTTCCTACTCCGGTATATTATAGGGTAAATTAGCGCATATTTTATTATAGCAAATCAATAAAGAGGAAGTTAATTTTATAGACATCTTCTTCGACACACTTAGAACTTTAATTTCCACTACATTCTCTATCTAATAAATAAGACCAAGATTTTTACGAAAACACAAAACTTCTCAACTATTCAAGACCAAAACTATAGTACATCAATCAAAAAAATACTATAAAAGAATTCGATCAATACAGTTGGAAAGCAACGTTTAAATAGGTTCTCATGGAGTTAAATGTTGTTGCTTTAAATCAATAGACAAGAATTTTCCCGCACATACCAAAGAAGCACTTAAGTGCTGTTGAGCTGCTAAACATGATTTTAAATGTTGGTATTAATTTTATTACAACAATAAAAAACCGTCTCTTAGAGAAATGTTTTTTATTTTTTTAGGTTTTTGTATTTTCCCTCTTTGCTGTTTTATTGCCCAACCTATAAAAGCTGACAAAAAAAAAAAAAAACAAAAAAAAAAAAGAAGTAAATTCTAACCACATCAAAATTATTTACTTTAAATCTCACTCAACTCAATGTAGGATCCATGAGAAAAAGCCGTTAGCAATTTACATTTAAACATTTTCTTGTTTTTTATTTCAATTTTTTTTGTTTTTTTTTTTTTGGCTCTACTCGAACTATCTTGTTCTGACTTTAAGGGTTTGTTGTTGCTGTTTCTCTTGTTGTTATTGTTGTTTTTGTGTTCATGTAGTTAAAGTTAATCAAATCGTAATTACCAGAAATAAAGCCCGCAGGTCAAGCTTTTTAAAAGCAAACGTGTTTTGTAAATACGTTGAAATGTATATGTGTGTGTTGCAGTGTGTATGTGTGTGCGTTTATGTGTTTGCATCACACAGCTCTTAATAGATTTGGATTTTATTGTAAACTTAAAGATCTTCCTTTATAAGCAACAGATGCGGAAATATATTCAAATGAAGATTGGCAAGTAAAACTTCTACTCTTCCAACTGCTAAGACAATGAAAATGCTAACAGTAAGAACAGGAACAACAAAATAATTGCAACTAATCAACACGCGCCCGCTTGGTCTTCCATCTTCCCTAGCATCACCGTCTTGGTCTTCGTCTTTGTCATCAATGAGTAGCCAAGCTTCACCATCAATGCGGAACACAAGAAGTTGCTGTCTGAATGAACAACAATTTCAATGTCAATGAGTATAAATTGCATGCGTGTGTGCGTCTGTGTGTGTGTGTGTGTGAGTGTGTGTGGTTGTGTTGTGTGATTGTATTCATTTATTATAGTGAGAATTGGCCGGAAGCGACGCATCAAGAAAGACTTCAAAATGCAACACATGCAAAGTCAATGGAATCTTGTCATTTGGCACGCTCAGGAGAATCTTCATGATGAAATTTTCATGTTTTCGAGTTCATTAGAATTGATATTCTTCACAAATTTACTAGAAAAACAATAACATACATTCAAATATTAAATTATTGTACTTCTTATGAAAAACCAATACAAACAGGAACGGAACAAAAAATAAGCCCATAATGAACTTAAGTTTTTATAGCCCATGTGAACTTCTACCGAACATACCGATTCCGAAAGTCTTTAAAATTATGTATCTTCTTCAAAAGTCAATGAGAGCGTGGTGTCTCTCACATAAGCTGGTGATATGGCATTATCATACCTTCTGATCAAAAAGTATATTTATCAAAATAAATTTATACTCTCAATCTGGTGAGATTGGAAGCGGCCTTTCTACTACGAGCTACTCCCATAGAATAGAACCATAAATTCTGAAGTCTACTGTGGGCAAACTACATAAATTGAGCCATGCCATCCAACAGAAATGTCCTGCGGTGATCAATCGTAGGGGTGGTCTAGTACCACGATAATGCCAGGCCTCATAATAATTTGGAGACAACCAAGTATTACTCGAGGTCGGATGGGATATTTTGCCCTATCCACCCAATAGTCAAGAACTTTCACCCTCGGAATACCATATGTTTTGCTACTTGGAGGACTTGCTGAACGGTAAAACCTTTGATTATGACGGCTCTTTCAAACAGCACCTTGTTCTTTGCAGAGAAAAGTTTAGACTTTTGCCTACTCGGAATAATGAAGTTACCATAGAGATGGGAAAAGCCCATTGAACAAAACGGCAAATATATCTTTTATTGATTAATGTTGATTTGATTTTTAAAATAAATGAGCCTAAACTGTGAATAAAACTATGAACTTTTTGAAGAACCCATAGTTGATGAGCTGTTCACCAACTGAACAATTTTTTGGTAAAAACCTCGAACGCTGTCCTTTCAAGGGCTAAAATGGTCAAATAGTTTTCTTCCCAAAATTTTTTCAAATGATTTAAATAACAATGAATTTCAAATGAATGATAAATTAAATCAGGTGAAAAAATTAAGCCAAAGGAATGTTTTGAAAGGTAAATTAACTCACTTTTTAAATTTATTAATCTCTTAAATTAGTGTAAGATCAAAACTAGTTTTAAGTATAAATTCATAAACTTTTTAAGCCTAGATACAAGTGGGCATTTTTTTATTTCTTCCAGAATTTGTTCTTACTGTTAGTTTGGGAATAATTGTTAATTATCCGACTGCGTTATTTTGACTGAACAATTATATATATTTTGGTAACAGATTGAGTTTATCGTGAGAATTCAAAGCTATAATATTTTGGAACATTTGCTTAGTTCTCAATTTTTGAAAACTTTATATCATTTTTTTTTTTTAAAGCATTGCATTGCAATACATTCAATACACTGAAATACATTGGACTTTAAATAAAAACCTTTGCCAAATATTCTACAAAAAAGGCCTATATAATAAAGGTACTCCTATTAAATTTAAAGTAGTAATAATACGAGGCTTTACATACCTTTTGGGGCAAGAGGGCTCCACTGTCAAAGAAGTCCTTTGTTCCAATGCAACAAATGAGGTTCTGCAAGGAATCAGTCAATAATGCGTAGAGTTAAAGTAAACGATGTAGTTGTGACAGGAAGAGAAAACATAAAAAGATAAATATATGGATTAGTTTCTGTTTCCACGTTCTAGATAAGAAGTGAATCATATTTAATACTGCCAGACTAAAATATTTGTGCGTGAAATACTTCATAGTTGGAAACTTGCGAAAACGCAAAAAAAAAAAATGTTAACAAAATATCAAAAACCTCAACATTTGTTTTCAACAAAAAAAAATAGTTAAGATAGGTTAAGATAGGAGAAAAGGAAATCAATTATAAAAAAAAAAAAATTAAGTGGTTCTCGCATTGTTTTTCTGAAATAAAAAAATTGTACAGGTTAGAAATTATTTAAATTAGACAAAATGCCGAGCCAATTTTTAAAAAAATTTAATTTCTTAAGTTCTTAATAAAAAAAAAATTTTAAATATATGTTTTTTATTTATTTTTATTTTATTGGATACATACTTTTTTTAGAAAGAACTCATTTGCCATTGAGTTTTATATTATCAATCCTTGAAAATAAAACAAAATGAAAAAGAAAAAAAAAAAAAACAATTGAAGTAAAAAAAAAATTTTGTAATATACCACGTTTTTAAAACGAACTAAAAAGTATAAAATAGTTTCGGCTAGAGTGGGACTTTTAGTTCTCATAAAAACATGCGCATGCTATAGAGAATAAGTAAGGACTGTTATTAACAATTCTAGTACATTAGTGAACAAATGATTTTTTAACTCAGGTCTATTGACTGTCAGGATAGAAGTCCTTGCATGGATGGCAGTTTCAAGTTCGCGGATATCCAGTAAGTTATATTGGGTTTCAAAATTTTTCAATTTTAGTGTTATCGAAGTTACCAAGGCTGACGAGTTTTTTTGTTAAAAATTTTCCTATATATATCTATCTATGAAGAATTATTGAGAAATTATTTGTTAGCAATTAAAAATTTTAATATGTTAGTGTACAAATGCTTTCTTAACCAAGGTTTTCTTAACTCCATAATATTCCCTATAGCATGCGCCTCACGTTTTTATGAGAACTAAAAGTCCCACTCTAGCAGAAATTATGTTATAGTTTTTAGTTCGTTTTAAAAACGTTGTATATTAAAAAATTTTTTTACTTAAATTGTTGTGTTCTGATTGTTTTATAAAATTTTACAATAAATTTTGAAGGTTTTATGTTTTCATTAGTACAAAATTTGTTTTAAAAACCGAAATGGTTTCATAAATATTAAACAAGAAACAAAAACAAAAGAAAAACTGAAGAAATTCATTGAGATCGTCGAGGCTCGAACTCTCAACCTCACGATTATAAAGCAATCGCCGTGCGCTCTGAGCTACAGAACCCATTTAAATATATCATCTAAATAGTAATAAATCAAACAAACTGCTTTTAACATTTTTTATTCCCACCTTCTATAGTGAATTTTTGAAAATTTGAATTTCTTTCATAAAAAAACAAAAAATTAGTTAAGATTGTCGAGGCTCGAACTCACTACCTAACGTTTATAAAGCGATCGCTTAACGCTCTGAGCTACAGAACTCACGCGAAAATATTTTCTAAATGAGGTAATAAATTCACTTCAGTTGTGAATTTTTGAAATTTAAAAATGTCAATGAGCTTTTAATGTTTTTTTTTGTTTGATTTTTAATAATTATGAATGTATGTATGTATGTATGGATGTTTGTATATACAGTGTTGGCCAAAGAATTAGCACACGTAGCATGTATTTTAAAAAGACTTGTTAATGTTTATTTATTAATTGTTTTATTTTAAGTTCATTATTACAGAAAAATAAAAAAATTTAATGTTCTTAAAAATAAACAGTTAATTTAAGTTCGGAAGTTATTTTTAAATGTTTTTCTATGTATGTATATATAAGGCTAAATTTTTTTGTGACCATAGAATTAGCACATTTTGAAACAAAATCTTTCACCTGAGTTTTAATATATTTTTATATTAATATTTAGTAGGGAATCCCTTTTGGCGTATAACTGCTTCTAACCTGCGAGGCAATCTTTCAACCAAAATTTGGCAACGGCCCAGGGGAATGGAATTCCAACTTTCTTGTATGGCATTCCAAAGTTCACCCAAATTTCGTGGTTTTTTCGGTTGTACAGCTTTCTCCACATCGTTCCAAAGATTCTCAATAGGATTGAGATCAGGACTTTGTGCAGGCCACGGCAAAACATTGATTTGCTGATCACTAAGAAACTGCTTCAAAAGCCGTGAAGTGTGCTTAGGATCGTTGTCATGCATGAATGACCATCTTAATGGTAAATTTTCCTCTGCAAACGGTTCCATGTGCCGCTCTAAAATCTGTTTATATAAATGCTGATCCATTTTAGTATCTATCTTTACAATTGGTCCTACGCCATGCCATGAAAACGCAGCCCAGACCATAACATTCCCTCCACCGTGTTTAATTGTTTTCATTGTATACCTCGGATTAAGCTGCTGTTTTGGTGGACGCCACACATGCCGCTTTCCATCAGACCCAAATCGGTTGAATTTGGACTCATCACTCCACAATATATTTTTCCAAAATGATAATGGCTTGTTTCCAAACGTTTTGGCGAAATTTAACCTAGCTTTAATATTTTTTTTTGAAACTAATGGTTTATGCTGCGCTACGTATCCTATCAATTGAGCCTCATTAAGTCTTCTACGGATGGTCCTGCTGCTAACTGCAATTTTGTGATGCTGATTGACTTTTTTCTGGATATCTGCGGATGTAATAAAGGGATTTTTCTTCGCTTCCATCGATATTAATCTGTCTTCAGCAGCACTTGTTTTTCTTGGAGGAGCCTTTCTTTTAATAGATGTGGTGGTTTTATGTTTCCGATAATGTTGGATTGCATTGTAAACAATTTTTCTAGAGCGTCCTATATCGTTTGCGATTTCATTTATAGTTTTTCCATTATTTTTCATATTTATTATAATTTTTCTTAGCTCTGCAGTGCATGACGACTTTCGACCCATCTAATTAATTTTTTTCATTAATTTTTTATTTTAAATAAAGAAATAAAACATCAACAAACCGTGTTTCGATAAAAACTTTATTGAATTTGCTTAAAATCAATTTATAAGACTTTATTAAGCAACATGTGCTAATTCAATGACCAGCTAACTTGAATGATTGCTCCGATCTTTTGTTAAGAAAAAAATAATCACGTGACTTGTAACGGTTCTTTTCCATGAAATGCAAGAGTAAGATCACGTAGTTTAAAAAATAACAACAAAATTTTGCTGCATTGAATCTAGTGATATTAATATTGTGGCAGAGTAACCGAATCCATATTGTGCTAATTCTTTGTCCAGCACTGTATGTTTGAATGTATGTATGTATGTATGTATCAAGTAATTTCGCATTTTAGCCAAACAAATAAACGTACAAACAAGAAAATAAGTTTATATTGTGTTGTCATCCAGTTTTGAGCTACATTTTAAGTTTCAAAACTCTAGCTCATCTGGAAGTTGGTTAAAAATAAATTCCAAGATGTGTACAGGGCAGACAAATGAAGCGAAGCTAATAAAAAGGCAATTTTGGAAAAAAATTTATAAAACAAAAAGTGCTTAAAATTGGTCAAAATAAAAGAACAAATAAAAAAAAACATATGTGACATTTTTGAATTTTGCAAAAAATCCCCCAACTCAAAAATCTATAAATGTTAAAATGTTTTTTTTTAATTTTTACTTAAATTTTGATAAATTCTAAGCACTTTTTGTTTTATAAAATTTTTCCCCAAAGTGTCTTATTTTTGAATTACAAATCGTTTAAGTTTGAACATTAAATATTTTTAGACCCACTTTTGCTGATAAGGGTTAACTTCGTAGAAAAATTTACACTTTACAAAATATTTTTAGGCAAGGAACAAGATTCTATCATTAAATAAAAAAAAAAACTAACCTAAGGTAATTTTTTAAAGTTTCCTTTTTTGCGTAGTCACTTTTGTCCAAAACAGTGACCAAAACACTTCTAAATTATAAAAAATTTCAAACGGCGGCAAAAAGGAAAATTTCAAGGAAAATTCGAAGCCGCCGTGGAACTTTTTATTCCAAAAATTCATACGTTAAGGGGGGTGGGGGGGGGGGTTGGCTGATTTGATAAAGAATGTCCCATATATATGTTAAGGAGATCAATATTGGTAAACATTATTTTGAAAAATTAAAGGATACATTTTTGGGATACATAATTTTTTGTTGTAAATATGTATTACTCTATGAACTATCTGCCATTTTCAAACAAAAAATTTTGAAGTTTTTATCTCCTAACGGCTAAACCGCCAAATAAAATGACATAGAAAAAGTAGAAATGTGGCGGCCGTGGCGTAGTGGGTAGAGTGCGTGACCCATACGCCAGAGAACCCTGGTTCAATTCCATCTGACGCAGAAGGTTTTTTCAATTGAATTAATTTTTCTGTTCGGCCGTCACCTCTCTGCAGACAATGGCAACCCTCAGAGAGTAAATAATGCCATGTAAAGATTCTTGATAACATGCACATTATAGCCGTTCCGAGTCGGCATAAAACTAGTAGGTCCAGTTCTTAATCAATTGTGTTTCAAACATTTAATAACACGCACAACACAATTTGATCATAAGAAGTTCGGTCAAAGTCCTTTCAAGTGCTGAAATGGCCAGTTTATTTTTATTTTTAGAAAAAATAGAAGCATATTTTAGGTATACGTTTACCAGAAACAAACATTTTGGTTACTTTTTTAGAAGCTTGCGAGTTAGAGGGTTACATAAAGAGTTTCCTGTAGAAAACTCTAGCAATCCATAAAAATCAAATTGGTGACTTTTTTAAAAGAATAATGCTGCAATAACAAAATTAAGGAAATAAATGAAAAGAATCATAAATTTGTATAAAAACAAATCCCCTACATTTTCAAATCTCTTCATCTAAGCAGTAATTAAGCGATAAAAACCAGCTTACCAACTGTTACCAGCGACTAACAGCTTTCAATTATTTCTAAACACAATACTTTTTTGAGCTTAATTTACTAGCCTATAGTTATAGCTATACTAGCCTATGTCTTTTGAATAGACATTTTTTTAAAAAAATTATATTGTATAGCTTTAGACGAATTGGGCTAAATTTAGCACTCAAAATTGTATATGTTCTAAGTCACAGGAGATTTAATTTTAACGTTCATCAACAGATTTTTCATATTATGAGGAATGTTTTTTTGAGATAATAAAAAAAAACAATACATTAATTAACACCAAAGCTTAGCAAAATGTTTGACTTTTTCTGAAAAATATATTCATAAAGAAGACTGATATTCTTACTAATTTAAAAAAATAGGTTTTGTATTTTTGAATTTTGCCAAAGTTAAGGTTCTCAAAAATGCTCTCTGAAAATTGTAGAATGATCCGAACATTGAAACTATACTATTCGATACTCTACTACTTCGTCTGAAGCTGACCTATTTTATTCGAATATCTGCGCCTATTGTAAATTATATCTCATACCTTTATACCTGTTTAGGATAAAGAATATATGTATGTGTAAGAATATACAAGGATATAAGAATATGAATATACAGGGATTTTTTGTTATACCTGTTTAGGCTGAAGAATATTTGTCTACACGAGGATTGCTATGTATATTTCTGGCCTTGGCAACAGTAAGTGGCAACACTTACCATCTCACGTTTTCATTGGAAATTTAACATTGTTGAACATACCCTGCCTCAAAACATTTTGGTACTTGAGCGCGATTTGATTGATTTTGTTTGAAGTAACTTGAAAAATTCTTCTCGGCTAAAAAAAAAACCGAATTATTTTTTAAAGGACTTAAAGAGGTTTTTTAAGTCCACGTCTTAAGGTCATAGTGCAAATTCCAACAAGCATAATAAAAACGGAATTCACTCGTGAACATTTTTGTGCGATTATCTTATCTAATCTTCGACGTGGATTATCAAGACAAGAATGCATAAATGAACTGAGTTCTTTATACGGCGATAAATCGCCATCTTACAGCACTGTAAAAAACTGACATAACGAATTCAGCCGTGGCTGACGTTCGCTCCAGGACGAGTTTCGTGAAGGTTGTCCAATATCAGTTGTTGTGCCAGAAAATATCGATGCTGTGTATGAACTGATAGAGAAAGATCGTCATGTGACATACCATGAGTTTGGAGGAATCTTTGTGTATAAGTATGACAAGCATTAATAAGATATTGCATGAGCATTTGGCCGTAAATAAAATTTGTTCGCGTTGGATCCCACATAATCTGACAAACAATCGATAAAGGCTTGTGTCGTTCGGTATAAGGAAGTGTTGAAAAATATGATCAAGCTGTGTCAAAGGCTGATAATGAATCATGGATTTATGCATATGAGCTTAAAACAAAACAGCAATTGACCTTAAAAGAGCTAAATATAAGAAAAGTTGTTCGCGGAAGAAACATATCGAAGCAAATGGTTGCCGGCTTTTTCGGCATTACCGGTCATGTGGCAATAGTGGCATTAGAGCAACTTAGGATGATCAATTCTGAATGATACACTAGCATTTGTTTGCCACAAGTCATCGGAGAAATTCAGAAAAAGTCGAAGAAGAGGCGGATTATTCTGCATCATGACAATGCGAGCTCTCACACATCTGCTCAAACAAAGACCTTTTTGATATTCGCCATAAAGTCCTGATTTGGCACGCATAACTTTTTTTATTCCCAGTCAATGATTTTGGACACACTCTCTTGGAGTTACCTCAAATGGAGTGGTAAAAGTGCTTCCAAAATGGATTCACACGTATGCAAAATGTACACACAAAAAAATTTCGTCGGTAAATTCAAACGATATTTGTGGTCACTTTACCGTGAATACAATTGTTGCTGCACAATTACTATTTTTTCGTTTTAAATTACCGAGCACAAACTGTAACTTAACAATTGTGACGGTAAATCTTAACGTTTCGAACAGTTAAAATTGGCCGTTAATTTGTTTAATCGAACATGTTTTTTTTCACATGTAGTGGCGGGCGTGGCCGAGTGCGTTAAAATGCGAGAACTATTGGTGAAAATTTTGGAGCCGCGAGGTCCAAGGTTCGAATCCGAACCAGAAAATTTTTTCAATTGAAATTAATTTTTTTTGATAAGTCAGTACATGTACTGTAAGAATTGTTGTTAAAAAACTTTTGCGGTAGCGCTACCATTCATTAATGGTAGAATTCACAATTTTTATCGTTTGGTTCGTTTTCAGCAGTTTGCCGTTCGAATCGGTAGAATTTACTGTACATTTTTTTCTGTGTATGTATTGATAATCATGAAGAATATTTCGAAAAACAATAAAACCAATTTCAATCATAAATATTTGTTTTTTTTTTTTCAATATTAGGCCAGAAATATAAATAGCAACCCTCGTATCCTTACTTTAAGCTGTAGTACGATGTTTTCTACATATATTTCGGGAATAAATATAAAGACCTTTTGTTTTTTTTTGTTTATTTAGAAAAGTATTTTTTCCAATTTTTGTCACGGTAGCACTTCAGATATGTAGAAAAATAACAAATATTCCCTGAAATAAATAAAACAAATAACTACCGAAGAATTATTCTTCATCAAGACAATGCGAGCTTGGGACGTTTTTGAACACTCAAAATATCAAATTAATGGGTCATTCGCCATACAGTCCGAATGATTTGGCTCACTTTGCCGTACAGTTTCAATGTGGCATTTGACTTCTTCTTATGCCGTCACATTAAAAAAATAAAATGCCTGGCGAGCCCGAACAGACCATTGAGGCCTTCAAAAAGCTTTCGGAGTAATCAATTTCAGAGTCGCAAAACTGTTTCAAAAATTGGTTCATACAAATGCAAAAGTGAATTGATCATCTTGGAGAATAGTTTGAAAAACAATACCTAAAGACATTTTCACTGAATAACCATTGTTAGGCGCAAGACTTAAAAGGCAACCCTTGTATTGTTACTTTTTTTATATAGTTTTTTTTATATAATTTTTTTATAGTTTGTAACAAAGAGGCTACAGCTGACCCAAACAAAAATATAACATATTTCCAATGAACAACTTTGAACAAATAAGGAACAGTTGAGATAATTTACGGGTGTCTTAACTTTTGTGCAATATTATCAAACATTTCACAAATAGTATTTGAACTTTTTTCTTTAGTTATATTCAGGGAACGGATTCTGTGGAAAATGCCTTTTTTTGCGAAGTGGTACTTAAAAATTACTATATATCACGAATTCCACGAAAAAGTCAACCTCATAGGTCAAAAATCAAATTGTAAAGAGAGAAGAGAAACTATATAGAATATATTCTATCGAATTCGGACAACACGTTTTAAGTTGATTTTTTCAAGATAACGGTAGTTTTTCTGTGTTTTTTTTAATTTCGCGAGGTGAATAAGTTGAGCGAAAATTTTGCAGTTTTATTCTGATATTTGCCGTGAGGGCGTGCGCTGTTTATTACAACAATTAAAAAAAAAAATATTTGCTTCAAATTTTTTAATATTTTCCGAATAATCATACATATATATGAATAAATAATTATCAACGACATACCTTGGTAAGAGCAGTTAAATAAATTAAGAAAATATGTAGGATGTGCGTGACAATATTGATATATGTTTCAATGCAGACTCTAATATAAGAAATTTTTTGCGGAAAATGCTATTATGTGTGGATATTGAAATGGAAAACCAGATTGAAAAACATTTTTTTTACTTTACCCATTGAAAAAAATTCCACGCGTTTCGCACATGTTACACTTTTTTCTATACAACAATGTAGTTTTTACACACCACGGGGTCGTTCATAAATTACGTTACCAATTTAGAGGGGAGGAGGGGCTTTAAAATGTATTACGATTAGTAATGATATGGGTGGTCTCATATATAGCAAAGTGACCAAAAATAAAACAACTTAAAAAATTTAAATTAATAGATGCACCCTTCATTTAAAAAAATTTCCATCCTTACATCTGCATTATACGGTCAAACGTTTAAATTGACGGTTAACTATTGACAAGTGTCAATATGAATTCTCATAAGTGAGTTTTGTTTAATTTAACCCTTAAATGCCCAGTGTATCTTTTTGGATACAACCGAGAAAATAAGCTATTTATTTTAAAATATTGCAAAAATGAAAATGCTGGATATGTAATTTCAAGCAGAAAATTTCAAATATAAAACAAAAATTTATTATTGGCATAACTTTGTTGGTTTGGGAAATATTGACCGTCAAATAAAAAAGTTTTTTCATTTTTACGGAAAGTTCGGTTTTTGACATGAAATACCTTTTAAACTATTAACAATTTTAGAGTATCATTTAACCAACAAATTTAGAGTTATCATACAAAGAATCGCTTTCTACGTTTTTGCCAACCAAGCTGATTGATGGTATACGTCGGAATGTCCACTGTATCTATTTTGATACAACCATGTTTTCTTTAAACAAAAATTTTTTCCAAAAAAATAAAAACGGGGTCGTGTTCAGGGGATCATTTAGCACAACATAATTTTAATGATATCGGTGTTGTTGGGCATTTAAGGGTTCAAATTCATCGGAATACAAATTATTATGCAAATAAATCCATTTTAAGGAATCATATTCACAAAAACACTGAACTTGGTGATGTACGGGTGCACCCTTTACGGGTACTCTCTCAAAGGCCAGGCGAATTTCTTTGCATAAGAAATGAAAATACACCTCAATAGGTCCACATGGAATCTGTTGAAGAATTTGAAGAGTCCCCAAAGTTCCAGCTTCTTCAATTCCAGTGATTGAGAGCATCGACTTTTGGATCGAATAGAATGGAATAGTTTTTTATCGATTAAAATAATTGATTTTCAAATTTTTTTCTTAAATGTATCTAGTCATGACATAAAAGAGATTAAAAAAAAGAAAATAAGAAATTTTTAATCCTTTTGTTCTGTATTTCAGTTTTCTGTAAATATGGTCGAAGGTAACAGTAATATGAACGTACGGTGTAATTGTGCGTGACGAATGTAACATGTGCGTGACGGTGTTAAAAATTGAAAAAATTGTTTTATAATTTTTTTTTCTCAAATAACTTAACTACTAATATAATCTAGGATAACCTCTTATTGCTGTAAAAAAAATTAAAATTCTATCTGAAGTCAATTCGCAGAAATTTCAGATAGAAGCTGACATCAAATTTTTAAAGGGAAAATTTTGTAGCACGTGCGTACGCTACATTTTGCTTAATATCACCGAAATTCATAAGTGGATTCATAAAACCTTTACCCATTTTAAATAGACCGTAAAATTAATTAATAAAAATTGCAAACCAGTTTTCGCAAAAATTTCTTCTTAAGTAAATCAGTTGCAATTATTCGCAAGCTGTAACAGTGCGTGACATGGAATTCATGATATATAAGTAATAACTATTATAGTGGTACTTAATTACGTTCTTCTGATTCTGAAAATCTAATTTTAATTTTGCCTTTTTAACCCATTTTGCTTTGTTTTTGCTTTTTTTAACAATTTTGATTATTTTATGCCTTATCTAAAAATATTGCCAAATTTTTGAAATGTCTTCTAATTGTTCTCTTTAATTTTTATTTAAGTTTGTAAAGAAAATATTTTGGCTTTAGTTTTACTTGATACGGTTTGTGTATGTACAAAAAGAACTAAGTTTGTTCCTTTATTGAAACTCCCTGTGAAAAATAAACGTACAACCCTGAGTGCATTGATTTCTATTTGTACAAATAAGAAAGTATGTATATGCTTTATTTTAGTGTTTTATTTACATAATTTTATGCTTTCTGTGTAGTTTCAGTGACAAAAGATATGATGCCAAAGAACGCTAGTAGATTGTCACTTAAACTACAGAGCATTCTTCAAGAATTTGGTGAAGATGTTTTTGCTACGGATGGTCAAAAACTCATCTGCAAGCATTGCTCTACGCAAGTAAGCTTCGAAAAGAAGTATTGTATTCAGCAACATCTATTCACGAAGAACATAAGGAATCGGCAGCATTAAATGAAAATGTAAAGGTACAGCCCATTTCTTCACTTTCTTACCGCAAACTATGCAAAAAACGAGTTTTTCAGCGATCTTGCCAAAATGATGGCAGCAAGTGATATACCTCTATTTAAAGCAAACCATAAAGAATTTAAAGCATTTATCGAAAAATATTTAAAAAAACAAATTGCCTTATGAGTCCACAATAAGAAAACTGTATCTGAAGGATGTGTATGAGGAAGTTTTGCAAAAAGTAAGAGCTGATATAAGCGACTCCAGCAATTTCATATCTATTGATGGATCTACAGACAAAGCTGGTAGATTTGTATGTAATGTTATCGTCGGACCCTTGTGGAAAAACAGTATGGGTATCTTTTGACTTCAGAGGTCATCAACAAGTAAACGCATCTGAGATTATAACTCTATTTGACAATGCGCTAAGGATTTTATGGCCAGAACAAGTTAAAAGAGAAAAAGTTTTGGTATTCATAACAGACGCCGCAAGGTACATACAGAAATATGGCAAAGCTCTTCAACTCTTATATCCTAAAATGATCCATATTACATGCCTTGCACATGGTCTACATAAGGTTTGTGAGAAGCTTCGCAGTATGTATCCTGATGTTGATGCGTTGATCGCCAATATCAAGAAGATCTTTTTAAAATGTTCATCACGAGTTTGTCTTTTTAAGGAAATGCAGCCCAACCTTCCGTTGCCACCACAACCTGTAAGATAGGGTTAAACTATAAACATTTACTTCGATATATCTTTAAACACAAACTTGTTCGCTTTTGACAGGTTTTGGGGTACTTGGCTGAGTGCAGCGTCTTACTATGCAAGATATTTTACCCGTATAAAACTTATTGTCGACGAGCTAGATGACGATGCAGCTTGTATTACTTTCGCAAGGGCAATTCTAGCAGATGACAGAATTTGTGCTCAGCTGGCACACAAACAAACAAATTTTTGATTTCTCGTAGAACCAAAAAATAGCAGGTTTGATCATTTGCAAAAGAGAGGTAACATCGATTTCTTTATAGAACAGCTTTTATTTAGGAGAACCATTTGGCAAAGTGCTTTCAATACTGCAGGGCGTGGAAAACAGCTTAAATCAAACCAAACGACCAATTGCCTTGGCAGTGCAGGAAAAATTTAGGTTTGTTTTTTCCGAAAATAAAGGTTTTCAAACTATAAAAGGCATTGCAGACGTTATCGGTGGATCACAAACTGCTAAATTACCAAAAAACATCGAAGTTAACGATGTAGAGTCTTTTAATTGGGCTCCACTAGTTTCTGCAGATGCAGAAAGAAGTTTTAGCAGATTTAAGACTACGCTAAGGGACAATCGTATGAGAATGTTGGTAGAAAATTTTAAAATGCATCTCGTAGCACAGTGCTACTATAATTCTTCACAAAAAAAATAATTATTTGATTCTATTTATAAAACATGCAATTTAATTGAATTTAACATATAGACGTGTACTTGGATATTTTTAATAAATTAAGTTTTTTGTTAATTTTTTTTTATAAATGCCTTTTTTGCTTTTTTTACAATTTTATTTTGCCTATTTTTTAATTTTAAATGCCATAAAATCCATTCCCTGGTTATATCTAATATTTGAAAAATAAATAATTTCGAACACATTATGACAAGCCCAGACGCTTCAACGCTACTGTTAAACTTCTTGCGCTGTCTTCAATCTTAAGAACTTTTTCATACAAACGAAGAAATATGGCAACAGTCACAGACAAACACAATACATATTTAAGCGGACACGTGCTTCTAGTCCACATTGTTTACAAACAAAATCACAAGCATCTAAAAACCAAAAGAAAATAAACCCAGTCTCAGTTGCAAGACAATGGAAACACAAAAATAGAAAAACTTCCTCGTACCTCGTTGGCAAGGAATAGGTAAATATAAAGGATTTTTTTGTTTCTATATCTCAAACTGTATTAAATTATTTAAAATTAACTTTAAAAAAAATTTCGAAAAAATTTCGAAAACACTCACAAAATTTTTCTCAACACTTTCGGCAGCTTGAAAATTTTTTATTACACCGCTTTTTATATTAAATAAAAAAATTTTATTTTTATATTCACTTGCACGTTAATAGTTTAAGCACTTTATATTAATTGTAATTAGTCACTTCCGTTTCCGTTATGAAATTCCCGTTATGAAATTTACCTGACTTGCATTCGCGCCCAGTGTTCGTTGTGAACTAAACAATTTGTTGCAACGTTCGGCACACGTTGGTCCAAAGTACCGGCGCTTGTTGGTCCCTGAAGCGGCTGCGTTGTTTGGTAATATTTATTCTCTTGGCTTGAACACTCTTCCTCTCTCTCTTTCTCTCACGCTCGCTCTTACTGTTGCTGGTTTTTTAAGCCAACTCGGCCTAAAAGTGGTATTGTGCTCTCTTGCAAAAGTTTGTTTCAATGTTCAATGCTCTTAATAAATTTTTTGTTGAAGGGGGGGGGGGGGGGGGGGGTTGTTCTTCGTTCCTTCTCTATTTTTCTATATCGGTCTCACTCTTAGTCGAACACTCTTTTTTTAAATAGTCTTTATTTTTTTGTTTTGTTTCTCTTTATTGCTTTGCCTTCATAGACGACCTTGATGTCGCGCAGAATCCACGTCTTGTTGATGTTGTCTTGCGTTTAGTGTTTGTCGATGTTGTTGTTGTTGTTGTTGTTGTCGTTGTTTTGTTGTTGTTGTCGTTGTTGTTGTTTTGTTAGTAATTGTTATTGCTAGTGTAGTTATGGCTGTCTTTTGCACTCTCTGCCATTTAACAGTCCATTTCCGGTTAAGGTGTTTATCGTTGTGTCTGACTGTGTGCGTGCGTGCTCGTTATTTGCCTAAGTGAGTTTTGTGTTTGTGTGTGTGTTTGCATGCTCCAACTTCAATAAGCGGTGTAATGCTCTCTATTGGTAACAGTTGCAATTCACTTGTATTTGCCGCTGCTGTTGTTGTTGTTGTTGGTGATGTTGTTGTTATTGTTATTGTTGTTGTTGTAATTAAATCTAGTTCTCTAGGTGGGTTAACTTGTTCACGCTGTTATTGTTGCTGTTTCGGTTTTGCTTGTTGCTGCTCTTGTTGATGTTGTCATTGTTGTTATAATTGTTTTTATTGTTTTTGTTGTTGTTGCTGTTGTTGTTATTGTTGTTTGACAATCTTTATGCCCCTGTGAAGCCAAGATCGGAATTTGATGTTTGATGTTGAAGTCAACCTGTAAGTAAATTAATTATTCTTTTAGTGCATTTGTTTGAAAGAGAAAGAGAGAGAGAGAGAGAGAGAATGTGTGTCATTAGAGGGGAGAGGCTGTATTAGCAATTAACATAGAAATGAGATCATTTGAAGAACGGTTATTAAAGTGGAATGTGTGATCAATTATTTTAATTTATCTTCAATTATGTTTATATCAAAGCTATTTACAGATATCGTAAAACAGATCCATACAAGAAATATCTTGGATAATTAAAATTTTTGTTAAATATCACGAAGGTTAGGTTTGCAATTTTGGCCTTTTATTTTTTTATATTTTAATCATTTTTCCTTAAGTAAGTATTAATTTCAGTGTTTTATTATGAATAACTTTCGTTTTCAAATTTAATTCCTTTAGCGGCCTGAGAAGTCGAGTAGGTAGCGTGCTTGACTGCCAACCCAAGGGTCTCGGGTTCGAATCTCGTCTAGGCAATCCTACGCATTAAGCTTTCTACATTTCTTTCCTCATTTCTGATCAATTGGAATTGAACAGGTCAATATTTACATCTGAAAATATGTTGTTGGTGGTAGAGGAAGTTTATGGAGAGAAGAAAAATTCACATATTTGTATGGCTTTCCACAACGCTTAGAAAACATCCTACAAATGTTTCACTTGGTTGGCCCTTTCTTCCCTCTAATCTATCACCCCATTTCGAACCATCTAATCTATCACCCCATTTCGACTTGACTAATTATGTATTACAACTGAAATCATTCTTAAATTGAAATAAAAAAATAATAATTAAATTTTATGAAATGTTTAATAAACTTTAAATTACACTGCTTTACAAATAATAATTTTAGAAAAAAATACCAAGAACCTATAACCCGGCACATCTATGGGTGAGTTAAATTGGACCACCGGAATACTAAAATAGTTCCATATTTTTCATTTGTAGTGTTTTTAAGATAACGGTATTTTTCTATTTTTCAAGAGATGATTTCATTGAAATTTACTCGCAGCTTAAGGGGACATATAGGTTACAAATTTTAAAAAAAATTTTTTTCGGGAATTTTTTTTATAGAAGGAAAAAAGATATCGTTTTCAAATTTTGCACATATTTATTAACATTTAAATAATACACGAATTTTTGAAGCGGTATTTGACGTTATTTGATTTTATTTAAAAAAATGTCAAAAAATTAAAGGTGTGCAGGATATCACCAGTTTGGAACATCTGAGGGAAAAATGGCAAAGAAGCGCAAAATGGCGACCGATTTTGTAACCTCGAAAATCGATTTTTTTTCAAATGGTCGCCATTTTGTTTTTTTTCGGCGGATACAAATTATCCTAGTTCAGGCGGTGGCCACTTAAACAAAGATTAATTTGTTTTTTTTTATTTTGTGTTGTGCGTGTTATTAAGTTTGTACACAATTGACCGAGAAATGGACCTACAGGTTTAACGTCGACTCCGAACGGCGATGAACGTAATGTTCTTATTCTCAAGAAGCTTTACATTTCATTTTGATTACTCTCTGAGGTTTGCCATTGTCTGCAGAGAGGTGGCGGCCGTACAGAAAAATTATTTTAATTCAAATAATTTTCTGTCGCTGCTGGGGTTCGAACCTGGGTTTCCAAAGTTTTTTGACATAGCGGCCACGCACTTTACCCAACTACGCCACGGACGCCACGCCAGGTAGTTTTATACTAATTTTAAAATAATTGGACTTTATTTTAAGTCAACCCACTTTTTGTTATAGATTGTATCTGATTTTTAACCCATTTTGTTTGGAAATATGCCTCTACCGTTAAATACTAAAGACGAACACGGTCTTTCTACAGATGTGAAGTATCTGTATTGACTTACAAGGGCGTAGGCAGGATGAAAATTAGGGGGGGACAAGACCTTATAAATTTCTTTTTACCATATCTTTCATATCTTTATCATATCTTTTTACCACATCTAGCTTCAAAGAAAAAGGAAAAACCACATATTAAAAAGGAATTACATATAGAAACTACTTTCAAAGCCATCGATTAAACATAAAATTTCAGGCAAGTGCCCCCCATTCCCCCCAATCAAAATTAATTTTGATTGCTCAGACTATGTTGATTTGATAAACATAGATGATGACAGCATTTAATCTGAACCTCCATTCACCGCAAACATTCCATACGAGCACATGCTAAGTTATCTAGAGTTTGAAGATTCGCCGCTGCCAGACCCACAAATTCCATCGCATATTCAGGGGACTGAGCGACTGAACACAGTTACTTTCAAGTGTTTCGCGACGCGTAATTGAAAAAAAATCGAGACGTTGTTATGGTAGTAGCTGCAAAAAGTCGACCTAAAATACCCCGCATTGAGAGCAAACAAGACTTATAAGTCTGAAATTACACTTTTTGTACTGATTCAATAAAAGATTTTTTGTAAATTTAAATCGTTTTATTTTTGTCAATATTAAAATATTAGATTGGCAATATTTGGTTTAAAAGAAAAAATATTTTTAAAATGAATTCAGATTCGGAGAGCTGGCAAAATTTCCTTTTCAACAAGTCCACAATCAATGAGCAGCGTATACCATTTTTGGACTATTCGTCAGAATTTCTATTTGAACTATACAGTTGTTTTTTAATTCATATACAAGGTGGCGCAAAAGTAATCCTCCTATCAGAAAATGCTATAAATTTTGCGATTGGCCCCTAATGTCAGTTCTGTTTTGACATTTGTGTAGTAAACACATGCGAAATACACGTTAATAAACAATGTTACGCTACACTGCTCCAGAACGCGGAATATTGCTGATTTTAAGATAAGATGATTTTTCATCAAAAATAATCATGAGTGATGAGGCCCATTTCCATCTTAGCGGGTACGTAAATAAGCAAAATTTACGCTTCTGGGGCACTGAAAATCCGCGTGTAACCCACGAAGAGCCATTACACCCGCTCAAAGTCACTGTATGGTGTGCTGTTTTCGCTGGAGGAGTCATCGGAACTTTGGTGAATGGTGAGCGCTACAGAGCAATGATTAACGAGTTCTTTTTGCCGCAACTTGATGAATTGGGATTGGAAAACATGTGGTTCCAACAGGACGGTGCAACGGCACACACTGCACGTGCCACAACCGATATGCTGAAGGATGCATTTCCCGGGCGCCTAATCTCCCGATTTGGCGATTTGCACTGGCCAGCAAGATCGCCTGATTTGACCGCTCCAGATTTCTTTTTGTGGGGCTTTTTGATGTCGCGGGTTTATGTCAACAAGCCTCAGACTCTTGCAGCTCTTAAAGACAATATCCGTCAAGAATTGGAGGACCAATCGCCGGAAGTTTTGGCCGAAGTGATGGAAAATGCCATAAAAAGGGCTCAAATGACAATCAACTGTGGCGGCGGCCATTTACATGACATCATATTCTCGACTTGATGTAAAAAAAATTAAAAGAATAATCCACAAGAAGAATCAAAGTTTTCAATTTTTTTTTTAAATTACAGCCAAAAAACATCGGAAGGTTATTTTTGCGCCACCTTGTACAAGTTTTGACCTCGATATGAGCGATATTGGGATTGATTTTAGACCTATGGTTTCTTGGGGAAATTTTCTAAGAATTCATCATAGATTACATTTCTGCTATACGCATTTTTGGTTTTTTCTCATCCGAACAAATTGACCCGCCCTAGTCTACATATTTAGATATATAGGCATAAGGTAAAAAAGAAAACTTACACAAAAAAATTACACAAATTAAACAAAAAAATTACATTTTCAGGTACATATTTGTATGTGTAGGTATAAGGTTAAACAAAGAAATCTTATTAATGGCGTTGTCTTAAAAACTAACTTTTCTTACTTTAAGAGCTGCAAAATTTGAAATAACCTCATCGAAATCAATATTACTTGCAAGCTCGTTTTCAATGGATAAAATAGCAAGATCGGAAAGCCTTGCCTGTCCCATGGAAGACTTTAAATAAGTCTTGATTAATTTTAGCTTGGAAAAACTCCTTTCGCATAAAGCTACACGCAAAGAAATTTTTCGTTTACCACAACTGAAAAATTCACCAACTATACTTCGTTTGCGAGCTGTATTTGCCGCAAACGAATATTCAGTTGTCACAACTTAAAAATATATCTTATATATATATGTATATACCGCAAGCTATTTCGGTCATTATTATTTACTTTTACTATATTAATAATCTTTCTCATTATGTCCGTCCGTCTTCTTATGGATTGCACCTCCGTTGCTATCTCCATCCGCGTATTAAGCAAACTACCAATTGCCTTATATAGTTACAATTTGTCCAAAAAGTAACTCTAAAGTATAAGCCTTATGTTTATACAACGAAAGGAAAAATGAACAAAATTTTCAGTTGGGAAAAACGAAGTTTTCAATTGCTGCAATTTAAAAATCACTCGCGTTTATGACAAACCAAAATAATTTCCTGTAACTATATGACGCGTTTGAGGAGACGTACGTCCTTGAAACAACCGAACAACCGTTGTTCAACCGCTGAATATTTTCATTAGCGGTTATACATTATTGCATTAGCGGTTATACATAATTGCATTAGCTACAGTTCTGAAAATCACAGCATATGAAAATGTAAAAAAACTAACTCTTGCATTTGAGCGTAACAATCGCCACAGGTTTTCCATTACAGTACACGCTAGAAAGTCGAGTGCGTTCTGCTGAAATGACATATTAACAAATGTGACGCAAACAGCTCATAATGCATGCAAATCGCATTTTATCAATAATTTTTAAGTTCCAACGAATTCCTCTTAGGGATCTCGCAAACACACACACACACACACATGCCGCTTGCAATTTTGACACAAACCCAACGCATTGCATCGGAATCATCATTGTTTGCAATCATTGCAATATTTTCATGTATCATGCAATGATGTGTAGCAGTTGCATACAATTTTTTTTTTCGGTTTTTTGTTCTTGCTTTATTGTCGTTGTGTTTGTGGCTAGCCGCAAGCGGCATGCACCAAATTGGCTTGTAATGTATTTGTAATTTTTTTTTTTTGTTGTTTTAATTTTTTTTTTTTTTTATAAAACTCATAAAATATATAGCAGTGCAACGAAGTGACAGAGACAGAATTTCAGCGCTGTCAGTGGGAAAGACAATAAAAAGGGTTTCAATAAAAAAAGGGTTGAGCCTGCTCGTGGGCAGTAGAGAATACAATCACATACTTAAGGGCGCAAAAGCAAGCCTGATTAGGGGGTGGCCAGCAGGCGGCATTCGTGTAGCGAATATCATAATATAACTGTTGTCGAGCATCATAACTGTCAAATGAGTTACATTTACATACTATGTATAGCTGGAACTATTTTATACAAAAAAATATTACGTGTACACTGTATATAAAAAAAAAAACAGATGAGTGAAGCGCTTTGGGCACTTTAAACAATTGCATGCGCCGCTCGCATTTTTAATCGAATATGTAAGCGGCATACGGCATACGTCGCCGTTTTTCGCTGACGTATAATGCAATGTATAGGATAAAAACAATGGTTTTAAAAACAAATATGTAACACGAATAATAAAAACTACTATTTCAATAATGTTGACGAAAGCAGCGAAATTCCCAGCACGACATAAGAATGGCACAAATACACCTTCGCTCACTCACACAGGCAGAGACTACATGGATACACTATGCAAAACTAAAAAAAAACAACCAGTCATAGTTTTAATTATGCTTATGGTTATGTAATGGTTTATAGTTATGATTATGGGTATGGTTATGGTTATGGTTATGGTTATGGTTATGGTTATGGTTATGGTTATGGTTGTGGTTATGGTTATGGTTATGGTTGTGGTTATGGTTATGGTTATGATTATGATTATGGTTATGGTTATGGTTATGGTTATGGTTATGGTTATGGTTGTGGTTTTGGTTATGGTTATGGTTATGGTTATGATTATAATTATGGTTATGGTTATGGTCATGGTTATGGTTATGGTTATGGTTATGGTTATGGTTATGTTTTGCTTATAGTTAGGGTTATGGCTATAGTCATGGTTACAGTTTTTGTTATGGTTATAGTCAAGGGCGGCCACAGGTGGGAGCCAGGGGAGCCGGAAGCGGGGGAATGGGAGAGGGTAGAAAACCCTCGGTAGAAAACCCTCGCAATAAATTTTTTAATACAAATGTTTTTATCCAATGGATTACCTACATTTTTTTTAATTTTAAGTTTAATTTAATTTTAACTAGAATACAATTTTTAATTTCTCTTCACATCGAATTTTTGTAATCAGCTGTGAAGCATTAAGTTCTAAAATCACAACTTTAAAAAAATCAGTAATTTACAAATAATTACAATCACATGGAAACTACACATTACCTTGCTTAACGTTCACTCTAAAGTAGCAAAGTAGTAGTGAAGTTTGCAACTCTGGTTAGAGGACCAATTTGACAGCTTAATAGCACGCAGCTAATTGTGAATGTTCAATATGAAAAGAAACGGAAAATTGCAGCTGAAATCAAAGAAGCAAAAAATAAAATTGAGTTCAATTGAAGTGCTTCTCTAAAATTATATAATTTTTAATAACAATTATATGATTGGCGGTGATTTTCTAACTTGAGGTGGCAAAATAATTCTTTGCTTGCATCCTCGCGCATCAAGTTACTTTAAATTCCACTAAAAAAAACTGTGTAAGTTGTGAACGAAATGCAATGGACTAAATACTAACTTTAAATTTTATATTATTTTAATACAGAAAATGACACAAAGAAAAATTGGCGGTTTTTTTTTTGCTGGAAGAAATGGAGGTCAGGCGAAATTGGCACAGCACTTAAAAAACGGACAGCGGACAAGGAATTAAAAAAAAAATTTTGAACGAGATTCCAAAAATTGAACAAATAGGCCTGCAAAAGCTTTTGAATTTCCCTCAATTCGTGGCAGGAAGTGTAACCACGAGTGGTTTTGTAAATATAGCTGGCTACATTACGACGATGAGCGAGATTGCCTACTTTGTTATACTTGTGTCAAGGCTTCTTTGCTAATTGACAAAACGAATACCGCGTGGTTTGCAGGTGTAGAGCCCACTTTTATTTCGAGCGGCTTCCGAAACTGGAAGAAAGGTATTGAGAAGCTAGAAGCTCACAAGAACAGCCGCTTGCATGACAAAAATGTTAATCTATTACTGCAGCGAGAGAATGCGCAGCCTATAAACGCTGTTCTCAATACCGAAAAGCAAAAAGAGCAAGAACGTTCGCAGAAGTGCCTGCAAACCATAACCAGCACTCTCAAGTTTTTCATGGGTGCAGGCCTTGCTGTGCGAGGCCATCTACACGATGAGGGCAACTTTATGGCGCTGCTAAAGGAGCGATGAATTGACGTGCCCGAGCTTAGCCGATGGATAACGCGCGCCAATAATTACACGAGCTCCGAAATCCAAAATGAAATAATCGAGATTTTAGTTCACACATCGCTTCGGAGCATTGTGCGTAATATCGAAGCTGCGCCAATTTTTGCCATAATTGCAGATGACACCACGGATATTACCGGTTCAGAAGAATTTTCTATTTGCGAGCGCTATGTCCTTTGGAGTTTGCGAGGCATTCGTGGGAATGTACAGCCCAAACGATGCCTCAGGCAAATGATACGATTGAATATGCCGCTATTCAAACTTCGAGGTCAATGTTACGATGGCGCACGCAACATGGCTGGCCAATTCAAAGGCATTCAAACTGTACTCAAAAGAGAGCAGCCGAAGTGTCTTTACGTACATTACGTAAATCATTCTCTAGATTTGGCTCTTCAAGAAATCGGAAAATCGGTTGCTGGTGTTTGTGATCTTCTCTGCCTCGTAAGAGGCTCAAGCAATATTATTTTGGACTCGTCCAAAAGGCAGCGCATATACGCTGATGTAGTGCGTCCTCCATGTTAGGACAGTGAAGTCCCGTGGCAAAAACTTGTTCCACTTTGTCCCACCCGTTCATGTGTAAGAGTCAAATCGTTGAAACGATACAAGGACCAATATCTCCGGCAATTGTTGAAGAGCCAGGAGCTATGGCACCGGAAAAATTATCATCTGTTCGTGGCTATGTGAAGAAACTCAAATCGTTTGAAACATTGTTTTTCCTAATAGCTAGCATTGAGATTTTCCCTTGTGAACAGCTCGCAACATATCTTCAAAATACGAAATTGACTGTAACAGCATCAAAGCAGGCGGCTTCGATACTAGGGGAAAAAAATAAAGAGTCTACGCTTGGATATATGTAGAATACCAACGAATCTTTAATGAAGCAAAGGATGTTGCAGTTAAATTTAATCTTGAAGAACCTCCTCAACCAATAATCAAAAATCCACCTCGACGCTATGAACACACTACACATCCTACACCTTCAGTGCAGTTAATGCCCTATGATCGCCTCCGTAAAGATTATTTTCAAATTTTGGATCTTCTCTCAAACAAGTTAGCCAAAAGATTTCATCAATAAGGTAAGTATTTTTGCTGTTTAACAATGAACAACTGATTTAATCACTTCTACTAAATAGACATTGACACTCTCGAATCACTGGAGAATATAATGCTCGAAGCTTTCGCGGGAAATGTACCTTCCGAACTCAATTTGAAAGCAAAACTGGGACTGTATGCAGAAGATTTTGATGTAGGCGACCTCCGCGCCCAATTTAAATTGCTGAAGCAGTTATCTGATATTGAATTATCAAATTGCAACGACATTGTGGATAAATTGGAAAAACTTCTCATTCGATATTAGAATTGTTAAACGAAGTTGTTAAATTTATTGCTTTGATAATGACGGTACTAGCATCTGCAGCTAGTTCTGAACGCCCTTCGACGCCTTAAAACATATCTTCGATCAATTATGACGCAGGAACGTCTCCCGCATGCGGCACTTCTTCATATCTACAAGGAAAAAACGGAAGAATTAAGCTTATTAGACATTATGCGAGCATTTATTTCTCGAAAGGATAGGAAGAAATATTGACGTGACGAAGTTACGTTGTACTGCTCTAGTTTCCAAAAAAGTTGAAAAATGAATTTTTTAAAAATTCATCTGCGTTTCATTGAATTCTTACTCGCTGGGTATAAGAGCTATGATTAAAAAAATAGTATGACCATAAAGGTTAATTCTTTGACTATATTAAAAAAAAAAAAAAAATTTAATACGGCATAGGGACGTAGTGGGAGCTGCGTAAGCAACGCAACTGAAAATTTGTTACATGGAGTTATTACTCGCTGAGTTTTAGTGCTAGGATTAAAAATACGATACGCCAATAAAGGCCTACTATAAGCCCTCACAAAAAAATTAGACAAAAAATTTCTGACATCATGGGGACGCTGAGAGAGCCGTTAAAAGATCGATAACGCAACATTCATGCAGTGGCGTTGCATTGAATTTTTACTCAATGAGTATATAACCTACGATAAAAGTTTAAAAAGGAAAATAAAGTTTTTATACATGGCTTTACGACAAAAATAAAAAAAAAAAATTCCGGCGTCTTCAGGTCGTGAATATAGCAACTTATGTAACAGAAATGTAATATCGTTGCATGGAATTATCACTCACTCAGGAGGAGTGCTACAGTAAATTTTGTTTTACAACAGCAATGATGTGTTATTACGCTTCATAACTTAATTACAAAAAAAATTTTATTGTCATGATTTCAGGGATGCAATCACATAATGCAGTAAAAATGCTACAGCCATGAAAAAACGTTGCATGGATTTTTAACTCTGTGACTACTGGTGCAACGGTAAATTTTAAGGAACGAAAACAAAGGTGAGGTCTTCGGGCATATGACAAAAATAAAAAAAGAATTTGACGGCGTGTCAAAAACCCTCAGGGAACCGCCTAATGTGACGCATATGCATCACTTTTGCTGGATTAATTGAAATTAGAGCACAACCAATGGGGAAGCAAAAAAAAGCTAAACGAAAAGCACCAACTCCAAATCCAACAACAACTCCAACACCAACACCAACACCAACACCAACACCAACACCAACACCAACACCAACACCAACACCAACACCAACACCAACACCAACACCAACACCAACACCAACACCAACATCAACACCAACACCAACACCAACACCAACACCACCACCAACACCAACACCAACACCAACACCAACACCAACACCAACACCAACACCAACACTAACACCATCACCAACACCAACACCAACACCAACACCAACACCAACATCAACACCAAAACCAACACCAATACCAACACCAACACCAACATCAACATCAACATCAACATCAACATCAACATTAACATTAACATCAACATCAACATCAATATCAACATCAACATAACCATTAACATCAACGTCAATATCAACATTAACATAACTATTAACATCAAGATCAACATCAACGTCAACATCAACATCAACATCAACATCAACATCAACATCAACATCAACATCAACATCAACATCAACATCAACATCATCAACATCAACATCAACATCAACATCAACATCAACATCAACATCAACATCAACATCAACATCAACATCAACATCAACATCAACATCAACATCAACATCAACATTAATATCAACATCAACATAACCATTAACATCAACATCAATATCAACATCAACATCCACATCAACATCAACATCAATATCAACATCAACATAACCATTAACATCAACATCAATATCAACATCAACATAACCATTAACATCAACATCAACATCAACATCAACATAACCATTAACATCAACGTCAATATCAACATCAACATAACCATTAACATCAAGATCAACATCAACGTCAACATCAACATCAACATTAACATTAACATCAACATCAACATCAACATCAACATCAACATCAACATCAATATCAACATCAACATAACCATTAACATCAACATCAACATCAACATCAACATAACCATTAACATCAACGTCAATATCAACATCAACATAACCATTAACATCAAGATCAACATCAAAATCAACATCAACATCAACATTAACATTAACATTAACATCAACATCAACATCAACATCAATATCAACATCAACATAACCATTAACATCAACGTCAATATCAACATCAACATAACCATTAACATCAAGATCAACATCAACGTCAACATCAGCATCAACATCAACATTAACATCAACATCAACATCAACATCAACATCAACATCAACATCAACATCAACATCAACATCAACATCAACATCAACATCAACATCATCTACATCAACATCAACATCAACAACAACATCAACATCAACATCAACATCAACATCAACATCAACATCAACATCAACATCAACATCAACATCAACATCCACATCAACATCAACATCAATATCAACATCAACATAACCATTAACATCAACATCAATATCAACATCAACATCCACATCAACATCAACATCAATATCAACATCAACATAACCATTAACATCAACATCAATATCAACATCAACATAACCATTAACATCAACATCAACATCAACATCAACATCAACATCAACATCAACATCAACATCAACATCAACATCAACATCAACGTCAACATCAACATCAATATCAACATCAACATCAACATCAACATCAACATCAACATGAACATCAACATCAACATCAACATCAACATCAACATCAACATCAACATCATCATCATCATCAACATCAACATCAACATCATCAACATTAACATCAAAATCAACATCAACATCAACATCAACATCAACATCCACGTCAACATCAACATTAACAACAACAGCAAGAAACTTCGTCACGTCAAAACCTACGGGTGTGTCCACGGCACAGCAAACTCTTTTTTTAAGTTTATTGCTTTCACCAATTTCGTTCTCGTTTTGAAAAAATGTTGTTTTTTACTCATATCGCACCGGAAACAATAAAGTGGTTGCTTATAAAAGTATAAATTTAGCTATAAACTAATAACTTTTTCGTTTCATATTGAATTTAAATGTTTTGTTTGTTTTTACATGCCTTTATCGAACTTATTTTTACATCAATCTTTTCGTAATATTTTATTGATATGTTTTTTTCGTCTTAATGACATTTTTAATGTTATAATAGAAAATGTTCTGCCCCCCCCCTAGTTGTACTGCCCACCCAGTTCAAATGAGCTTCCGGCGCCTTTGGGGGGAGCAGGAAATTGGCCCCCCTGGACCGGAAAAATGTTATAAATATATAAACACACGATTATCTCAGGTTTAAGTCTTGATGGTCTAAGATTTATTTTTAATTTATTTATTATAGGAACTCAAAAATAAATTTCGAATTATGTACTACAATTTATTTACTCAGTCAAATATGGGATTTGCAGATGTAATATGACTAAAAAATTTAATATTCAATAAATGCATAAATTTTAAATATGATTGATATTTATCAATAAATATTGAATTTTTAATATTCTAATATTTCCTAATATTTATGCAAGTATTTCTCCTCCATTTTGAACACATATGAAAATCTAATATATATGACGATATTAACATAAATTGCATCCCGGGCAACACCGGGCACATCAACCCGTAAATAAGTATATGAAATAAGTCGAGTTGGTTTTAAATACGAATGAAATGATGATTCCCGTAGGCACAACACACAAAAAAAAAAAACATTCCCACATTCATACATATGCTGTTATATATATTCTATAAAATATATCGCCAACATACACAATTCAGTCCTGGGGAACAGCAGCCAGGCTTTGTTTTTAGTATTTGTATTGCGCCATACATACATATGTAGGTATGAACAATATGTACAAATGTCAGTTTGTCTCGCTATGACTGCGTGCGTGTGTCGTGTGTGTGTGTGTGTGTGTTTGGTTATATGTTTGCATGTGATCGACACACTAATTACAGCTGAATGGCCTGCAGCTTTTTTGTTTCAAAATATTGCCAGCGGTTAATTTATCACAAGTTTTTCTTTGCAATGCCTTTGGTTAAAATGTTGCCGATGCCGACTCCAATGTTGCTGTTACTGTTGCTGTTGTTGCTATTGCCATTGATAGTTTTGTTCTTAGTGCTGTTGTTGTTGGTGCGACTGCGAATACTGCTGCTGCTGCTGCTGCTGGTGGTGATATTGTCGTTCTTCTTGTTGTTGTAGCTGTTATGCTGGCGGTTACTTTGCTGCTGCTACTGCTGCTGTTGCTGTTTCTGTCATCGTTTGTGCAGCTGGCTGTGTTCGCTAAAATGGCTCGCCCACTCTGTCTTTCATGCTCTGCCGCACCTCGCTCACACCTATCCTATCCATTAACCTGTCCTCTCCTCCTCTTGCTCCACCCTCCTTTCTATAACTATATGAAATAATTCTGTACCTTTACTAAATATTTTATTTGCCTGCAGCTTTGAATTCTATCTAAGCTCTTGCATGTATTTCTTACTCATCTTCATAGACGTTGGCATTAAATATTGAAGTTTAATTTTTATTTAAATAAAAAAAGCGCCCAAAGCACACGCACATATAGATAGTTGACTATTCTATGTGCATGTGTATATGTGTGTGTGTATGTGCGATTGGATGCATTGTATGTTTCACCTGAGGTATTATAAAAGATTTTTATTAGATTTCATTTACCTAAAGCGATATTTAAAACAAAAAAAAAAAAAAGAAAAAAGATTAAAAAACATAACTCGAAACATACAGAGCTCTATGATACAACAAAACATTCCACACGTGCAGATTTTTTTATTGTATAGAAACATAAATTTAAGTTTTTGAAAAACAATCTCAAAGATTATAGATTTAAAGCTGATGCTAAAAGGCACAACATGTTGTTGATTTATAAAGTAAATGCATTGAAAATTGCCAATATTTTTGTTATAAGTTGTTTTGCTTACAAGAAAAAAAAAAAAAAAATATATATAGAAAAACATGGTTGTTTAACATTTTAAGATTTAAATTTCAACCTGAAGAGAATGGCATGATAAGGTATCCCAAAAGTCTTCTATACAGATCACTTATTCTGTATTTTATTTTCAGATAGTTGAAGATTAACTCAAATACTTTTAAAATAAATATTAACACTCCACAACAACGTGCTGCAATTGTATTGAACTGAAATTCCAGATCTTGTTTCAAAACTGCTAATATCAGATAAAGCTCATTTTGAGCTGAATGGAACAGTAAATAAACAAAATTGTAAATTCTGGAGCATTGAAAATCAAAGGCAAACCACTCAAGGATTTTACATCCAAATAAAGTCACTGCACGGTACAGAATAACGAACCAATTCATGTAGGACTTTATTTTTTTTTTTTTTTGTTTTTAGGATGAAAGAGGCAACGCAGTTACACTCAATGGCGCACAGTAGGATCGCTTCATACATTTCTTGGAAAAAATAGATCGAGTGATCCTATGATAATGAAATTTTGCATGCTTGATTAGAATCATCTAATTCATAAAATTTCCAAAAAATATCCGTATAAGTCAATGTAAATGCGTATCTCCCATAGAAAGTGAACTTTTTATTAACCCCTACATGAAACAAAAAAAAAAAAAAGAAACAAAAAGATAAATTTTGTAGAAAAGCTTTTAAAAAAGCTTTTTTTTTGTTTTTGTAATAGCATGTTCAAACCGACTTCATTTAACGCATTATTCGAAAAAAGCTTTTTTTTAACATGATCGTTCATACTGCTTTAACTAGTTTCAAAATGTCAGTTTATTTGTTTATATTTTGAAAGGAATAAAAACTAAAAAACTAAAAAAAAGGAAAAATGTTAAAACCTATAGAATTAAAACTTGTATACGAAGAGTTTAATAAGTATTATATGGAAATAAAGAAGATTAGGATAAAAAGTGGGGGTCGGCAAATTTTGCTCAAATTCGGAAATAAAATTTTTTTTCCAATACATTATACCAGAATATTTTGTAGACTAACTTACAACTAAGACAAGATTACAACTTTTCTTAAAAAATAAAGTGGGCGTGTCTGCGTGCGGCTTTGATCCAAACTTATATATATTTCATATTTAAGTATGCAAAGTATTCATACCAAATTTGAAACCTCTACGTTTATTTTTATTATTTTCTGCAAAAAAATTCGTATGGAAGGTGGACGTGTCTGAGGGCGGATTTGATCCAAAATTATATATATTTTATATTTAAGTAGTAAAGTATTCTACCAAATTTGAAAGCACCAAGATTATTTTTACTAAATATTTTCTGCAAAAAAATTCGTATGGAAGGTGGGCGTGTCTGGGGGCGGATTTGATCCAAACTTATATATGTATATATCGTATTTAAGTATGCAAAGCATTCGTACCAAATTTGAAAGTTCTACGTTTATTTTTAATATTTTCTGCAAAAAAATTCGTATGGAAGGTGGGCGTGTCTGGTGGCGGATTTGATCCAAACTTATATATATTTTATATTTAAGTATGCAAAGCTTTATTACCAAATTTGAAAGCTCTACGTTTATTTTTATTATTTTCTGCAAAAAAATTCGTATGAAAGGTGGGCGTGTCTGGCGGCGGATTAGATCCAAACTTATATATATTTCATTTTTAACTGTGCAAAGCATTCATACCAGATTTCAAAGCTCTAGGTTTATTTTTAATATTTATGGCCAAAACTTGTATGAAGTCCTCCCACTGTGCGTCATTTGAATAGAAACAGCTGCTAAAATAAGAAGAAAGCATTGGATTGAAGTGAAAAAAAATATTTTTTATTTTAATATTTTTTATTTTTTTATTTTTTATTTTATTTAATAATGCGTTCTTCCACCTTTGTCAAAATTACTTCATAAATTCTATTCGGAATACTATCGTAAAGATTTTTTTAACAAATTAAGAAAAATTTCCGTCCAAGCGGCTCTAGTTGCAGCAATGAGTGTGACTCTCGATCATCGAATTGCCGGCCTGACTCGTAAGCCTTGCAAGACAACTATCCTCATACATTTTCCATTATATTGAGATCCGGAGAGTATGGTGGCCATTCCAACAAATTAACATTTTGCTCCCTTATCCAATTTTTGACTGTCGTTACTGTGTGAATCGGTGCATTATCTTGTTGGTCCACGGAATTGGTCCGAAAAGTCCCAAAAATTTTGGAAAGGCTTTTTCCAATATCTTTTTGTAGCAATTTACGGTCATTTTGGCTGTCTGAAAGTCGAGCTCAATACCTCCATAATAAGACACAGCGCCCCAGACCATTACATCTCCTTCGCGGCTGTTATGACGGGCCAAAAATCTTTCCTCCTTCTGTAAATCGTGAAAATAATTGTTGAAGCCGTCAGGACCATCAAAATTAAATTTTTTTTCTCGTTCGAGCAAACAACAGCATTCCACTCGTTCTTCCAAGACATGTAATCCCTGCAAAATCTTAAGCGTGCTTCTTTACGTTTCGGGTTAAGTGTTGTGTTTTTAGGCTTTAGATCTTTGGTCCCATTTAGAACTCTCCTCATAGTCGAAACACTGGCACTAACACCACTTTTGCCCTTATTTTTGCAACGGAATCACTGCAATTAGATGCCAACCTCACTATGAGTTATCTATCCGCTTCTGTTGTAACTCTTTTTTGTCTCCCTACTATGTTTTTCCCGTAAGTATTGGGGTTCCGCAAAAAGCTGCTAACGACTATAGGGCTTCTACCAATTTTTTTGGCAATAGCACGCGCGGAAAGGCCCTGCTCCCTATATGCCTTCTCGACGACAGTTAACGTATTCGCTCGGCTCATATCGACTCTGCATAATCAGAATTAAAAAAAAAAATGAAAAATGTTTATTAATATAAGGAACTTTTTTTTTTTGCGCTCACCTGGTCAAGTAGTTAGTCTATAACTAATATTTCTGTTCAAGTGACGAAACAATAAAACCACATTTTTGCTATTGCTTATAAAGAAGTATGAACAAAACAGTAACGGTAAATATAACCTTCTTCTCTTTTCACACTCTTCTTCAAAATTTAATATTCTTATTTGCAAAAACAAAAAGAAAGCTTTTTTAAAAGCTACAAGCAGAGAAATAAGATCTGATCCTTGTCAAAAGTACTGTTCATGAGCAAAAGTGACGCGCAGCGTTTTGCCATTCAGCAGTGTAAACACTAAATTGTGTTCAACACGAAATTTTTTACTACATACTACAACATCCGTGGCGTCCGTGGCGTAGTTGGTTAAAGTGCGTGGCCGCTATGTCTACGAACTTTGGAGACCCAGGTTCGAACCCCAGCAGCGACAGAAAATTATTTGAATTAAAATAATTTTTCTGTACGGCCGCCACCTCTCTGCAGACAATGGCAAACCTCAGAGAGTAATAAAAATGCCATGTAAAGCTTCTTGAGAATAAGAACATTCCGTTCATCGCCGTTCGGAGTCGGCGTTCAGCCTGTAGGTCCATTTCTCGGTCAATTGTGTACAAGCTTAATAACACGCACAACACAATTGATCATAAGAAGCTAGGTCAAAGTCCTTTCAAGTGCTGAAATGGCCAGTTATTTATTTTTTTTTTTTTTTTACTACAACATCCGTTTTTGCCAAAGCAATAATATCGGCCTTCATTTTCTCGACAATTTTTGTAACGTTTTCTTTTGTATTCTTAGCAAATTCAAAAGAAATCGGATGACAGTACCTAGTTGATGATGGGCTTTTATTACGCCAATATTCATCTTCTGTACTCGACTGTAAAGTTAAGGGCACCATCGATACTAATAGCATATTGCTATCATTGACATCAGTTCGTGAATTTTGATTATATTATTTAAGGCTTGAATATCTATCACAACCCCATTTTGTCGTAAGAGTGCAATTTAAATTCATCATTGTATTTATATGCTCGTCTGTAAAACTTTGAAAAAGACGCTTTGTAGTGTGATCCAACAAACATTGCAAGCTCACTAAAGCATTCTTATCCGATATACGTATATCATCCGGATAGCTTTTTTTTTTCTCACCTGCAACCTTTCTATAAGGTGGTAAAATGTCATACCCTTCCTTTTGGAGAACATATTTTATTGTTTCGTATTGGTACTTAGTGGCGTCCTCGGCGTAGTTGGTTGAAGTGTGTAGCCTCTATTCAACGAACCTGGAGATCCGGGTTCGAATTCCGGCAGCGACAGAAAATTGTTTGAATTAAAATTATTTTTCTGTACGGCCGCCACCTCTCTGCAGACAATGGCAAACCTCAGAGAGTAATCAAAATGTCATGTAAAGCTTCTTGAGAACAAGAACATTCCGTTCATCGTATGTTCGGTTCTCGGTCAATTGTGTACAAACGCACAACACAATTGATCATAAGAAGCTAGGTCAAAGTCCTTTCTGAACTTTGAAAGCTGAAATGACCAGTTATTTATTTTTTTTTATTTTTTAATTGATTAAGGGATCATTTGGAAATATAGCTTTTTAAATTTTTGCCTTATATAGGAGGTAAGCGGATTTAAAAATATTTTTGTCTGTGACCGAATGAATTCATGTGTCAAATTTTATTGGTCTACGACGAATCCTTCTCTTTATTGACACTTCTTGTATGGGGCTCAGTTGCATCCGAACGCACCTTTTCATATGAATAATAGCACACTTTTAGGCATTTTTCAAATTGAGTTTTGACAGAAAGAAAGTTAAGTTGAGTTGAGTCTTATCCTGCAAAATTGTACTAGGGATCTCACTCAACTATACTTTTAAAGTATACATTTTTATACCCCCACGTTTGAAAAACGTAAATGGGGTATATTAATTTTGTCACTCCGTTTGTAACGCCCATAAGGAGGCATGGTTGGTATAGAAAAATATATATATTCTTGATCAGCATCACCACCCGAGTCGATTTAGCCATGTCCGTCTGTCCGTCTGTTTGTCTGTGATCACGATTACAGCCGTAATGTTCAATTGTTAATGCTATCTTCACGAAATTCTATATTTAAACTTTTCTCTGAAAAATAAAGGTCAAGTTCGAAAATGAGCCGAATCGGATGAAAACCACGCCTACCTCCCATACAAAATGACTTTATCAAAAAGGTAAAATCTGTTAGAATTCCACAAAAATTAATATACGGACGTGAAATTTTGCATGTGGGCTTTGATATTTAATGTACACTCTGAGTATGAAATTCAACCAAATCAAATGAAAACCACGCCTACCTCCTATACAAAGTGACATTATCAAATAGCTAAAATCTCTATAAATTCCAAAAAAATTAATATATGGACTTGAAATTTTGCATATGAACTTTCATATATAACATGTACTCTATGTATGAAATTTAAGGAAATCGAGTGGAAACCACGCCTACCTCCCATACAAAGTGACTTTATCAAAAAACAAAAGCGAATATTTTCTGTTAAACTATAACGAAAATTTTTTTACGAATAAACAATTATTGATTGCTTAAGGCTTTGAATATACTTTGGTTCGGCCGTGGGGGTATTTTAACTTCGGCCCAGTCGAAGATCATTTCTAACTAGTTTCTTGACGTAGAATACGTCGTTCTCGGAGGTAAGTAGGGTGGTTGATAGTGATCAGGTGTCGGTATTTACATTACTTTTTGATCCTTTGGTGGGCCTAAAGTACTAATCGTACAATGTTGATCTTAGCACTTGTTGGTCTGCTTGATCCTCAATGCGACAAAAATTCATGGTAGAACTGTCTAACTTATGTCAATTTTACACAATTACATGATATATAAAGCCAACATTTGATGTTTTTGTTTGCTTAAACTTGCTACCTATTATCGACGGCTTCCGGTTTTTTCGACGGCGAAGACAGCGCCATCTAGCGTGAAGACATACATCTTATAATTAAAAAAAAGCATACTTTTGGGGGCATGTTGTTTTTAACAGACTCGCGTAGCCCAGTAATACTGAGTAATTTTGAGGGGCATGCTTTTTTAACAGAATCTGTTATTGAAATGTCAAAATTCCGCAGCCAATTAAATATCCGGGCATATTATCGACAGTGAAATTTTGACACATGGGTTGTTGAACTTGGTAGCATTGAACAAATTTTGTTTGCTTGTTTAAGTTTTCTACCTATTTATGGACAGTTTCCGGTTTTATCGACAAAAGCATAAAATTTGTATGGGAGCGCCCCTAAGGAGTGGTCGGAGGGAATAGGTGTCAAAGGCAAAAATGTTCCTTTTGCAAAAGTAATGGGGGTTGGTGATACATATTAACCCTCTCCGGCACTCTCTTAAATGTCATATCCTCAGGTGTATGGAATAAATATTTTTAAAAAAGATGTCATCAAAAGCGAATTGAATAATTCTACGTCTTGTGTTACGACATAGTCGAAACTACTGTATCTTTTTTAATTTATCTGATTTTCTAATCTGGATATAAAGTTTTTAAGAAAGCATCTTGAAAAATTATTAACTGCCACATAAATACACTGTGCCGTGTCTTGCCTATGCGTATTATCATTTAGAGCAGTGGGGCCCAAGAAATTTTAAGCGCGGGCCAATTCATAAAAAAACAAAAAAACAAACACTCATAGTTGCTCATAGTTGCGTATGGGAAAAAAACAAACAAAAAAAAAAAACAATTACAATACAATAAAATCACATGTCATGATAAAAAGCTCGACACACAAGTAACGGGACAATCAGCTTCAGCATCGAAATCATCGAGTGTGCGTTTTTTTTATTTTGACTTTGCATGCATTTGCTTTTGTAAAGTTCGCTGGAAAATGTGCTGAACACTGAACGAGTGCGGTTTGTGTAGTTGTTTTTTGCAGGCGTTCTTTGATTTTGTCTCATCGCAAAGACAAAATTAAGATAGTACAAAATTTTGTATGAAGGGCCACGCGGGCCATACGGGCCACTACGTGGGCATTTCTGATTTAGAGTATGTGTGGTTCAAAAGCGGTCCATGATTAATCTAATAAGTTCTCGAATGGACGATTATGACGTAAAATGGACATAGTGCATGGTAATATTTCCATACTGAACCACTATTTTCGAATAAAAATGCACAATTTGCAAGCGTTGTACAAACAAATACTCAAACTAATAAATTTAAAAAAAAAAAATAGTAGTGAAAACAAAACATGCCCCAAATTATTGGCAACTCTGACAAATATATGAAAAACATTTTATGTTGCGAATGCATTGATCATCATTATTCATGTTGTTGGTAGTTGATGTGGTTATTTTTATTGTTGTTGTCGTCAATGTATATTATATAGTTGTTGTTGTTGTTGTTGTTGTTGTTATTGTTGTTGTTGTTTATTGTTGCTGAAAGTCACGAAAGTCAGCATTTTGATGTTGTGGCTGGTGGTTGCCACAATCATTCTTTCGTTGTTGCTGTTGTTGTTTGGGGTCAAAAATGTTTAAATATCTCAAAACCTGTCATGTATTGACATTTTACATTATTTTAATATACACTCGCATTGTTGAGATATACGAGTATGTTTGCATTTGTGTGTTATGGTCCGCGTGTGTGTGTGTGTGTAAATAAATTTAATGGCTTATAATGCCCTGCAGTGTTTAGAGCGAAAAGGAAGAAGAAACACCACGAAGCAGCACTGACAGTTTTGTTTCTGATGTTGTTGTTGTTGTTGTTGTACTCTTACTTATATATATATATATAGTCCACAGTGCTTGTTCCTACAACAACAAGCAACCGCAACAGCAACAACAACAATAAGCAAAAGCTTACGCCTCCGGCAACAAGACAAGTTTTTGCCAGAGCAAAACTCACCAAGAGGACCCGCATGAGCCAGGACAAAATTTTTGTTTAAGGAAACTGACAGTTTCCTTTTTTCGCATTTTTTTTTTTTATTTTATTTTGTGTTGTCTGCAACACATGGTCTCCACACAAAATACTGAGGAAGAAGAAAGAAGCAAAAGAAAAAAACAAAACTGAAACCAAAAACATAGGAAGAAAAAAAAATCATATCATAAATTAAACAAACCCAAAAATGGCCTCAAGCAATTTTAATTCCACTCATTCACCGAGAGTGTCCCTTCGTCAATGCATGCTTATTGAGGACAAGCCACTAACTCGTGCAGCGTGACTCTTACCTGGCTGACTTGGCTCAAGCTCTCGTGCATATACAACAAAGCTTGTGCCTTGAATACCTTGAATATTTTGTCCTGCAGCAACTTGTCGAAAATACGGTTATTTTGCAATGTCGCTTGGGTGTAAAAATAATTATTTTGATTTCCTCACTTTTTCCTGTAGCTTGCACAACCAGCTAAAGTATTTAAAATTATGCTTCTCAACCGCTTTGCTGTGTTTTATATAAGTTCTTCATCAGCGGCAGCGTCATTGTCATCATCATCACCATCATCATTATCATCTAAAGCATCACAGTCACCAGCTCCATTATCTTTGAAGCATTTAAGATTTTCTCTTTACATTTAAGAAATTCATTTACCACGTTCTTTTATTTCAGCTGGCATCGTTGTTGGTTCGAACACCTGCGGTTAAACGCATAACTTTGGTAACACCATTTGGCCTCAAGGTCTCTTTCAGCTGCTGCTGCTGCTACTGCTTCTTTTACTTCATCTGGTTATTTTCTTATAACATGTCTCGAAATATGACTCTGAGCAATATTTGACGTCTTCAGCTTACTGAGTTTAAAATATTCATTAATAAGTTTTGATCAAAATGGTGCCATAAGAATTATAAGCACTTTAGTTTTTTTTAATTTTTATTTTTATTTTAATTGAGCTTTTCAGCTGAAATTGATTTATTTCTGAAATGTTTTCAATTATATCACTTGAAGAATTAACATTCTTACAAAAGTGTGTCCATATCATTTTGCTTATTCCGTCTTGTATAGACAGTACTATTGTGTAATCTCCTGAAAACATTTGTCAACGTTCTGGTTGTCCTCTTTTGAGTGACCTGGTAGGTTTCTTAAAACATGATAAGTTTTAATGAAGCATGACTCAAGCATGAAGTCTGCCATTTTGATAGCAGATGACCAAATAAGAGTCCCAAATAGTCTCCTTAGGAGTACCGCAAAGTAGCCACCGTTGTCCTATTCTTCTCAACATCTCATATCCGACCTTTCAGAAGTTCAGAACGATATTCAACATCTCATGTACATAGATGATTTAAAAATGTACTATGGCCGTGTCCGAATTGATTTAAATTGACTGACTTTTCGAAATTATTGGAAGTTTGTCGGTAAAACAGCAAAAAATAATAATAAACTGGTCATTTCAGCCCTTGAAAAGACTTTGACCGAACTTCTTATGATCAAATTGTGTTGTGCGTATTATTATCGAGACACAATTGATCGAGAACTGGACCTACTAGTTTTATGCCGACTCCGAACGGCTAATGTGCAGGTTCTCAAGAAGCTTTACATGGCATTATTTACTTTCTGAGGTTTGCCATTGTCTGCAGATAGGTGACGACCGAACAGAAAAATTAATTCAATTGAAAAAATTTTCTGTGTCAGATGGAACTGAACCATGGTTCTCTGGCGTATGGGTCATGCATCAGACTGATATCTGCGAGGAATAAAGTGGGAATTTTAAATTGGGCAAAAGTGAAAAAACGTTAAAATTTTCGAATTAATTCTTACAGGTTGATTTTTTTAAAATGCATATTTTATATATTGCTTTTTTAAGAATTTTTTTTTTAATATGTGAATATGACCTTTCATTATTTATATTGAAAACAAATTTGAGCTATAGGCCAAGTATGTTGACAACAAGACAGCATGAAGACAAAGAAGGCAACAACCAACAACAACAACAACGGCTCTGTATAGAGAAAATCACACAGCTTGACTATACAGACTGTTTCATTGGCCGCTACACCAACTCATCAGTAGCCTTTGTATGACTTTTCACTGTTATCCACTCATGCTACTTGGGTTCTGCTTATACTGCCAATATGCATAGAAAGTTACCCGGAATTTAATTTTGACAGAGAGAACGCTTAAATTAGTAACTGAGTTCTTATTTACTTCGATGCACCCTGTGTCAAGGCTAACCTAGAACGTATCATACTTTTAGGCATAGCCTTAACTCACGTGCATCTTCGAAAATTCGATCACAGTGGTTAACCGCTATCAGAGAGTGTTGAGGTTCTGTTATTTTGTTGTTAGTTCCTCCCTTTTTCCACACTTCCATTTTAGGGTTCAGCTAGTTTAACTGATGGTACGCCTAAGATGGTGTGGATAGCATTTTGCTATGAAAAACTTTGTGGTTTTTATGAGAAACATACACATCTTATCATTTTTTCTTAACATTTTTAATATGAGCGTGCTCTCCCAGAAATCTTAATATTTGAATATGACCTTTTATTATTTATATTGAAAACAAATTTAAGCTTTAGGCCAAGGCTATGCCTAAAAGTATGATAGGCTCTAGGTTAACCTTGACACTGAGTCGATCGAAGTAGATAAGAACTCAGTAATTTAAGCGTTTCTCTGTCAAAAATAAATTCCGGTTTCTCGGAATATTGGCAGTATAAGTAGAATCTAAGTAGCTTGAGTGGATCACAGTGAAAAGTCATACAAGACTACTGATGAGTTGGTGTAGCGGCGAACGAAACAGTCTGTATAGTCAAGCTGTTTGATTTGCTCTATACAGAGCCGTTGTTGTTGGTTGTTGCCTTCTTTGTCTTCATGTTATTTTTTTTTTAACCTCTTTTAGGAAAAAATAATCTCTTAATTTCCACAAAAGACTCTGCTGAAAATTTTCAAAGAAAATAAGTCATTTCCTAAATTTAATCCAATTCGCACAGAGCCAAAGTAATTGAATCAGAGGTTTTTACCTTAGTGCAATGTTATAAGCTTTTCTCGAAAGGAAAAAGGTCGCAAAACATGCATACCAACTCAACAGTAGAGTAGACAGGGTACGGTTGAAACATGTTAGCGTCTATCGTCCATTGCATCGGATTTAGTTAAGCGAGTGATGACGGTAAATCGCTAACTATATATTGGACTACTTGAAATAACTGTATTTATCTATGTGTAAATCAAATTTAAAAAAAAAATTTAATTTGTTTCAACCGTCCCCACGATAGGGTCTGTTGAAATAGTGCCTGTGGTCAAATGAAACACATACAAATTATACAAAATATAATAAATTAACATGTTTTTTTCATCGTCTAATTATATTTTACTACTCGTTCGCACAGTTGAACATCAAAAATATTTTTTATGAATGTTCAAGTCGTTCACGATACTTATAATCTTACATTCTTTTTAATCAGTCATCAAAGGTTTATATTAGGTATAACTTAAATTATTTATGATTATGTTAAATTATCAGATGTTGGTGACAGTTATTATTTTTTTTTTTTTGTAGTGTTAATGTACTACTTGCACTCTCAACATTCAACAGCTTTAATTATAAACTTGATTTTTTTCAACTGTTTCAACTGTCCCCAACCACCAACCAGGTATAAAACGGTCCACAGTAAGTATGATAATAAATTTAAATAAAAACTAATCATACAGCCATATTCTATAAACTTCAAATAAAAATATATAAAACGCTCAATACTCTAATTTTAATAAAACCATAATAATTGCAAAAACTTACGAAGAAAAAATACTTGCTTTTCCGTAAAAAAACTCAATTGAGCCTCCTATACACAACCACAGTGCGGGAAAAGCAAAGCAATATAAAAATTCGTGTTTCAACTTATCGCCCACTTCGTTCTCCCCTTGTACCACTCAATCTCATCACGCAAGGTAACAAGATATTCGTTTTGTTTCAACCGTACCCAGTCTACCCTACTGAGTTTACAGAAATTCCTAATGTGTTTTACGTGGACACCTGCCGTTTAGGCTTAATTCCATGGGAAAAGGGCATACGCCCCTTGGAAGGTTCAACGGTACCAAATTAGCTCCATGTTGTGATGACATTTCGCAATACTTGGTTTACTCCACACTGAGCAAAACTCCTCTGCCCTCAATATAGGTGGTAAACCACAGCCACCACGATACTTCCCGAAGAGCCAACCGAATCAGTCGGCCTGACATAAGTCAGGGGCCGCCGACTACCCGTGGTACCAGCTACTACCAGTTGAGCTCATCACAGCTCCGGACCGGTTGCCAAAACATAAAACAAACAACTACAACTCCTCATTCACATACCATATAAATCAGGGACCATCACATATAGATACAACACACACAGATATTGCCACTAATCCGCCTGGTACGCCGCCTCTCAAACACCTGACAAGCATACCGATTTAATTGAGCAATTTGACCGCTTGACGCGAACGCATTGCCTAACTCAAAATCACCATTCGCACGCAAAACACCCATTGCACGCAAATCACGAATGTCTTCATAAAAAGAACACTCGCGAAGAACATGCAACCAATCCTCACGGACTGACTCACAATCACACCTCTCAGTCACATTCAAGTTTCTTTCATGCAAAAATGCATTGAAAGAACCATGCCCAGTCAACGGGAAGCCCAGGCTTAAGCTGAAGCAAAAGTCTGGACAACTACTCACAAACATAACGTCACGTATAAAATTATACGTGACCCTTCCATGCTGACATTCATCCCATTAAGATTACCATTTAGATCGCACACACTCTTTCAGCATAGCCTTCCATTCATTGTCATTCATACGTCTTACATCCGTATGAGAGACCCAGTCAAACAATAAGGAGGGTACATCCTTACGAATCCCGTAAGCAACACATTGCTGTTCTACCACAAAATCAAGAGGTGGCACCCCCAACAACACTTGTAAGGCATCAGTTGATACCGTACGACACAACGGCATACACCCAATCAGAATGGCTCTCTGACAAGAGAGAATCTTACGATATCCCACAGCAGACCTGACTATACCTACTGAGCTTACAATAGTCAATCGTATAGTGGATCTTGAAGTTGTCTTGGGCAGCAAACGTCGCTTTAATCTTCACTATGATAAGGTCTGGTCAATGAGCCACCAAACAGGTCAGTTTTAATAAACGGCGAGCAAATGATTTCAAGAATATTTGGGTCACCACATCCTTGTATTGTGCACTAGTACGCCCATTACTTGTATATGCCTACATAATCTGAAACCCCGCTTTTGATTCCCATAGCGAAAGAATGGAATCCAGTCAAAACCAATTCTTACTATTCATGATGAGAGTAGTCTTCATTCAGTCTTCAATTTAGATTCAGCATTCCAAATTTGATGCCGTCATCATCAAGATCATTATTCGGCGAAGCTTAAATCGTGATGTTAATAATGGTGATATTGACAGCGAAAATATTTCTAACATGATTTCCTTCAACGACCCAATAAGACGTACTAGACTTACTCTTTGGCGGCCAGTCTGGAACTGTGATGAGTTCAATTGGTAGTAGCTTGCTACGAGGTTTGACCAAGGACTTAAAAACTGGTACCACGGGTAGTCAGAGGCCCCTGGTTTTGTTAGGCTGACTTACTGGGCTAGACCTTCGGGGAGTATCGTGGTGACTGTGGTTTACCACCTATATTGCGGGTAGAGCAGTCCTGTTGGTGTGGAGTTGCATTCTCAACTCGGATGCTGTACCTCATAGTACGGAAGAGGTATTAGATAGGCCTCCACTCAATCCAAGGGTTGCGACATGTCATCACAACATGGAGCCAAAATAGCTCCCTCCTTGAACCCTTAAAGGGGCGTCGGCCGGCGCAATGTTTTCGGTCCCATGCTATGGAGTGACGTGGAATTCAGCCTATACGGCAGGTATCCACTTAAAACACTTTAGGAATGTCTGTACTAGACTTACTCGAGTGTTTACCATATATCAGCACCAAAGTTCATACGCAAGTAATGAACCTATCAATTGGTGTTGCTGAGAATTTGATAATATCCCCGCCTGCTACTCAACTTCCACTTCCAATTCCTTTTTCAAACGAACTCTATCTCTCCCTAACCAAAATGAACCCAGGCTTTAGACCTACCGAATATCCCTCTATATCAATACTAATACCTTCCTGTAAGATTCTAAATTACGAAAGAGATGAGAGATTGATTGATTTGAACTAGGACTAGGACAAGAATGCAGCAAAGTATTGGAAAATATCCCAAAATGACAAGAATTGGGACATGGATAAGAGAAAAGATTTAGACATACCTACAACAATACTTAAGAAAATATTGAGAAAAGATTGGGACACAACAAAGGAAAAGGTTGCGAAAAGGTTAAGAACAAGAAAAGGGACAAGAAATACAACAAAGTTTTGGAGACATTAAGGCCAAGATTAAGGACAAAGTGTGGGAAAATAAGAGAAACAAGGATAGGGAAAGGAATTCGTACAATAATAACGTTAGGAATTTGGACAGTGATTTAACAACAATTTAAATAAGAAGTAGGACAATTATAAAATAATACATAAACTGTCCATTTCAGCCCTTGAAAGGACTTCGACCGAGCTTGTTATGATTAAATTGTGTTGTGCGTGTTTTAAATCTTTATCACAAATGATCGAGAAAGGGACCTACTAGATTTAACACAACTCTAAATGGCTTATATACACGCTCTCAAGAATCTTTACATCCCAGTCGGAAGGTAGGCGAACACATATCAAAAGCGATCTATCTTTTTTTATTCCTTCAAGATTTGGAAAAAACCCATTATTATCGTGGAAGAATTTGGAACTAATATACAAACGAAAGTTTTTAGATTCTTTTTAAACCCAGCAAAATCTCGACATTTTTGATCGCTTGTTGAGGGGATCATGGTCTATTTTGTGATCTTAAGTCTAGTTGCTGCAATGGACTACGCTTCAGTCTTCCATTTAGACCATGTTTGTTGACCAGGGTTCGAGACCAACTAATGAAAAATATCTTCGTACAAAATATAAAACTAACGATATTTTTTTTTTTTTTTGAAACAATTGGTATTGACTTGTTGAATCCCTTTCAATCTCTTACTTTATTTTTCGTTATGTTTAAAGAAAATTATAAAGATATTAAACCTGCAGCTCTGGCATGCAATGCAGTTGACCTTAACACTAGTCTATCAAATGCTTGCAGCTAAGTCTTTGTATTAAGAGTTTTATGTTGGATCGTATTTTCTCGGAATATCTACCAACGATTTAAAGGATTTATTGTAGATTCGTTAGGGAATAAAATAATGAATTCTTTATCAAAAATAGTACTTCTCACAAATATGAGCTCATTGACGAATCGTTAGCGAAGTTCGTTTGATCAAAAAACAATCACATATGCGATTACGTTTAGATTTCGTTACGAATTCCTTAGGTTTTTTTGGGATCTAACCAAATGAAATAAACAGAACTCAAGCTACTCGTAAATTTTTTAGAACTCAACAGAAGCAAGCGATTCCCAGAGCATTTCCGTGTAAGTTAGAAAATGTTGGGAAAAGCCGGAAAAGAGCTTTTTACCTGTAGCTCTCGTGAAAAAATTGATGCAAAAAACAGCCTCACGCAAAAATTTTACATAAAAAGGCTACAGCTATCGACAAATGCTTTACTAGACACAACAACATTGACAACAATAACAACAACTACAGTCACCTAAAACAGAAAGTTTGTCAACAAGTGAAAATCCGAGAAACAGGCGAAAAACCTTTTCACACTTGTAAGGAAAAAAAAATTGACAGCTCAGCACAAAAACTATTCACCAGAAGTGCCACAAAAAATAAAAATCTATTTTGGTGAACGAGTTCCACCCAAACACCACAAAACGCATAACAATGCGTTGTCGTAGTCGTTGTTGTTGCTTGTAAAGTTTGATTTTTTTTTTGCTGCTGTTGTTGTCGTAAAGCACTAGTTGTTTAGATAAAAATAAAACTGTAACGCAGGACATTTTTATGCATGTTGGTGTTGGTGTGGGTGATTTTGTCGGTGGGCGTGCGAATGTGTGTCCGTGTTTGTTTGTTTGCTTGTTTATTTCTGAATGAGAGCAACAAGTTGTTGGCTTCGTTGAGATAAAGTGGTTGACAATGGTAAGGAGTGGAATAAATTTAAGGCAGAGCTTAGATTAAATACATTGTTTATTTTATTGTCGTCAACATGTTGCTTGGCCACAAGAATAATGTTAATGGTAGCTACACATAAATGTTTAAAAATGTTTAAAATATTAAAAAAAAAACAAAAATTAAAAAGAATCTGGTAGATACGTAAAGGATAGTTACCTTAATTAACTATTTTAGCTGTTTTAATCAATGTTCATTTTAATGTTTTCAAAAAAATAATGTCACTCATAAAAACAATTTTTAAGCATTTTTTAAAAATGTAAATAATTGTTTAAAACACAACTTTTGCGCACTTTAGTCAAATTTTCATTCACTTAATTCTCCGACCACCCACTTTTCACTCACTGACAACTTCACAACAAGAAGGTCTGAAACAGACTAAAGGCCTGACCAAAATAGACAGAACGAGACATAACGAGTAAGTTCGAACAAATGGAAGGCAATGTTAAAACCCAAAATGCACATACGTAACTGATCGAAACTGAACGAAACATTGCAACGAGACGTTCTGTTCCGTAACAACCGAACTTTGAGCGTCACAACTCGTCAACAACAGCTGTGCAAAGCAGTCTTCTTCTTGTTTCAGACGATTGGAGGTACTCGTTTCATTTTGGGTTAAATGTCAAAACGGACATAACGATTGCAAACGTTCGGCAAGTTGCAATCGTCTCGTTTCGTCTATTTTGGTCAGGCCTTAAACTTGTTTGATTCGTTGGCAACAGCCAATGTAAGAGCGTAATAAAAGATTCTATCTTGCTCTCTTAACAACTTTGCATGAATCATTTTTCAAAGGGAGGACTAAGGCAAAAAACGTTTTCAAAAGAATGCTCTCTTTCTCTCAACCTGATGATTGTACCAACGTTATTTACATAGTCAGGGAAAAAAGTTAATAAACTTATAATAAATGTTATGTTAGCTTGAATGAAAAATTCAGATTTCTTCTGATTGTCATAGAACCGTAAAACGACATTTTAAGTTCATCGTCATTGAAAAAGTACTTCTCGTATAGGGTTTTTTTTTAAGAGCTTGAGAACTTTAGATAATAAAACAAGACAGAAATATTATTGGAATGAAATTTTTATTATTATAATCTGGTAGCTTATTTTATGGAATTTATTTTTTTAAATATGATTTCCGGCATATGTCCGCCGCGGCTACGAGTTACATAGTCCATGCGATCAGTCCAATTTATCAGTACTTTTTCCAATAAATCTGGCCGTATGGCGTCAATGGTAGCTTGAATATGCTTCAAGAGTTGCTGGTTTGTCGGCATAAATCAATGACTTAACATAGTCCCCTAAAAAGTAATTGAGAGGCGTTAAGTCGCACGAACGAGGGGGCCAGTTAACAGGACCACTTCTGGAAATGAAGTTGTCACCAAATTGAATTTGCAATTAAGATTAAGCTCCCTGTATGGCATGTTGCACTGTCTTTTTGGAACGAAATGTCGTCGATGTTTAGCTTATTAATTTTTGGAAATAATATGTATATCATTCAGCATGACTCGATAGCGCTCGCCATTCACCGTAACGGGACCCCTTCCCCATTTCGAAAGAAATAAGGACCGATGATGCTGACAGCGTGTAAATCGCACCAAACAGTCAATTTTAATGGATGTAATAGTTATTCGTTAATGGCTTGAGGATTGTCTTCGCTCCAAATGCGGCAATTTTGCTTATTGACCAAGCCATTTAACCAGAAATGAGCTTCATAACTGAACACAATTCGTCGGTAAAAATGCTCATCTTCAGCCAGTCTAATCAGCAATAATGTGACGTAAACGATGGTTATGTAAAGAGGTGACGACCGATCAGAAAAATTAATTTCAATTGAAAAAACTTTTTTATTGTTTCAGCTGGGGTTCGAACCTGAGCTCGCAATTTCACTTCACAATTTCACATTAAAATCTTCAAAAACAAACGATTCCGTTGTTTACTAACTTCATTCCGTTCATAGACCCTTTACTTTAAATTTTATAGACGTGGAACTCGAAATTTCAGTTCCTAACATCTAAAAATGCATCTGGAGTTGTGGCAAAAAGTGGAGGAAGTTGAGTATCATTTTTGGAATTTCTCTCTTCGAATACGTCTAAACATCCAAATATTGCGAGGAAATTTTTAAAGCATTTGAAATGTATTTTATTATTTTTTTTTTGTCGGTCTCGATAGAGTTTAAAGAGAAGGATTTCTTAATTTGGAAAACTGACATATGTTTCGTGAATGATTTAACACAAATTTATTTCATTATGAACAATTCCCACAGTCCCTTTTATTTAGAAAATATACTCGCTGAAAAGTGCGAACTATAAAGTACGTCCCGCCCATAGAGGATTAGAATGAAAAAAATCAATACAAAAAAGTCACAAAGACCCTTAGTTTTCACAAATTATAAAACGAAGGCGAACGATTTTTTTTTTTTTTTTTTTGTTAGCTTTGAACCGAGGATTTCAGGTGTTACACCTATTCTGTCAAGTCTGCCTGAGTTCAAAATGCTGTGATGGATAAGTGGCAAAGAAGGGGCATTCAAGTGAAAAATGTGTCGAACGTTCTATATGTCTCGGAAAGCTAAAATCGTGTGAATATACAATTGAAGCAATTGTTATACCTGTGCCTTACTTTCAAGTGGTAAATATTCCTGAATTTTCAATTTTAATTGATAATAAATAGGGAGAGAAATGCAGAAGGTTTAGAACCATGGTATGACCGGGATTTGAACACGGGATTAATGAGTGGCAATCAAGAGTACTAGCACTTGACTACCGATCAAGATTACTATTACATAGCTCGAAATTTTTATGAGGTTTTTCTACAATATCTTACAAACAAGGTTAAGGAGCTCTACAGCTTCGCTTAAGTTATATTAAAATTGTCTAGTTTTTTTCTAAAAATCAATGGCTTTGCTGGTTTCAATTGCCACTGAATTATAATAGTGGTAATTTAATTTTTCTAGAATAAGATCATTAGAGAATTTTTTTTGTTTGACAAAACTAGAATTTACTTATGGTCGGTATATAACAAAATTGATTTTCGGAGATCATTAAAATTTTTGTTCTAATCCCACTAACAAATTTACTAGATGTTTTGATATTATTTTCTCATTTGATATTTTTTATATTAAGTCACTCTTAAATTTACAATTTAATTTAAAAAATAAATCCTTGAAATTAGAAAATTATAAAAATGTTTCTCCGGAAATTAATATTTACATAAATAATAAAGAATAGAGTGGAACGAAAGGTATGGAAGCAAAAGATTATGCATCTTTAGTTTTTCTCTGCGACATTTTCGCAACATTTCATAAAAAAAAAAAAAAAATAAATAACTGGCCATTTCAGCCCTTGAAAGGACTTTGACCTAGCTTCTTATGATCAATTGTGTTGTGCGTGTTATTAAGTTTGTACAAAATTGACCGAGAATTATATATTTCATTGCCAGACTTATTTCTTTTTTCTGAAATCCAAAAAATTTGGAGGATTTCTTCTTAGAAATTTTTTTGATGCAAACTTCTTCATTAACGTATAAATAACAACTTGTCAAGAGTTCCCTATGATACCTATGTTACCATGTATTTGTAGATCAGATAATTCTCTAATTTTCATAATTCAGATAATTCTCTCATTCGCACATTTGGGCAGGTGCTTCTTATTTGGAGCTTCTGGACTGAATTCAACGACGTGGGATATATTTGGTAGGGAATGAAAACATTTCATCTTCTCTCAACTCTCTTGGGCATCAACGCAATGTTGGTTGTGTGTTCAATGGAGATACATGACTTAACGTCATCAACTCGTGTGTTTTCCCAGTTAACTCGGACAGCTCACCAAGCCCATCCCTTTGCCATTGCCTTGATCCCCAATAGAACCTCGCATTACCGAGATAATTCTTTCCTTAGTCGTACAGAAAAATTGTACAATCTCCCTGCGAGCGAGCTCCCTGGCAGTTTTGAGCTGTGTAAATTTAAAACAAATCTGCACCGATACTACTCTATCTTTCCACCCTATAACTAACTATCACCCGTCTTCCGAAACAACACAATGCTTTCGCATTGATAGGGGGCATCCCCTAAGCACTGGTTTAGTCTTAAAAAACAAAAACAAAACTCTTCTTATAATTTATTAGAAATGTTATCGAAATATAAAATTTTTATTCTTTTATTATTACCGTTAATCAATTTTTCGTCATTTTTTATACATTTTAACTAATACTTTCATGGGTTTAACCTAAACTAAGAGAACTTCGTTTTCTATGATTCTCTTGCGACATTCTTTTTTCAACCTCTCTTAGAGCCTTAAGCTCTAATTGCCCACATTCAGAGCAACTCAACGTTGCCAACATTTGCTTGTTTTTTTTTTTTTGTTGTCATTATTTTTTAACGTTATTTTCTGTTTGCTTGCTGCTCGCGCTTATCACTGCAGCAACATCTAAATTATCACCGTTCAGCAAAAATTGCCAGCAGCAACAAGAGCGCGACGGCAGCAACAACAAGCGACAGCGACAGCAGCAGCAGCAGCTGTCGTACGCGCAACATAAACACAACGTCTGAGAGACTGCAACATGTTTTGCGCCTTAATCCTGCGACTAAAACTAAAACTTCGAGATAACGTTTTTCTACCAAAAAGAATCTAACAACAAATGTTGCTTTTGCCGTTGCTGTTGTTGTTGTTGCATGGCAGCCTGCAGCAATGGCGCGGCTCCTCTGCTTCTGTTCTATTTACTTCTTCCCTAACGTTTCCAAGTTTTTTTTTTTTATATGTTTTTGTTTTTTCTCTTTTCACTCTATCTCTATCACTGTCTCGCTCACTGCTCGTAATTATAATATTTCATCCCAAATGTTGCTGGAGGCTCTGCAGCAATGATGGATTTCAAGTTTGAAAATAATACAGCAGAACCCTGTATTTAGCCCCTGGTCATACGCTAGGCCCCAGGCGACTCAAGTGCTGATTATGAATAAAATTTTTGTTGTTCGTTATTTATTTTTTTTTTTCAATTTTTTTGATTTTTTTTGTTATACTTGTTGTTCCTGCATTTCTTGCTTTTAGTTGCCAACATTTGAGTTATGCGCGGGAGCAAATTGAAGCTGAAGCGCGTTGAAGAGCTTATGTAGCGTGAATTTTCTTCTTTTCTACTATGGCTCTGGCTGCTAGTGGTCCTAGTGTTGTTGTTGGTGTTCTTTTATTTATGGTCATGTTAGTGTTGTAATCCACGGCCAGTGAGTGATGAAAAAAATGTATGACGAAAATTATTTCTATTTCCTGTGTCTTGACATTTATCTTTTTTTATTGTTTTAAAATATGTTGCTGATTTTTGTATCTTCATAAAATTGGTGGCTGGCAATTGTCTTGAAATTCTTAAATGCTGATGGATGGATTGTGTTGTTGATAATAAGTAAGAAATTTTGACAGTTGATTAAGAATAATTTTCGGTGATTGGTTGAATTGTGTTCTGGGCGCTTAATAAAAAAGTGCTCTTCTAATTAAACTTAATAATTATTTTTAATTTGAAATAAAGGTTTCCTTAGCAACTCTTTGATTTAAGTTAATTGAAAAAAATCAAACCATTTAACTATTTGTTAAATGATTTTTTTTTAAGAAAACCTCCTCAAAAACAACAACGACTGATTTTTTGTTAGAGAAATATTGCTCTTAATCGCCATAAAGTGGCTTGTCACATTTCATGGCTATTTCAACCAGACTATGGTCCTATGTTTGAGCTTTTCTTCATTTCTTATCAACTGAAATTACAAATTCATCAATCCTTAGGAATCCAACGTTTGGTGTCATGTCATGTTATATGTCACGTCATATGTCATGTCATATGTCACGGCATATGTCATGTCATATGTCACATCATTCGTCATGTCGTATGTCATGTCATTTGTCATGTCAATGATATAATGTCATTTTTCATTTCATATGTCATGTCATATGTCATGTCATATGTCACGTCATATGTCATGTCATATGTCACGTCATTTGTCGTGTCGTATGTCAAGTCATTTGTCATGTTAGTGATGTCATCTCATTTGTCATGTCAGTTTTTTCTTTTCTTTATTTTATTCGCGAAGGGGGAAACTTCAAAAGGCGCCACCGTGCAGTTGGGAGTGTGTGATTTAAACCTGAACCTCCGCATTGAAACTTCGTCCCTTTCTGAACCCCGCGGAACCGCCGCAAGGCATGACTTCATGGGGCATGGGAACAGCAACAAGATGAAAACTGGATGGCTAATAACCGTCTTTAAGGGGTAATAAACGTACTCTACTCAGCCTACTGCGTTTTGTGAACGCTCAACTCTTCGCAGTTCTTCTGTAATGCTTTTAGCAAGGGTATTGACCACTGACCAGTTTACTTCGTTTTTCAGCATTAGGGACACCAAGTTTTTCTGTGTCACAGTTTCCCCGAGACTGTTCGAAGCCTCAAGGCAGGCATTATCGAACTTGGGGCACTCAAATAAAGCACGGTTTGTATCTTCAATTGTATTTGAAGAGCAATGTGTGAAGAATGGATTTACCACGTGCTTAAATTTGAACAAGTATTCTCTGAAGCACCCATGGCCGCTCAAAATCTGAGTCAGATATAACTGAGTATAACTGAGAAGTTCACTGAGCCGTGACTTCTTCCGCACCAATCGGCTATGTTCGGGATGGTATGTTCAGCGATCTTTCAGAGATCTATTCCAGCGGTCTTGCCACTTCAACATACTTCTTTCTCTAGCATCTTTCTTGCAAATGGACGCGTTGTTATTGGCCGTCAGAAGCGTCTCATCCACGAGAAGGTCGATGGGTATAGAGCTTGCTAGGAATTATGCTTTATCTTCGGAAACTGTTCTGAAGGCACAACTTACCCTGAGTACGCCGAGTCTGTAAACAAATTCAATACCACGCCAGTAAGACTTCGTATTCATTGCTGAGGCCCATACCGTTGACCCTTACATCACGATGGATCGTACTACATTAAGGAGTAGTTTCCTGCGAGCTTATTTGGGGCCTCTCGTATTAGGCATTATCCTCGATAGGGCCATACAAGCGTCGGGTGCTTTTTTTTAACCATACTGGAGATGCTGTTTAACCCTACAAGGTTATACTTATTTTACATACATATTAGAATGTATGAGGTGGCATCGTCGATTCGACGAAGTATAATCATCCAGGGTTAAATGTTAATCAGGAGTGAATCATTACACCAAGGTATTTAATAAATGCCTTTGATAGCACCACCGTCCCGTTAACATTGATGCTTGCAACTTCCATCTTTTTGCGGCTACTTATGAGCACCGCCTCAATTTTATGTCCCGCTAGGCAAAGCCCCACTGATAAAAGCCAGCTATGGATGGTGCCAATTGCAATACTACTGCGCCCTTCGACTTCTTCTAGGTGTTTTGCAGTTGCCATAACCGCTAGGTCGTCCACAAAGCCGACGATCTTGACGTTTGTGAGAACTGTGGGTCTAAGAACGCCATCGTACATAATGTTCCATAGCAAGGGGCCTAGGACCGATCCCTGTGGGACACCACCGGAAACGTTATACATCCTGATACCCTCGACTGTCGCGTAGCGTAGTTCTCTTCTACCGAAGTAGTTTGCTAACATATTACAGTAGAGAGATAGCGTGGGATTTCAAATTCTGCGAGTGCTTTCATTATATTCTCCCGGTTTGCGGAGTTAAAGGCGTTGCGTACATCCAGAGTTGTCACGAGACAGTACTGCTTTGCGTGCTTCTTCCATCTTTTACCTTCAATAGCTTTCTCTGCCATGTTTGTTACAAGATTTATGGTGTCGGATGTAGAACGTGACTTTTGGAACCCATACTGTTGATCCGAAATTCCTCCTGTGGCTTGGATTGCTTCTTTAAGGCGGTTGCACAGCACTCGCTTGAAGATCTTGCCTAACGTGTCGAGCAGACATATAGGTCGGTAGGCCGAGGGATCATCCGGAGAGCCTGTCATGTCAGTGATGTCATGTTATATGTCCTGTAATATGTCATGTCACATGTCCTGTCATATGTCATGTCATATGTCATGTCATATGTTGTCATATGCCATGTCATTTGTCATGCCATATGTCATGTCAAATGCCATATCATTTATCATGTCATATGTCATGTCACATATCATGTCATGTCATGTCGTATGCCATGTCATTTGTCATATCATTTGTCATGTCTTATGTCATGTCACATGTCATGTCATATGTCGTGTCATGGCATATGTCGTTTCATGTCATATGTCATGTGTCATATCATGTCACATGTCACGTCTTGCTTGCTTTATTAAAATTTATAAATTTTATTCAAATTTGTGTCGATAAATTTTTTGAGTGTTGGCAACAAACAAGCATATTATTGGTAGGTTATATATGTGGCAGAAGGACATACAACTTTTTCGTGCCGAAAATACAGGCACACTTTTCGGTGCTCCCACAAAATCTGAACCCACTCAAAAATGTCGCCAGATTTTATATCATGTGCTGTCATGTTCATTTATTTTTTTCTTTTTTGTTGATGACGTCCCAGTGGGAACATTTTAAATAAAATATAAATAAATTTATGAAAATGCAATTTTGTGTTATTTTCGTTTATTTTTGCGCCCCCATTTATTTCCTTGACTTTCACACAGCCTGGATGAGCAACAAGGCAAATAAAATGCATTGTATGTATGTGTGTGTGTGTGTGAGTGAGCGTATGTGCATGAGAGTGCAATTCTGAGTGATAGCTTGACGCAGGCCGGGCCATGTTGTAATATGACGTTAATGCATTTATTTATAAAAATACGACCAAAGGATGGCACTGCAGATAAAAATGGATGGCAATGAGCAGGACTGCTATCTGATGTACTCCTCAAAGTAACTGATGTGTGTGTGTTCGTGTGTGTGAATGTATGTGGGGGTTCTGTTGATGATTGCAAGGTTCGCTGGTCACAGAGGTTGTTGGTTCTGATGCATCGCTGTCAGAAGCAATGCAAATGCGCGCCAGCATTTAAATGACACTTTTTCGCAGTCATTTTATTGGGTTGCCATCATGTTTTTTTTTATGTTGAAAAAAAAAATAATTTATTATATATGCAGGTTTACTTTTTTGTGCCATTTCATTTGGAGTTTTTTTTTTTTTTTGTTTTGTCTCACTCGCTTTTCGCAGTTGTTTTAATTTGTTTTTTAACCATTATTTTTTGCCATATATTTTGTTCATATCTGCCTCTAGGGTAGAGAGAATGTTGCATAAAATATTAATATGTCAGTTTGTTAAATCAACTTTGTTGTTGTTGTTGTTGTTATTATTATTATTATTGTATGCTGACTTTTTTCTGCAAACTAAATAGAATAAAAAAAAACACTATGGCATGAAATATAACTCAAACAACTTTGGACATTTTTATTGATTATGCAGTGTAAAACATATTTATTGCCTTAAATTATTTTGATAAGTTTTAATAAAAAAAAAAACACAAAAAAAAATACAATTTATCAAAACAGCAACATGTCAACCAAATGTTGCAAAATACAGCTTTTACATTTTTTTCTGTTTTAATAACTTGTCCTAAAATATGCCGACCACAACATCCCATTCAGGTGCTCTTCATATGTACAAGCATAACCTTTGAAGCAGTCAACCCACCACCCACTTACCTTCCTACCTGTTTAAGTACAGCAACTCTTGAAACCATCGTGGCAAAGGAAGTTGAATTGGCAGCCCTGAGCATGTCGCTTGGCACTGCAGTGTCTGCCGCACAATTGTTTGTGATTTTCTTGGCTTGTCAATAAAAGAAATAACAAAAAAAAAAAACAACACAGTAAAAAAATATGCCCTCAAGTGTCGACTTTGCCGTTTAAGACTAGGTATAAAATCCTCTTAGGTAAGATTGGGTTTTTCTAACGTTTATCTTACATCTACTGCAGCATTTAACGGGTGTTTTTTTTAGAGGTATAGAACTTCGAATTGAAATAAAACATAAGAAAATCGTTTTAATGTCCATCAATTTAGCTTTATTGGAAGGATAATTTTATGCCATTAATGTTTAAATATGATTTCGGGCATATGGCCGCCAAGGCTGGCTCGAATAAAGCCAATTCTACAGGTCCAATTTTCAACCACTTTTTCGAGCATATGGGGCCGTATGTCGGCAATAACGCCACGAATGTTGGCCTCCAAGTCCCCTAACGTTTCTGGTTTGTTGGCGTGGACGAGCGACTTCACATATCCCCAAAGAAAATAATCCAATGGTGTCAAATCACACGATCTTGGTGGCCAATTGACAGGTCTATTCCGCGAAATTATGCGCTCATCGAATGTTTCCTTCAATAAATCGATTGTGACGTGCGCTGTGTGGCATGTAGCGCCGTCTTGTTGGAACTACAACTCATCCACATTCATGCCATCCAATTCGGGAACAAAATAGTCGGTTATCATGGCTCTATACCGGTCTCCATTAACGGTAACTGACTCCCCAGCATTATTTCGGAAGAAGTATGGCCCAATGACTCCACCAGCCCATAGAGCACACCAAACAGTCAGTTTTTGTGGATGTAATGGCGTCTCAAGGATCTCATGTGGATTCTCTTCACTCCAAATGCGGCAATTTTGCTTGTTGATGTACCATTCAACCAAAAATGAGCCTCATCACTGAACAAAATTTTGCGATGAAAATCAGCATCGAGATCAATCTCATTTTCGGCCCATACACCAAAATCACGACGCATTGCATGGTCTCGCGGCTTTAATTCTCTCACAAGCTGGATCTTGTAAGGTCGCAAGCCAAGATCTTTGCGCAAAATCTTCCATAAAGTTGATGGACAAAGCTCCAATTTCTGTGCACGTTGGCGAATCGATTCATTCGGGTCCTCTTCAACATTTTGCTCTACAGCGGCAATTGTTTCTTCGGTGCGCACTGTTCGACGTCTCTGCGGATGCGTATTATCACATAGAGTAAACGTAGTGCGAAAACGACCCATGGTTAACCGAATTAATTGCTCTGATGGACGATTATGTCGACCATAAAATGGACGGAGCTTGCGGTAAACTTCGCGAACTGAACCATTATTTTCGAAATAAATTTGCACGATTTGCAAGCGTTGTTCTTTTGTCAACCTGTTCATGATGAAATGGCAAACCAAACTGAACATAAATGACATTAGAGTTGCCAGCTTTGACCACAAAATGCCAGTTTTATCTCTATTCGAAAAACAAACCCCTAAAAAAAACACCCTATATAAGTTTATAGTATCGCAATGAATTTCAATTTGTTGTTTTTATACGTTTCAGGCATTATTAATTGTAAAAACCATGCAATATTAATTATAAATTTTTTGATCTAAATCTGTCATGACATCCTTCATTTAAATTCAAATTAGTTTGTAAGATGTTCAGGTAGTCCTTTTTCTTCATTACACCGAATATTCTTGCAAGTTGACCAATATGCCACCATGTAAAACAGCCTCACACCATAAGGCTACCACCGCCATGTTTTATCGTTTGGTTAACTTGATGCTTCTACAGCTTTTCATGAGTTCGGTGCTGGTAATATTGTTTTACATCCAACTGATACCGGTTAATACGGGTCTCATCACACCAGATCACACGCTTCCAATCATCAACACTCCCGTGTTTGTATTTTTGACAGAAATTCAACCTCGCTTTCACGTTTTTGTGAGACAATGCTATAGAGGTGGGTAACTCAGTGCTGTGCTATGGCACTGTGCTCATTCTCTGTAGTGTGTCATGTGTGCTAGCACACTACGTTGACTCACGTAGTGAAAACAGCACACGATGAAGAGCAGCACTTTTGGACTTAAAATGTCTATTATGTATTGTGTGACACTCAGTAGTGAGCATGTGTGCTAGTACACTACGTTGACACACATAGTGGCCCACCCAGCTAAGTAAAGTTGGTTTTTGTTTTACTTTGGTTCACTTGCAATAATTGACAATATGCAATTTGTTTTATAGCCTATACGCATTGAGCGCAACAAGAACCGACCGCCAACTGTCAGTTTTAATTTACATCAGTGTTAACCGCGTAGTACCCTACGGAGAAAGCAGAGTCAATTGCTCTTAAGAGACTGGTCCCGTGACAGCTCAAATGTAGCCTATCACAGGACAGATTCTTTGTGCTTGATACGGGGCAGGTTTTATTTTACTCAGCACGGGACGAATTTTATATGATACAAAAAATAGGGCCGGTCACGGGATAGGTTCAAGGTGACGCAGCACTGGCAATTGACCCCTGTCAATGACAACCCCGTGTTAAAGAGACCGGTTGGTTTCATATGTTGGTGGCAGAATTGGGACTGATCCATCTCCCTTGGGGACCTATCACGTGATAGGTTCAGAACCGGTTCTTTTCTCCGTAGTGTACACACGCGTGTGAAGCAACACTTCGCCTTTTTACGTAAACACGAAAGACTAAATGGGACAAATGCCGTTGCTGTGGTCGCAGCTGATTTGCATGTATTTCTTATGGGACGAATATTCGACTGCTTTTGATTTTCGACTGCGAAGTGCTTTTTTCGACTGTGACACAATTATGCTAGCACAGTGTGCTGACACATAAGGGTGCACATGTGCTAGTGAGTCAGCACACCAAAAATTGTCCTTTTACCCATTTCAATGCTAGCTTTTGTGGCTTGATGGCAGGCTCCAACTCGATTTATTCAACGCTATGCGCGCTGTCCACTCACTTACGGCGTTTTAAATCTTTTGTGCAGCTTCTTTTGCTGTCTTAGCTACTTGTTAAGTTTATTCCGTCGTTTTAGAACATTTAGAACAGTTTGATTGCAAATTTGTAAGCTTTGTGCTATTTCTCATTATGAATGACCGTTTTCACTCATTGAAACAATTTCATCTTCAGCCTTTATAGTAATCTTCCTCTTTTAATAAAAACTAGTATCGACTGTGGTCGAAATTCGACCATATCAAAATAGATTTTTCTCTTATTTTTTTTTTTATATTTCTTGAAAAAAGCTTGGCAAAGTTAAAAGAAGTTGGCTGCATCGTGGACCCATCCTTGGATTTTGACAGTGTATCTTTGTCCTTATCCTTGTCCTTATTCTTGTCCCTATCCTTTCATTTGTTCCCAAACTTGTCTTCATTCTTATCCTTATTCTTAAATATGTTCTAATAATTGAAGAGTCGACGCGAATAACGTTGTAAGCGGCGTTATTCGCGATCATTTTGAAGGCTATAGATCGTTTTCTTATATTTCTGTCCAAGACATCCCATAAATTCTCTATAGGATTGAGATCTGGAGACTGCGGAGGAAAATTCAAAACTATTTGGGGGTTTTATAAAACAGCCATTCCTTGACAATTTTCGCCATACGCTTTGGGTCATTATTTTGCTGAAAGACCCAAGGCGACGTTAGACCCAAAGTTTGCACACTCTGCTTTAAGTTGTCCTTTAATATTTGCAGATAGTCCCGGCTAGTCATAGTAGACTCAAGAAAAACGAGATTACCTGTGCCGGCTGCCAACATGCACCCCCAAGCCATTAGAGAACCTCCACTATGCTTGACCGTGGAAATAAGATTTTGTGGAAGCAGCTCGCTGTTCGGTGCTCTCCAGACCCTTCCTCGATTTTTTTGCGTTAAATATCTCGAACTTGCCTTCATCACTTAAGAAAACGTTATTCCAGAAAGTTTGTCAGTCCGTTAAGTGAGTTTTTGCGAAATTTAGCCGCTTCACACGATTTACAGCAGACATACAGGGCTTTCTTCTTGGTACTATACCATGCAGGCCATTCGCATTCAGGGCTTTGCGAATAGTAGATGCGCTCACGGGCTTATCTCGTTCTTGAGAAAGGTCCTGAGCTATTTTAACTGCACTACACTTTAGATTTTTCTTAACATTTCTAACAATTTTTCGCACGTAAATATCACTCCAAATACGACTGCGACCAGAACGAAGAGCATTTTTCGTATAACCTCGCAGTTTATTATATTTTATGATTTTCTGAACCGTAGCACGGCTTTTGTCAACAAATTTGACTATTTCGCCTAAAGATATCTTGTTTGTCCGATGATTTACTATTAATTTTATCAAATCATCACAGAGTTCCTTACCACGAACCATTTTGAGCCTTGCTATGACACTATCACCAAATAAAGAGATTGATCTCGAAATAAATTTGTACAGCAAAACATATAGCTCACTCATATTTATGAACGACACATCGCGACGGCTACAATAACGGTACTTATCTCGTATCGAATATTTCTGCGTTGTACACTGTATGGTTACTTTTGATTGCATTTTTTAAGTACTTTTTTATTTGAACGAATTTTTACATTTATATAAATAAAACTTTATACTGTGCCATCTTAAATAACTAAAAACAAATTTGAAATCCTTTTTTATTAAGAAAATTTCAAGGTTATTAGGGGTAAGTATGCTTAAATATACCAGCTGTATGCTAACTTTTGACTCTGACTGTACATTTTGCAAACTTGAACTAATACGTTTTATTTCTCAATAAACAAAGCTTATGTATCCGAATAAACTCAAACTTTATAGAACATAAAACACAATCACATTTTTTTGTTTGGGAAAAGCCTTGTGGCAATAAAACCCAATATTTATTTCTTATTTCTTTCTTGGCCGACACTCACTCAGTGACGGTCATATACAGACTACTCTACTTTTTATTATATTTTTATATAACAGAAGAACTATTAGAGAAAAAAAAACCTCTTTAATAGGCATGATAAATCTCGTATCGATATTCCTTTATCGATACGATACAGCTTATAACCTGAAAATTTGGTAGCGTTATATTGAAAAATGACTCTACAGCAATCAAAAATGCATAAAACTAGCAAACATTTAGCCAGTTTTGCTCGCCACTGTATATGTCATGAATTCACCACGGTCTAGTGTTGGTAACCGAGTGAAATTGTCATGCTTAACTTTCGTCTACTTGCTTGTTGAAAATTATGATGTTTTAATTGTTTATACTCTAACAGCCGTATTCATAAGAATATCTTATAATAGCTTTAAAACGCTCAATAGCTAAAAAGCTTTTTAATGTTTTCCATATTCTAGCCTAAGTACTTCTACGCCTAAAGCCCCGAAGAGGATCGCTTGGTTTTATGGAAAAGCAAATTGGACTGCGTTAAATAATTTTTACCGTAATTTCAATTGGAAATTATGTTTCGCTGATAGAAATGTAAATGCCGCGGCTCTAATGGTACAAGAAATAATTTTATTGGGCATGAGGTCTTTCATCCCCAATAAAATGAGAAGTATTAAACCAAAAGACCACTCCTGGTTTAATGAGACTTGCAGGATTGCAGTCAGGTCCAAAGAGGAAGCCTTTCAGAATTGGCGTTCCAGCAAGAATGCTGATACTAGAAGACTTTGCATTGAGGCTAGGAATCGCTGTAATGCAGCTTTAAAACGCGAAAAGTTTCTTCACGAAACTCGCATCAGAGAACAGGTTCTTCTCTCTCCCAAAGGAAGCAAAAACTTTTGGTCATTCGTTAAAAGAGTTAAAAATCAGACGTCCTCGTCGATTCCTGCTCTTTTAAAGGGTGACTAAATCTTCACTGACTCGGCTGATAAAGCGAACCTATTGGCTGGAATGTTTGCACAAAATTCCACAATTCCGGCTAGCAATCAGTCACCGCCTTCTTTAGAGAATAGATCATCTTCAATGCAGGAGATATATTTTCGAACGAGAGCGGTCAAAAGAGTCCTTGCAAACCTCAACATAAACAAATCTTCTGGCCCCGATGGTATACCACCAATTGTGCTTAAAATGTGTGCTTCTACACTGGCCCGACCATTGCGTAACCTTTTCAACATCTCATACAGGACAGGAGTGTTTCCATCTTGTTGGAAGGTTGCCAATGTTCAGCCGGTACCTAAGAAGGGCGATGCCACGAACCCTGAAAACTACCGACCCATAGCGATATGCTCTACGCTTTCCAAAGTCATGGAGAGTGTAATAAACTTCCACCTTATGAACTATCTGGAGCGCAACGAATTGCTGAGCGACCGTCAATATGGCTTCCGAAGGGCTCGTTCTACTGGTGACCTAATGGCGTTCCTCACAGAGAAATGGAACCAATGTGTTCACTTCTTTGGTGATAGCAGGGTTGTTGCTCTGGATATTTCTAAGGCGTTTGACCGAGTGTGGCATAAAGCACTCGTGTCAAAACTAATTGCATATGGCGTTGGTAGTAACTTAGCTCGATGGATCACATGTTTTCTTAAGGACAGGTTGATTCGTGTCGTGGTCGACGGCATTTCGTCCAGTGAACATGCCATCTAAAAAAAAAAAGCTCAAGCCTGTGTTAGATAACACGGGCGCATAGGTCAGACGTAGAATACGTTAGTCATTAACAGCCTTATTCAATAGATTTCCTTAAACAAGCTTTAAACGCTTGTTTATTTACGCACTGTTTAAGGCTTTACGCAGCTTCTATGCAACCTTGCTAACATTGTTATTCATAAACATTTTTTCATTTTCTGCTTATGACAAAAACATAAAAAGAGAAGACCTCCAAAATGTTATTTTAACAGAATTTCGTGAGCGAACCTGACGGGCCATCGAGAAGTGAAACATGTTGTGTTTTTGATAAAATCGTGAAACATGTTGCGCTACTCAGAAAAACAGGTTTTCTTCTTGTTGCGAAGATCACAAATCATTTAAATTTTGTGATTGTGTTTGTAATTGCCATTTCTATCAACAAAAATAGCGAAAATTTGCAACAATGCACTTTTTCGCAATTTTGTTTAATTTCTATGAAGCTGGCATTTTTTCGCAAAATTCAATTTCATTGGATATGATTGCGGAGGCGTGGGTTCAATTCCGGCGGCTGGCATGATTTTTTTTTTTTTTAAATATACATTTTTTTATTATTTTTTTTTAATCAATTTTTAGTAAAGTATATTTTTTGACAGTATATGATTTCCCAAGCAACTGTCAATGCTACCTTGTATTATTATACCATGTGTACGTGTGCGTTGCTGCTTGCTTGCATGGAATATGTGTGTACGTGTGTGGTATAAATAAAATTCAAATACGGGAAAAAAACGAGTTGTAAGGAAAATATTTGATTTATCCATGTAAATTTTTAAATAAAATTGATACTCAGGCGTGGATAATGTTAATATGCATTATTTCCCTTAGTGCACTAAGGGAAAAATATATTAAATTTATCCAAAAACTTTTTTAATTTATCCAAAAAGCGAGTCATTTTTGCACCAATAACGCATTTGCATAAATCGACTACGCAAATATTTAAAATTCATTTAAAAACTTTTTAAATAAATAAAATATTAAAATATTTAAACATAAATAATAAAAAAATATATTAAAATTATGCACGAATTTTTTTAATATCTTTTAAAAATTTACTATTTGAAAATAAAACTATCTAAAGGAAATTTATATAAAAAATATTGAAATTAAAAACCAATATATTCAAATATTTCTCACGATCTGCGTCCATTAATGCCATTAGCATGGTTACTTTATTTTCTTTTTTCGTTCCTTAATATCATACTAATTTTGACAGTCGGTGCAATTATGACACCATATGTCAAAAATAGTATAAAACTATAGAACGAAACAGAAAAGAAAGTTACCATGTTAATGGCATTAATAAGCAAATTAATAAAGCAAAATATGCAGGCAAATGACAATCAGGCGACACATTCGTTGGAAAATGTCGAGTTGTCACTCCATCCTACATATTTGTATTATATCTGCAGGCAATCGATAATACGTACGGCCAAATATCCCTCATATACAACTCTTGCAACAAAAACGAAATGAGAATTATAAGAACTAAGGTTGCAACTACAAGAGAACAGAGTGCGATGCTGTTGCTGCTTGTCGGAATATGTGTGTACGTGTGCGATGCTGTTGCTGCTTGATTGTATGGAATATGTGTGTACGTTTCTCACACTGGTTCTGCGATGAACACACAGATAAACGAACTGCTCTTACACATGATGTTATAATACATAAAATACAAAGCATATGAAAATTAATACAAAATTTGAAGGAGTTAAATTTTGATTTACTTATAGAATCAAAAAAATTATATGTAGCAATATGATTATTTAAATACAAATCAAAAGAAGAAATATTAAATATGTTACGAGCATACTTGAATTTTCTTCAATGCATGCATAAAGTATTAAAAACTTATAATGAAAGTGACAAACATTTTCTCAAAATTTTGTGCTCCAGATTAACACTCCCGTATAACGTATTCTACGTTAAAAAAAAATTGCAAAGAAATATGTAGGTATATCCTATCTCGTTGACATCTTGGGCGTCCTTTTTTTTAAATTAATTTTCCTTTTGCTTCTGCAAAGGAACTTTTTGTGTCCAGCAGCTTCAGTCATGCCCGGGAACTTCAGTAAGAAATTTACCCCTCTACCGGATGGCTTTTCTTAACCCATTAAGTCCGGGAAGAGCACAATTTTAATATGATGTTTGAGACTTATTTTCTGCTATTAAAAATTGGAATAAAAAATTCCAAACATACCTATTCTTTTATTTTTGGGGTCGCTCTTTCGATTGGTGCAGTTGGATTTGCAGAATAATGACTTTTGGAACCAATATGGCGCATTTTATTTAAAAAAATAACGAAATTTTTTGCGTTTTTCTTTTTTGTAAATCTTTTTCCCACTAATAAAGTTACTGAATCGGTGCCAAACTAAAACCAAAAATGCACAAAATATCTAAAGTATAACTATGAATATTTTTTTTTTGGTTTGAATCGACCTAACCTCTTCAATATATCAATACGTAAAAAATTAACGTTATTTGGTAAATTATGAGTATTATTAATAAAATTTACATCTCTAATAATATAATTGTCCCAAAAATATATAAAGAAGGGGTTTTTGAGATCGCTGATCACGAATTTGAGGTAAGATTTTCAAAATTTAAGATGGCGGATTCAATATGGCCGACCGAATTTCATAAAATCTTCAAAATTACAAGAAAATGTATATAAAGGAGTTTTTGAGGCCGTTGATCACGAATTCGAAGTTAGATTTTAGACATTTCATGAAATTTAATCGGCTACAGATCGACCATCTTGAATTTTGAAAATCTAACTTCGTATTCGTGATCAACGGCCTCAAAAACTCCCTTATACACATTTTCTTGTAATTTTGAAGATTTTATGAAATTCGGTCGGCCATATTGAATCCGCCATCTTAAATTTTGAAAATCTTACCTCAAATTCGTGATCAGCGATCTCAAAAACCCCTTCTTTATATATTTTTGGGACAATTATATTATTAGAGATGTAAATTTTTTTAATAATACTCATAATTTACCAAATAACGTTAATTTTTTACGTATTGATATATTGAAGAGGTTAGGTCGATTCAAACCAAAAAAAAAAATATTCATACATAGTTATACTTTAGATATTTTGTGCACTTTTGGTTTTAGTTTGGCACCGATTCAGTAACTTTATTTATGCGAAAAAGATTCACAAAAAAGAAAAACGCAAAAAATTTCGTTATTTTTTTAAATAAAATGCGCCATATTGGGTTCCAAAAGTCATTATTCTGCAAATCCGACTACACCAATCGAAAGAGCGACCCCAAAAATAGTAGAATAGATACGTTTGGAATTTTTTATTCCAATTTTTAATAGCAGAAAATAAGTCTCAAACATCATATTAAAATTTTGTTCTTCCCGGACTTAGTGGGTTAACTTATTTAATATATTTAAACCCTTTATTTATACTTTACCTGCCGTGATGTAGCTCCCTTGTAAGGAGAAATCACTTAAAATTCTTATACGATTCATTTTATTACAAATAAACTTAAAAACTGTCAAAATACGAAGGTTTTTGAAAGCTTATACAACGAGTAGCAAGTGATTTGTTTTTGACATTTAAGTCTATAGTTGTCACGGTTTCTTTTTATTTTTTGGAAATTTGAGAAGTGCAATTAAAAAGTACTTGAAGTGCTTTGTAAACACATTGTAGAAGATAAGTATTAAAAAGTTTTGAAAATTAGATAAAGAATTGTATTTTATTCCTTTGGTACATTAATATCGTGTAAATAAAGAAACAAAATTTAAAAATTGTCTTTATTAATACTCTCCACAAGATAGACAAATTTCATAAAATAAAATAATCGCTTTTTTAATATTCTCGGAATCATCTCGAATTCTAATAGAAAGCGAGAATTCGGATCCGAGATCTCGGCTCCGTTTCGAATTCGAAACGAATGCGAGTCCGCTTTGTGGTTTATTGGGATGGTAAAACTGTGGTAAGGTCAAGTAAACGAGATTGTATTTGTTAAGCCTACACAATGTGTTGTAATTTTTTTTTCACATAGTTCTTTTTAAGTTAAAATATTTGTTAACTAATTTTGATATCCTTTAAACCCTGTTTTAGAACTTTGAATGTTTCGATTACTCAAAAAGCCTATCGCACACTTTGCAACTAATACTAATATTTTTATTATTTTGTTTCTTGTTTGTTTTTATGTTGTTTTTGTTTTTTCTAAGCATTCATTTATAATTGATATTATTTTAACGCCTTCAAAGCCTGCAAAACAATAGCAACGCTTAAAACAACAGTCACCAACGGCGGCCATATTGAATTTACATTTTCAACGGAGAGAACCATCTAAAAATATTAGGTTTTAGTTTTTGTTAAACTTTAGTGTTGGCAAACAACAAAACAATTTAAATTTATTATTTATTTTGGCACCTGGTGTTTTTTGTTTTTTTTTTTTTTTTTTGTTCTCCCAAAACAATTTGTTTGTGTTGATGTTGCTATTGTGTAAATGTAGTGTGTTGAATGTGTGCTTTAGTATTAGTGTTGAAATATGCATGTTTATTTAACATGCTCGCACTAACACATATAGACACACACGCATATAAAAAGATAACATTAACATCACTCAGCGTTGCATTTAAAGGATTTCATTCTAATTCGTTGTATGTTAGTTTTTGGCACAAAAAACTTGTAGTTGTTTTAATTTAGTTGTAAAATTTAGTATTTGGTGGTGTTGTAAATATTTAAATTTTGTTTATTTTACAACTATTTCAGCAAAATATTTATATTTCATTGTAGTTGCATGAAATTTAAATGAGTTGCAATCTAAAGGTTTTTATTTGGTGAGTATTTGAATTTGCATTCAAAATTTTGTTCAAAGATTTTTTGATTGTAAAATACATTTCGAAATAAATAGAAATTCCAGCAGGAACATGCAATATTTTAAAAATTTAAGATAACTTTTTTGGGTTTAGGGATATAATTTCGATAGAATTGACGGCTATGACTGGCTACCAATGTAGAGCTTTTTAACAATAGATTCTACAGCAAGTGTCACTCAAATTTTGACATAACCGCTATACAAAAGTTCGCTTTAATTTGTATCCATCAAGCAGTGTTGATGAACAATCAAAATAATCGCGACAATTGCACTTTTTTCTGTCGAATAATGTTGGCAGCAAGGCACAACATTGTTGTTGTTTAAGAAATTGGTGGACATAATATTCAAATAAACCACAAAAAAAAAAACTTGTGTCAACAACAAAAAAATTGACATGAAATAACAGCGCATTTTTTTCATAATTTATAGCAATGACTTTGATTATATTTGGAAAAAACTACTGTCATAAATAATCACAATAAACAAGATGGCGGCAATATTTATTATTGTTCTCATTGTTGTGGTATTAAAAAGTTATTGCTCGAGTTTGTACGAAAAAAAATATGCATAAATTTATCAATTAATACTTTTTTTATGCGACATTTTTAATAATTAATAATATCAACGTAAAACTTGCTATTCATAAAGGCTAAACAATAGTTGTGGCGAAAAAAAAACAAATAATTAATTTTTTTATAATGACATAATTTAATAATTTATGTTTTGTTAAAAATGGTTTATCTTTTTTTTAGGCTTTAAATTTGTTTTTGTTTTTTTACTTTGTCCGAGTATAATTAAAATTCATGCAAAATAAAAAAATTTATAAAAAAATATATATAAAATTATGCTTTAAAAAATGATCACCCCGCAGCGCTATTAATATATTTGTGCATGTTTACACAATTTCAAGTTGTTGTTGTATTTTTTGTTATTGTTGTGAACATTGTTGGAGCTGTTGTTTTCAGGTCTTCGCTGCATTTAGGTTTATTTTGATTTTTTTTTTTTTTAATTTTTATTTTACACCCTACAAACGCTGAACTGCATTCAAACCAATAGTTTTCTGCTGTACAAATCTCAGAGAAATTCAGAGTGATAGGTACCCTAGAGGTACCTTCCTAGGACCTACAGTCACACAGAAAAGTACCCCTCACGAATATCGCGTATATGCAAAGAAAAAAAAACGTTTATTGCCAGTTTGCCGCAAACGAACTTCGTTTGTCGTGCTTAGGATCGTTATTTGCAAACGTTTCAACAGTTGTCATAATAATAGTTCAGTTGCGAGAAATGCGTCATTTAGTTGCAGGTAATTAATTTCGTTTGTCATATACGTGAATGAGTTTTAAATTGCAGCAATTGAAAAATTTGTTTTTCCCAACGGAAAATTTCGTTTGTTTTTCCCTTCGTTGTATAAACACAACGCTTATAATTCAGAGTTACTTTTTGGACAAACTGTTCCATATAAGCAAATTGGTAACTTAGTTAATACGCGGACGGAGATAGCAACAGAGGTGCGATGAGTACAATCCATAAGAAGACGTACGGACATGGGGGAAAGACAATTAATATAATAAATAATAATGACCGAAATAGCTTGCGGTATATATATTTATAAGATATATTTTTAAGTTGACAACTGAATATTCGTTTGTGGTAAATACAACTCGCAAACGAAGTGTAGTTGGCTTATTTTTCAGTTGTGCTGAACGAAAAATTTCTATGCGTGTAAAAATGAAAAAATGCTTTATTTTAAAAAAGTAAATATACCAAAAAACACATAAAATCAAAAATATTTAATCCGTGGTTCAAATGCAAAATAAAATATTTTAATATTAATAAATATTTACAGTATCTGGATTGTTTATTTAATATTTAGTCGGACCATGATACAATTACCAGGTAGTATTATTCGCTTCTTTTACTCGTTGCTTTGGGTATATAGTGTCTAATAGAAGTATTGCAATCACAGCAAGAAGTAAAAGGGGATTGTTTTTTTTTTGTTTTTATATTTAAACCAATCATTTAAAATATTAAGGATGGAGTGATTAATGACGAATTAAGCCTTTGTTTAGTTTTTGCTTTGTTTTTTATATATAAAATAAATATAATGAAATGATTTAATTGAAGTATTCATCTTTATTTTACTAACACTCCCACATGTAAACCTTAAAAATTATTTGAATACTGCATCAACAATTCCAACAAAACCTAACAATACCAACATATTGTTAGGAAAGTTAGAAATACACATAAAAGTAAGTACAACTGTGTTGGTAGTGTTCACCATAGCGCACAAATTCTTATATTTATGTATGTGTGTATGTATCACGCTTGAAACATAGAAACAAATTCGGTCTTGATGTAAGCAACATGATGATATCGCGATTCTTTTGATTTACCCTTTATCAAAAAGTGCTCAACGCGCTAAAAGAAGTTTTCACTTCAAAAATATGAAAAATTGTTATAAAAATCGCGCTATTTTCTTTTTAAATAAAACAATAAGCAACATTGCTTGCACCTACTCGCTACATTTTGACACTATATGACCATATTGACAGTTTTTCCACAGCTGATTTTCAGCGAATAATACTACCTGGTAATTGTAGTATGAGTCGGACCTCCCATTGCCTGTAGTACTGCCATTTGTTGTTTCAGCCGTTATTTGGTTCCACTCACGCTCCAAACTGTTTGTTGCGAAATGTTTTTTACGTATGTCTAATTCATCCCACTATTGCTCTATTGACTAGAGGTCCGGGGACTGGGGTTGCGAAAGGAGTAGTTTTGACACTTTGAAAAGCAACAGTTCCTTGTCTTATGGGATGTGTTCTTTGAGTCATTGTCCTATTGGAAATAATAGGTACTACATAGATCCAACTTGCTTGCGGATTCTTTCAAACTACTTTTCAAAATGTTCAAATAAACAAGCTGATATTTTTTTCCACAAACTGTAGTTTTTCCAACTCCATTCGTCGACATACAGCCCCATACCATGACCGAACCTCCGACATGTTTCACAGTTGTGATGAGGTTTTTCGGTTGTAGTTCATCATTCTCTTTGCGCCATATTTTTTGTTTGCCATCCCAACCGAATAAATTGAACTTATTCTCATCACTGAACTACACATTCGTCCAGAAATCTGTCGATTTGTCGGCATCCTGCAATGCAAAGTCGAGCTGCTTCTTTTTGTTAATTTGGCTGATGAATGGTTTTTTCTGGGCACTCAACTATGAAATCCGTTTTCTCTCAAAACACGTTGAACTGTTTAGGAATGCACATTACTATTGTGGTCGGTTTCCAAGGTATTTCGAATTTCTACAGCTGTTATTTTCGGATTTTTATCCACAACACTTTTTATAAAACGCTGAACTCTTGGAGAAATTTTAGGTGGACGACCACTTCTAGCTTTGTCATCTAACGATTTTGACACATAATAGTATTCTATTATTGTTTGCACTGTTGACTTGGCACAACCAATTGTTTTTACAATAGAGTTCAAAGAATTTCCCTGCTATTTTAATCTTATTATTGGCTCTCGTAGTTCAAGACTCTTATTATTTAATTCGTTTTTGGGGTCATTTTCACTAAAAAGTATTTTATACTGAAGACCTTCTTTTGTCAAAACACAAATGAAGACTGAAGCGGAATAAAATTCGGGTTTTTTTTTTACAAAACAAACCGCGAAATTAACGGAACAATTTTTGTTTGTTTGAACAGATGTGTTGCACTTGTAAATGTGTGGTTTGCTTAGGTTAGAAATGCATAGTTTGCTTAAAATTCCATATTTAGGAGGGGTATATTTATTTTTTATATATTTCACTGTATATTTATTTTTACATGATTTTTTTTAGGAGGTAAATGCAAAAGTATAAGGCCATGCAAATAGAACAATGTGTACTAGAACGATGTGTACTAAAAATGGTAGAATTCGGTAAGAACCTAGGGGGCCTCCCTTTGTACCCCTAGGTACAAAATCATGTACGACAGGTATGATAGGTACAAACAAATGTTGTACAATCTTAAGAAAACTCGGTTAGGAAGCAAAGCAAATAGAGTACTGGATGTGTACTGAAAATGGTTGAAATCGGTTAGACCCTAGGGATACCTCCATTGGACATATACAGGTACATCATTGGTCAAATCAGAGGTAAAAAAATCAAACATTTCATATTATTAACAATATGAAAATAGAATTAGCAACTTTTTTAAAATTAACAAAATGTTTAACCCGGGTACGTGGATGGGCCCAATTGGGTCCAAAACAGATTTTAGTAGTGAGTATCTTTTGAACCGTATCTTAAGTTATTGCTCTGAAATTTTTTGGCGGAGAGTTATTTAAAAAAATCTGTATAATTTATGTTTTGGATTTGAAAATTAATATTTAGAAATACCTTTTTTCAAAAAAGTAACACATAAGTGAATTTGGACCAAAATGGTCCCAAACAATAATTATATGAAATTCTTTAACTTGTTGTATACAAAAGGTTACAAGTAGTAGCTTCAATGATTTTTGTGTTATAATATATTCACCATAAACGGAACCTTTGTGGTAGAATAACCCCCCCCCCCCCACAAAAATTCGGTAGGAATTACTATTTAGCTGGAGACCCAGGTTCGAACCCCAGCAGCGACAGAAAATTATTTGAATTAAAATAATTTTTCTGTACGGCCGCCACCTCTCTGCAGACAATGGCAAACCTCAGAGAGTAATCAAAATGCCATGTAAAGCTTCTTGAGAATGAGAACATTCCGTTTATCGCCGTTCGGAGTCGGCGTTAAGCATGTAGGTCCATTTCTCGGTCAATTGTGTACAAACTTAATAACACGTACAACACAATTGATCATAAGAAGCTAGGTCAAAGTCCTTTCAAGGGCTGAAATGGCCAGTTATTTATTTATTTTTTTTTTATAACTATTTAGCTAGTTATTTTGAAAAGAAAACTAAGAACACCAATTCATAAAAATCTTTTTATTGATAAATATATGTACAAAAGGAACTGTGCTAATTAGTTGTTTCAAGACATGCTTTACAAATGGTTTGTTTATGAATTTTACGTAAAAACTTGAACTTGAAACAAATTGTATGTATAAAATCACATCTGTTATTTTTCTTTGGTGTATCACTACAAAAGGTGTACTTACCTCGACCTCTTTTTGTTAGGGGAACGGAGGGTGTATTCGAAAAAGTTGCTGTTATAGCTCTGTTGTTAATGTAATTTGAAGCCAGGCTTAGTTTCCGTTTCTCTAAAAAGTTTGCTCTACCAATGCATTGAATGCAGATATATCCAACATATTAGAAAAAACTACAATAGGCCAACGATTGGTATTTCGCTTGGTACTATATCCAGCCAGCATTTCATCAGCAACATCGACACTTCCTGTATATATAAACCGTTTCCAAATTGTAAGAGAATAAAATTTTGAAAATAGACTAATCCAAACCGTACCTTTAGGCTCGCGTCGAAAAATATAATGTTATTGCTTTTGTGTGTATTTTGTTATTATATTCTCGTATCGCACACACAAAGTAGTGGCTAGTTTTTTATTGAGGCTTTCTCAAGTTTACTTTTCTGAAATCATTTTACACATAGAGAAACAAATAACACAAGCCTTTTATTTTTTATTTCTAACAGAGAGATAAAAAGTAAATTTTACAAAAATTACAAATTAATTTTTACAGTGTACTTAGTCCTCCTCAGATGCAAATACTCAGTGTACACATGTCGTTCCCATCGTAGTTATAATTTTTTTTTTTTTTTGAGAATATGTAATCCAGCTCACTGCCACGACACCCCTGTTTCAAAGCATACTATGATTTTAAAATTGATTTTCAAATTCAAAATAATTACTCTTAACAAATTTCAAGGTCAACCAAATAACAAAACCAACTACAGTCGAAACTCTCTATAACGAACTCCTATAACTGTGTTTTGGTTCTACTTTGAGTGGATTTTGATCTCTATATAACGAATTTCCCTATAGAGAATATTTCCTTATAACGAAACATTTTTGCGACCGTAACTTCAAGATTGAATCGTTTTCAATCTCCATATAACGAATTTATTCAAATAATTTTTCGTTCTTATTTATCTTCATGTTTTATTTACCATAAAATTGAAAGTGTATTTTGGAGAACCACCGAACTATGCAAATGACAAATTTAATCATTACCATCTCTGACATTTATTGCATTGGTAAACTGTTACCTTTGCATTCGCGATAAAAAAAAAAAAAAAAATAACTGGCCATTTCAGCCCTTGAAAGGACTTTGACCTAGCTTCTTATGATCAATTATTGTGTTGTGCGTGTTATTAAGTTTGTACACAATTGACCGAGAACCGGACCTACATGCTTAACGCCGACTCCGAACGGCGATGAACGGAAAGTTCTCGTTCTCAAGAAGCTTTACATGGCATTTTGATTACTTTCTGAGGTTTGCCATTGTCTGCAGAGAGGTGGCGGCCGTACAGAAAAATTATTTTAATTCAAATAATTTTCTGTCGCTGCTGGGGTTCGAACCTGGGTTTCCAAAGTTCTTTGACATAGCGGCCACGCACTTTAACCAACTACACCACGGACGCCACCGTATTGCATTCGCGATAGTAAGTTGTAAAAGAAATTGAAAAGGGACAAGCTTCAAAAAAGACAACGCTAAGCAATTTGGAATTCCTCCCAGTAGCTTATCTATGATTTTAAAAAACAAGGATAAGCTTTTAGACAGTGTCACAGATAATGCGTCCAGTATTAAATGCAAGAAGCTTCGAACTTGTACTTTTGAGGATATTGACGAAGCAATGCTGAAATGGGTATTCGCCGCACGTGGTAGAAATCTTCCTCTGTCTGGACCAATACTAAGAGAAAAAGCAAAACAATTCGGGCCACGGAGAATTTGAAGCAAGTGTAGGATGGCTTGAAAAATTTAAAAATCGTCACGGTATTGTTCAAAAAACATTGTGTGGTGAAAGTGCTGCCGCCAACATCCAAACTTGTGGAGAATGGGTACGAATGTCTTACCAAAATTGTTGGAAAAATATAACGAAAACGACATCTTTCACGCCGATGAGACGGGTTTGTTCTTAAAATGCTTACCAAATAAAATGATGGCGCTTAAAAATAAGAAGTGCTTTGGGGGGGGGGGGGGGGAATCAGCAGAGAGAGGATAACTGTTATGGTGGCAAGCAATATGACCGAATCGGAGAAAGTTAAATTGCTTATCATAGGAAAGGCCAAGAATCCGAGATACTTCAAAGGAGTCAAATCTCTAGACGTGGATTATGAATTTAATATGTAACCTTGGATGACAAGCAACATTTTCTTGAAATGGCTCTTAAAATTGGACCGAAAATTTGTTTCTCAACAAAGGAATGTTTTGCTTTTTGTTGACAACTGCGCTGCGCACCCTAGGGATGTAAAGGACCAATTGAAAAATATTGAAATTGCTTATTTTCCACCCAACATGACTTCGTTACTTCAGCCAAGGCATAATTTGTAGCATTAAAACGCATTGCAGAAAACGCATTTTGACAAACATTTTGACACAAATGGAGGAGAAAGAACCTCTTGAGCCCATAAATTTGCTGGACGCCATACGAAACTTAAACAACTTGTGGTATGTCAATGTAAAATTCGAGACAATTGCAAACTGTTTTAGAAAAGCAGGATTTGTGAAAGTTGGCACCGCAACGAACAACAGTAAGCCTTGGCATGAAAAGACTATCTACCACTATCCCACTTCGCCTATTTAGAGTCTTCATTTAAAATAGTTGCTAATATTAATACAAGACTACATCAATATTGACTGTGATGTTATTACCACAGGCAGCCCTTCCGACGAAGATATCCTCGAAAGTGTTCAAGAAAGTTTGGGGGCACCACATATCTCAGGTATTTTATTATTATATATTTTTTAAATATTTTATTATTATATCTTTTCAGATTCAGATGAATACGAAGAAGAATCTGCCGATATTGCTAAACCGTTAGCCACATATGGAGAACTTTCTTCATCAGTTGAAGGTTTCCGCACTTATTTGGAAATGAGAACCAACGCACCAAATACTGTGTTTGCTTCTCTAAATGTATTAGAAAATTATATTGAAGAAGAAAAGTGGAAAAATGTATTTCAAAACAAAATAACTGACTACTACAAATAAAAAATGATAATAGGAACAAAATTGTTTTTCTTTTCTATAAAGCGAATTTTCATTATAACGAAGTAAATATCCAGTCCCTTGGAATTCGTTATAGAGACTGCATATCAATTCGACTGTATATCAATTCAAATATTCTATCTCAAAGCCTACCTTGCTTTTTTCATAAAAGAACCACTATAGTGCAATATTTAAAGAAATACCTTGATTTTTAAACAAATCTCCTTTAGGACCAAAATGGTCCAATTTTACTGATTAGGTTTTACTTTTATTCAACGTACCCGGGTTAAAGGAGCAAGATGGTTTGCAACTTAAAAAATTTTTTTTTCAATAATTTTTCATGTGAAAATACATCTTAGGAGGGTGTAATCATATGCTTATGCGACTCTTCTCTGATGATTCGACGTAAATTAAAAAAAAAAAAAAAATTTCGTCCCCACAAGAAACAGGGTGGGACATCTAGTGGTTTCTTTTTAAATCATAGGTTATTTTGACACCGACAGTTGTTTCCCGCTCGAAATCTTGACACAAAGTCAGTATCATAACTCCGTGGAAAGAAATGAGTCGCTTTACGCTTGAAAAACGTTAAGAAATATTGGAAACTTATTTCCAAAGTGAGTGCTGTGTAGCCCAAACATTGCGTTATTTGCAAAGAAGATGATTTGGGCGAAAATCATCTTTTCTGACGAAGCGCATTTCCATCTCGTCGGCTGCGTTAACAAACAAAATTGCCGCATCTGGGGCTCGGAAAACCCGCATGTTATTGTCGGGAAGCCAATGCATCCACAGAGTGACAGTTTGGTGCGGATTGTGGAGTGGTGACATCAAGGGAAAATGAGGCTGGGAACAACGTTTCGGTCAACGGTGGCCGTTACAGAGCCATGTTAACCGACTTTTTTTTACTGAAAAGACAAGAATTTGAACGACCTCTGTTTCATGCAGGATGGTGCGCCATGCCACAATCGATTTTTTGCGCACCAAATTACCAAATCGTGTTATCAGCTGTCTTGGCGATGTCATTTGATCGCCTCGAAGCTGCGATTTGACCCTTTTGGATTTTTGTAGGGAATCGTGAAGGACCGATGTTATGCCAGCAGTCCGGAAACGATTCAAGCACTTAAGGCCAATATTATCCAAGCAATCTGTGAGCTACAGCCCGAAACCATCAACAAAGTCTTGAAAAATTAGAGTAACAGAATGCGCTACAGTGAAGCCAGCCGAGGCAGCCAATTGAAAAAGACATTGTGCTCTATAATTAATCTGAAAGTTTGTTTTTACTAATTAAGCCAGAATACATGAAAAAACAATTAAATTTTGTTCATTTTATTGCATTTTTTTAAAAAAAAACTTGTATTTGGCTGCTGGAAGATCCATTTGCACGAAAGACCCATTTAAGTGGCAGAACTCTTCAGATTAGCTTTCAACAGATTCTAGTTAACATAACGATCCATTGTAGTGTCAATAAAAACAAGGTTTCCCACTCCAGCAGCTGACATGCATCCCCATACCATGACAGATCCTCCACCGTGCTTTACAGTTGATATAACATCTAATATTGTCGCTCGTATGACTAACTGACGTAACTAACATTTTTTGTGAAATTGAGTTAGAGATGCCAATATACTCCTTTAGCCCTACTGTATCATGTCAGAAAATATTATAACTATAAATAACACGGTTTGGCAAAAAACGTAAGTTATTTTGAGTCATATCTAACATATAACACGTAAAAACACAGAAACGAAAAGTAAAAAGTGCTCTCCTGAATAATTTAGAAAATTCAGATACGTCAGTTAGTCATACGAGCGACGATATATTCACATATTTCTCATCTCAATGTCACCGCTGACCACATGTAATATGCTAACTTACTTTTTACGTAATTAATATTTTAATTAATGAGGTAAAGCATTATTTTGTTGGATATTTACTTTAATTAATCCTTTGAGGCAATTCATTGCAGTCGCTTTTTTTTTTTGCTTAAAACTATTTTATGTTAATAAATCGTACCTGAGGACATTTTATGTTATTATATTTTTTTTTTCTTTGGTTTTTTTTTGTCTTACAGTCGAACAAACATTTGTTTATCAACCTTTATATAAGTACAAAAATTGACAATTAATTAAGATATTACGTGATGGGGAAAGGTCAATCGGTCAAACAAAAAAAAAAAAAATCTATTTTATACATCAATTCTGAAGAAATGTTGTAAGGCTCAGTTTTTGGACTGTTCTTGATAATTTTCAATAGCCCAATGATTAACCCTCATCAATAGAAATCATAATAAGATGGATATTTTTGAGATCAAATGCAAAACTAATAGAATTTTAGTGTGTTTGGTTACTTATAATACTTTATTCATATATATAGTCGCTATTCATGGTAGCGACCACTACCCCATTTTCACCAATATACATATCAGTACAGTCACTTGCATACCAAAAATTAAATTTATCACTGACTCCGCCCATTGGCCAAATTTTCAATTGAAATGCGAACAAATTTCCAACAATATCCCAACATCACAAAATATAAATCAAGAAACGGCCAGAATTCAGAAAGTAATACGTTCTGCTGCTCATCTTACAATAAAACAAACTAAAATGAAAAAAACAAAAGCGATAGTTCCTTGGTGGATCTCCCAAAACCTCTCAACATCTGCCAGACAAATTGAAACAACCATTCTTCTTTCGGAACTTGAACGTGTCCTCTACTTCGCTACAGGGAAAACCCCCGGTGCTGATAGAATATCGTACCCAATCATAAAAAATCTTCCATTTCTTCTTAAAGAAAGAATAATCAATTTGTACAATTCCATCTTTGATGAGGGTACATATCCCCAATTTTGGAAAACATCCTCAATAAGTCCTATCCATAAGCCTAATAAAACCTTGGGAGAAGTTGACAGCTATCGACCAATATCCCTTCTTCCGTGTATGGGAAAGGTTCTTGAGAGGATTGTTGCCATCAGATTAATGTGGTTTGCAAGAAAAAATAAACTTATCAGCCACCATCAGGTTGGTTTCAAAAAAGGGCATGGAACTACTGACGCTTTGTTACATCTTGATTATTTCATTACAAATGCTCTGTCCAGCAAAAACCACATTTCTCTGATGGCAGTTGATTTTCAGAAGGTTTTTGACCGCATTGGCGTTCATATAGTGCTACGACAACTGATAAAATGGAAAGTTGGGTCAAAGATTTTTAATTTCATTGTGTGTGTGAACGGTTGTTTATCTACGGTGACCTCACTAGACAATGGAACCCCTTTAAGTCTCACTGTAGATATGTTCGCGATAGCTTATTCATAAGGTTAAATATAATTAAGTATCTTTCGTCAAAACACGGCCTCGTACATCCAACAACACTCATTAATATCACCATAGCACTTATGCTATCAAAAATTGAGTATGGTCTTCCTATTTATGGTCATTGCGCAAAAAGCAATATTGGGCTGTTGTTTGCTCCCTATCACAAGTCAGTTCGTAGAAGCCTCAGAGCATTTTCAACCACACCAACAATAAATATTCTGACATAAGCCGGCTTACCCTCAATACCGGATAGAACCAACGACGTCACTTACCGCCTTCTTCCTAAACTTTTGAATTAAAAAAATCCCGTTCTTGCAGAGGATGTTAAAAAGGCATTGAGTCGGAAACGAGCTCCAAAAAAATGCTCGACAATAACACGTTGTATAGAATTTGGTATGATGCATTGCCTTCCGCTAAAGCTAAAACGCAGTCCTCATGAAAGGCACCCACCTTGGCTACTAAAAAACTCCTCATTGGTAACCAAGCTTATGGTTTATCCGAAAGATAGTACATCCAACTCAGTTTACCAAACACTATTTCTCAACGAAGCTGCCCAATACAAATCCTCAGGATGGAAGTTTATTTTCACGGATGGCTCAAAAACTAACAACAATACATCTTTTGCAGTCGTTCATGAGGATGGTGCCCCTATCAGCTATGGACTATTACACAGTTTTTGCTCTGTGTTCACAGCAGAAGCTATTGCTGTACTCCAAGCTTCTACCTTTTCAAAAAAAAACAGAGGTAAATTTATAATCTGCACAGATAGTAAGTCCTGCATAAGCGCAATTCGTGCACCGGTTAATTCTATGGAAACCATAGCCTCCATCGGAGATATCCTTATCCAGGCGCATAATAAAATAAAAATCATGTGGACTCCAAGCCATTCAGGAATTCGTGGAAAAGAGCTTGCAGACACGACGGCAAAGAACATCAGCATTACACCAACACTAGTTTTCGACACATTCAGCGCCAAGGACATCTTCAACTTTATTGTTAAGCAACGTTCTGTCGCTAACACCGAGATCTGGAATACCTATATACACCATTATTCTGCTTTAAACCCTGATTATTATAAACCAGTTTACCCAAGCGGTGCAATAATCTTCGCCATAATACCTTTCACACGTCTTCCCCTAGGGCACATAAGGCTAACTCACGAGCACCTTATTAAAGGCAGAAGCCCAAATAACTGCCCATATTGTAATCGACCAGCTTCAATTGACCATATTTTAAACATCTGCCCTCGACTAACAGCACAAAGAAACTTTTACTTTTTGAACTCTCGGCCTTATAACATCTTAAAACAGCCAACATATGAAAATATAATGAAAATGTATAATTTTTTAAAAGATTGTAATTTGCTACATTTAATCTAAAGAATATCTTAACCTATTTTTTATAATTTCACATATTCTCATACGTATATATATATTTATATATATTCATACTTATATACAATATATCTATACATATACTTTCTTTTTCTTTTAATTCATTAAACTTTAACATTATCTAACTCTTATATTAATATTAGCCAGTGGAAAGCCTTAGATGCTAGAACTTCTTAACTCCGTATTTATATCGTAATTAATTATTGTATAAATCCTTAAAAAAAAAAAAAAAAAATAAGTAAATACTTTTATTGATTTTTATCCAATTTTTTAGCCAATTTAAGTGGGACGACCACAAAAAAACAAAAAAAAAACAAAAATAGGTAAAATTGTATTTTAGTTACTGTATTGTATAATTGTAATATGTATTTGTATTTAAAAAAGTATTTGAAAATAGAAACAAAATTTGAAAAAATATTATCCCAGGAAGGCTCTACAAAACAAAATTTTTTTTTTTTTTTTTTTTTTTTTTTTTAAATTTTTATTTATATTTGCAATCTGTTTATTATAACAAACAATAAGCAAACAAGATGATTATGCTAAATTGACATAAAGTCGTACATTTCCATTGAAATACACGACAAGGTATTATACACTAGTGGTAAAGATTTAGTTTAGAAAAGGTAAATCTAAAACATGCTTCCGCTTCAGTCTTCTCGTTTCTTCGCTGTCATCCAATAAAGATATCGCCAGAACATTTGAATGGTCGCTGAGCCTTTGCAAATATTTTGTCCTAAATCTGCTGATTTCTTCTTTTACAGGTACGACGTTAAGATCTCTATTAATAGTTTTGTTGGATATGAACCACGCTGCGTTTGTTATGAGCCTAAGAGTTTTTGATTGGTATCTCTCTAGAATTTCTACATTTGAATTGCTGGCAGTTCCCCATAATTGTATTCCGTAGGTCCAAACCGGATTTAAAATGGCATTATAAATTCGCACCTTGTTATTGAGAGAAAGCTGCGAGTGTCGACCTAAAACCCAATAGAGTTTTCGATTTTTCATGTTCAGCTGTGTGCGTTTGGCCTTGATGTGTGGTTTCCAAGTCATTCGTTTGTCTAAAGTAAGCCCAAGATACTTTACTGAGTCACTTTTAGGAATGCTTTCACCGCTGATGCTAACAGGTGGGCAGTCACCTCTTCTTAGTGCAAAAGTTACATGTGTTGATTTATCGGAATTGACAACAATTTTCCACTTTTCAAGCCAAATGGTAAGCTGATCAAGTTCATTCTGAACGAAAGATGATGCGGTGTAGGGACATTCGTTAACTCCAATAATTGCTGTGTCATCTGCGTAAGTAGCTATCGTAACATTGTCATCTGTGGGCATATCCGATGTAAAGATTGTGTATAGTACAGGTCCAAGTACGCTACCTTGAGGAATACCAGCTTGAATTTCCTGGATTTCCGAAGTTTCATTTCGAACCTTAACATAAAAATGTCTGCCGGTAAGATAAGATCTACAAAAGCCAAAGTATGGCGCAGGAAGTATTTTTTTTAATTTTGTATAACAATCCGTGGTGCCATACGCGATCAAATGCTTGTTTAACGTCAAGAAATACGGCTGAGCAATATTTTTTTGTTTCAAGGCTGTCCATTATAATATTCACTATTCTGTGACATTGCTCAGGAGTACCATGCTTGTGTCTAAAACCAAACTGATGTTCGGGTATGACATTAAGGTTTTCTAATATTGGTAGCAGTCGTCGCAAGAAAATTTTTTCGAATATTTTGGAAAATGTTGCCAGCAAGCTAATTGGTCTGTGTGATGTAAGAAGTTGTTCTGGTTTACCAGGCTTTGGTATCATTATCACTTCTGCACACTTCCATTGTGTTGGGAAGTATTCTAGTCTTAATATAGAATTGAAAATTAATGTTAAGAAAATGATAGATTTCCGTGATAAGTTCTGTGTTGTTTACATGAAAGGGCTTAAATATATCTTTCAGATGGATGGCAAATGCTTCGGCTATATCTTTATCTGAACGACACCATGATCCATCCATGTTCCTAATGGGGGTGATGCGTTTAACTGGTTTTTTTAGATACTTTGTAGCCTTCCACAGCAGGTGCTCATCGTGTTGTGAGTTGTTGATTTTATCAAGGTAATGGGCAGTGGAATCATTTTTAAATTCACGAATCACCTTTTTTAGCTCTTTACACGCCTTGTTAAAATTTCTTTTATTTGATGGTGTTCTGTTATCTTGCCAAACCCTACGCAATCTTCTTTTTTCATTTATTAAGTTGCGTAATTCAGTTGAGACGTTGAAACCAGTGCTGTGTGATTGGACCGAACTTCTTGCAGTAGATATATACGCGGCGTTATGGATGATATTCGTAAAAGATTCTACGGCAGAGTCTAATTCGCTGTTGCTTTTTATTTTAGTATTAAGGTATATATTTCTGTCCAACAAAGTTTTGAATAGTTGAATATTCGTTTTATGTGAAATTAATTGACGACTACTAACATTTTGTGCGAAAGTACGAAGATTTACCAACACAGGTGTGTGATCGGAGCTAAGATCGTTATTACTGATTATTTCCAGGCAGTTGCTCGGGATGCCATGGTAAATGGCAAAATCAAGAAGATCGGGTACCTTACTTGTGTCCGTAGGCCAATAAGTTGGTGTGCCAGTTGACAGACATGAAAAGTTGTTGTGAGTAAGGCATTTATATAGTTCTCTACCTTTTGGATTGATGAGTCTTGAACCCCACCACGGATGCTTGGCATTGAAATCACCTCCTATGATAAATCTACCTCCTAGCGTTGTGAAAAGTTGTTGATATTCAGTCCACATAATATTATGGCGTGGTGGACAATATATAGATGAAATGACTAGGTCACCAGTGTCACAAAATACTTTGATAGACGCTACTTGAAAAGAGTTGTTTTGAACAGAGTTCAACGTAGAGTATTTAATTTTAGACTGTACTAATATACCCGATCCTGCATGAGCTCTATTATCAGGATGATTGACATGTATTAGATCATAATCTTTGATTCTGAAAAAAGACCTGGTGGTAAAGTGGGTTTCTGATATCAATAGTATATCAATAAAGTTTGTTTTTAAAAAAATTTCAACCTCATTGGTATGGTTGGAAAGTCCGTTGGCATTCCATATTGCTAGGCGCAGGTTTAATTGCATAATTTGGTAACGAGAGCTGATATCATATTCAACAGAGTATTTGTCAGCTCTATTTGCTGACAACAAAATTTAAACACAAAAATAAATATATATAAAAATATTCTCCTGCCTATTCAATTTTTAATGACATTCCGACCATCCAAGCAACTACGACATGGGCACTGGAGGCAATGCCGCAAAATGAGGTATGGCAGTCATTTGAATCACCATTAAATCGCTGTAAGAAGTGTATTGTATCGGGAGGAGAATATTTTAAATAAAAAAAACGAAAAATAAACAGAAATCTTGTTTTAATTATGTTCTCTAGAGCTTGTCTGGGATATTATTTGACACACTGTGGACGTGCAATCGAGGATTCCCTTCTATCGGAAGTCGCGACAGTAGAGTGTGTACTGTATTTAGTATATTGACAATGACTGAGCTTGACGTGACTCAGCACCTTAAAATTGATAGCTTTATGATGTAAATCTTTTCTTTATTTTTTGCATTCCAACATATTGTCGTACCTTGCAATTTTGCGGCAATTAATGGTTTTTCTCCTCCACCAACTTCTAATCAAAGCTCATTCAGGTGTAAACGTAAAGCTCAAATGGTGGAAAAAAGCTATTAATTTTAATATTTACACTGTGATAGAGAGGTTGTGTGAGCGTTGAAGAAAACTGCAACGTCAACCAGTAGCCTTAACATACAAACATACATACCTATATATTTTTGCAACATACTCATGAAAGAAGGAAATTTTCTTCAATTTTTTCCAAAGAAATTCCCACAGCACTTAAGCAAGTATTTGCTGATTGATATTTTTGCAACGTGGCACAGTGAAAGAAATAAATATGTGGAAAACTGGCAGTTGGAGTTTTGCGATGATTGCACAAAAATTATTTTATAAAGGAAAAGACATTGAAGTTAACTTGATATTTTAGGATACATTTTTTTTTGCACATTTTGTCTCTTTTTTTAGAAGCAAACAACTGTTAAAAGTATAATTTCGTCGACTGTATTCGAAATAGTCAGAGTACAAAAAAAAGAAAACCTAAACAATTTTTAACGCTCTCGATACTACACTCACATTACAAGGTAGCAAATGCATTATTGAGAAGCTTGCTCAACTGCTTCAATAAACTGTGGCTTATCATGTTGAGGATAACATGTTGAGCACTTTTAAGATTCATGGCAACTCAAAATATGAAGAAACAGGATATTTTGACTTATATTGAGATGAATACAAAAGGATAAAATAACTCACAAATACACAGACAAATATAATTTGCATCTTATTTTATTGCAGAGTTAGAAAGAGAGAAAAACACGAAGATATTTATAACATAAAATGAATGAATTAAAATGATACGCAAAACCAAAAGGAATAACATGCTTATGTGCCTTCAAGGAAATTACAACAATAGCATCAGCAACAACAAGCAGCAGCAACATAAAGGTAGACATGCAAGGGCTTAAAGCTTTAGGCGCAATTATTGTTGTAAATTTTTCTTTTTTTTTATTTATATGAAGACCGCCTAAATGAAGGCTTTGAATTTATAGCGTTTGAGTTGAAAAACCAGAGGGCAACAACAACAAAAACAACAATAACAACAATAACAACAACAACAACAATAAGAAGCATGTATTATCAACAATATAACAACAACAAAATAATATACATAAATGCAGTGCGATAACATGTTACAAAAACAACAAACGACACACACACATACTCACGCACGCATACCTATGGACACACAGTAAGCCACACATCACAAAAATTGACCGCTAGGCATTGCATAAAGTATATTTGTAAGGCTATATTGTACCGAGGTATCTCTCTAAATATAAAATTACAAAAACAAATAAATTCAAACAAAATGATGAGGTCGCCGAGGACAAAGAAGCCGCCGGCCTTAATGCTTGGGTACATTTTATTAAAGGTAGCACTGACTATATGAGGTCCAACGAACCGAACAAACGAACGAAGGAATGAGCCAAGCTTAAGCCAAAGTCGAGCAAGGAAATTTAACAAAGTGCAGACAACATCAAAGTTGAAAACTTTGCAAATGGCAACAAAAATTATGTTTTCGGTAGTTCAGTTAAAAATGGAGTGTGAGAGAGCACAAACACAAACACAAACACAACCACAAACATAAACATATCAACATCAACATTAACGTTAACATTAACATTAACATTAACATTAACATTAACATTAACATTAACATTAACATTAACATTAACATTAACATTAATATTAACATTAACCTTAACATTAACATTAACATTAACATTAACATTAACCTTAACATTAACATTAACATTAACATTAACATTAACATTAACATTAACATTAACATTAAAATTAACATTAACATTAACATTAACATTAACATTAACATTAACATTAACATTAACATTAACATTAACATTAACATTAACATTAACATTAACATTAACATTAACATTATCATTAACATTAACATTAACATTAACATTAACATTAACATTAACATTAAAATTAACATTAACATTAACATTAACATTAACATTAACATTAACATTAACATTAACATTAACATTAACATTAATATTAACATTAACATTAACATTAACATTAACATTAACATTAACATTAACATTAACATTAACATTAACATTAACATTAACATTAACATTAACATTAACATTAACATTAACATTAACATTAACATTAACATTAACATTAACATTAACATTAACATTAACATTAACATTAACATTAACATTAACATTAACATTAACATTAACAGTAACATTAACATTAACATTAAAATTAACATTAACAATAACAATAACATTAACATTAAAATAAGCATTAACATTAACATTAACATTAAAATTAACATTAAAATTAACATTAACATTAACATTAACATTAACATTAACATTAACATTAACATTAACATTAACATTAACATTACCATTTACATTAACATTAACATTAACATTAACATTAACATTAACATTAACATTAACATTAACATTAACATTAACATTACCATTAACATTAACATTAACACTAACATTAACATTACCATTAACATTAACATTAACATTAACATTAACATTATTATTAACATTAACATTAACATTAACATTAACATTAACATTAACATTAACATTAACATTAACATTAACATTAACATTAACATTAACATTAACATTAACATTAACATTAACATTAACATTAACATTAACATTAACATTAACATTAACATTAACATTACCATTAACATTAACATTAACATTAAAATTAACATTAACATTAACATTAAAATTAACATTAACATTAACATTAACATTAACATTAACATTAACATTAACATTAACATTAACATTAACATTAACATTAACATTAACATTACCATTTACATTAACATTAACATTAACATTAACATTAACATTAACATTAACATTACGGCAGCATTTTAAGGAGAATCTAATGATTGATTATGGCACATTTGACTTAACTTCAAGTTCCTGCAAAATTTTCAACTCATTCGTCCAAAATTAGTTATGCATTTATCGAAGTTCATATCTCATATGTGATGTTTCACAGGAAGTTTTTTACATTTCTTAAAATTACATATTATTTTGAACAAAAAGACACCTCAATCACCAAAAAATTTAAAAAATTAAAAAGTTCTGAAGTTCTAGATTTCAAATCTCAAATTTAGATATATAAGTTAGGAAGTTAAGAACAACTAAAAGAGATCTTTACTTCCCCATTCAAAATACATGATAAAGTAGTCTTTCTTTAAGAAGGTTGAGGTTGGTTAAAATCTCTTTTGTTTTTTGTAATTATTTAATAATAGATTTAAAAATTATTGTAAAATGCTCAGAACATGTCTGGATCAACCTTAATCTGAGAATCGATAAAACTTACCCAAATCGGTATTTTAAGCTATCCAGAAAAATTTGGTCTGTGAAGATAAGTTCCTTTCTCCAATGAAACATAGTATACATAAACTTTATATATATTTCAAAACGTCTCTGCTAAAAATGTAAAAGTGTTCTTACGGGTTTTGAATTTAAGAAACCGATTTGGAAGACTACATTTCAAGATTTCACTTCATTTGAATATCGGCAACAATTTAGTAAAATACTCACCCACATTAGGATTTGATATGAAACAATGCATAATTGTAAAAATATATTTTTTCGTCATATTCTTATTACTGCAAATTATACAAATGATGCTTTGGGTCTTTATGTATCGTATGTATATCAGTTTATTGCCTTTCAACAATAAAGTAAACGCAACTCTTCTTAATTATGAGGTTAATTGCAATAAATCCATTATGTACATAAAGATTATCATGATATCCGTATAAATACTCATTGCAGCAAAAATATATTCCTCCGGTGAGATAGAATACTTATGATTGCCACCCATCATCATCTGGACATCGTAAATAAGATAGATACAAAAGATCACTACGCCAACAGAGCAAAGTCCAATCATCATCATTTTTGAAGGAATAAAGAAACAAACTAGACCGAAAACCATGAGTAGTATAACCGCTATAAATAATGCGACACCACAAACAGTAAAGTCGATCTTGGTCTGGAGGGCAAACAAGATCAAGAGTAAAACCACTGCAGCCGTTATCCCGAGTGCCATGAATATCTAAGTGGAAATTGAAAAAAAGCACATTACAAATTCTCCTTAAAATGATAAAGTCAATTCTATTGATTACTATTTCAGGTTGCACATATACACATGAACAGCTAAGCAAAAAGGCAAACGACAAAGTGTAAGCACCCAAAAGAAAGAAGTTACACGGTGTATTGCGGCGCAATGATTCAAAGCAACCCAAACATATTGTCAGTGCAATCAATACTCCAAAGGCTATCCAAAATAAAACCCTATTTGACCTCAAAAAGGCATTCAATGCTGGGATGAATACAAACAAGGAGATTACCATTAAAGAAACAATGAGTTGCATCTAAAAGAGATTGATGATGATATGTCATTTTATTAAATTCATGGAGAGCAAAGGCTAATGTACTCACCCAAACAATCATGAATACCTTGCGCATGAAAGCTCGCCGAACTCTGGGATCTTCGAACTCGATAATGAACTGTTGCTCGAGCGAATTGTCATTTTTAGGTGGAGGATATCTGTTGGTAGACTGATACATGTTGTCTAAGGATAGCGTCAAAAATTAGTCAAAAATACGTTTCAGTTCTTTATTCTATAAAAAATAAAACAAAACATATCTACATGTCAGAATTGAAGAGTTGTGAGAAAGTAGTATGATCAAGTTTCGATTGAATATTTTTAAAGGTGTCAATAGATGCTAAACGGGTAGAATTGAAAATTTCGTGATAGACAAGGGCTTTACACTTCAAGTCAAAAGTATAATCGAAAAACATTTGAACGGTTTAATGAACCAAAGCGAAGTGGTGGTTTTTTTATCGGATAGATGCTGATATACCCAAGTCAACAACCATTTTTTAATAAAAATTCTGATCATTAAAAGAAAAGCAAAGCAAAAGCAATATTAAAAGCATAAGCTTAAGGAAATGCAAAATCAAAAGCAAAAGCAAAAGTAAAAGTAAAAGCAAAACCAAAAGTAAAAGCGAAAGCAAAAGAAAAAGCAAAAGAAAAAGTAAAAGAAAAGCAAAATCAAAATCAAAAGCAAAAGCAAAAGCAAAAGCAAAAGCAAAAGCAAAAGCAAAAGCAAAATCAAAAGCAAAAGCAAAAGCAAAAGCAAAAGAAAAAGCAAAAGCAAAAGCAAAAGCAAAAGCAAAAAGAAAAGCAAAAGTAAAAGCAATAGCAAAAACAAAAGCAAAAGCAAAAGGAAAAGCAGAAGCAAAAGCAAAAGCAACAGCAAAAATAAAAATAAAAATAAACATAAAAATAAAAATAAAATAAAATAAAATAAAAGCAAAAGCAAAAGCAAAAGCAAAAGCAAAAGCAAAAGCAAAAGCAAAAGCAAAAGCAAAAGCAAAAGCTTAAGCAAAAGCCAATGCAAAAGCAAAAGCGAAAGCAACAAGAAAAGTGAAAGCAAAATAAAAGAAATCCAAAAAGGATAAAGATAAACACAAGGACTTAGACATGGAGTAGAACAAAGAGCAGGGCAAAGACTTGATCAAGGACTTCAAATAAAACAAGGATTAGGACAATGATTGAGACAAGGGTAGGGACAAGGATTTCGTCAGGGACAAGAACGAGAGTTAGAATAAGGATTAGGACTAGGGCTGGGACAGGAACTATGACAAGTATTTTTACAAAGTTTATTGTAATGATTAGTACAGTGATTGGGACAGGGATTCGAACTGGAATAAGAGCAAGTATTTAGACTGAGATAAGGATAAGAATGAGGATAATGAAAGGAACAAAGATTAGGGAAGGTATAATATTTGGACAAGAACTAGGAGAATGGTTAATAAGCACAGGTATAAGGTACAATCATCCGGCCGAGGAAAAGTACAAGCATTTGGAAAACAATAACAAAGATTACAACAAGTATTAGGATCAGACTTAGACAAAAATTAGGGCAAGATATATTATAATGATAAGGATAGGAATTAGGACAAGTATTAGGATACACTGTCGTTAAACGTTGTCGATAAAGTCGTCGAAAGTATTCAATCCAATTTCGCAAGTCATGAAAAGGAAAGAGAGTTTATTGCCAGTAGAATTCAATTTTTTGTTTTTTTTTTTTTGTCTAAGCGAAAAGCTCTTCTGAACAATCAATAGCCCTGATTGAGCATATCCGCCGGTAATGGAGTAATAAGCCCTTTTATAATAAGACCAAAATAAAAATGAAAGTAAAAACATGATACTAAGAAAGTAGACAAAACAGTTAGGAACCATTTTCACCCATGTTTCTCAACTGATTTTAATAATTTTTAGAGTATGATTTGATAATGAATTAAAGTAAGGAGAAGAAGTGCACAGGAGTTTTATAGAAATCTACCTGATTTGAACAGGTGAAACTATGTATGATGTATTTCACCCATTGTGGTTACATATGTACGTAGAAAATCCGCTCAAAAAGGAGAGGAAAAAAAAGTTCGCCATTGTTTCGTTCGATTTTCTATTTCTTAACACTGTTCGGTATGAGTTTCGTTAGAGAAAAAAAAAGAAGAATATAAAGCTTATATTATAAACAGACACCATGGTAGAATTATAAGGTAGGGCCGACTTGAGGAGGAAGGAAGTAGAAAGCAGAGAAAAGCGGGCTAGTTGTCAAAATCAGCTGTTCATCTCGAGTTGCTTTGTATTCATGTTTCGCAGTTGATTTTAGGGTGAACTTTTTACAAGCTTTTTCGCAAATTGAATACTTCCTCAGCATTTTAAAGATTTTATTACAATGTTTTTACTATATTTTAACTCAAATTAACACAAACTTAACACACGTGTCCGCACTATTTATAACTTGAAAACATAATATTTTTATTTCCTTTGTGGTTTCTACGAACTTCGCCATTTTGACAATTAGCAACCTTTTTTATTCTCCACTCTTCGTTGACGCGTGAGGGCACTTACGAACTGTCATGGTAGAATTATATAAAAATATTTTCTGTGTATATTCGTCGGCCACAGAACGTACACACAAAAAAAGTTCCATATAAACGATCCGCACAAAATGAAGAGAAAAAAAGCTCAACACTTGACACCAAAATAGCCTCTTTTTTATTTTCAGTTTGCCGCTCACATTGTGCTCTTTTCTGAGCGGGAGAACTCGTGGCGAATTCATTAGGAAAGTAAAAGTTTTGTGAATAAAATGTGTTTTGAAGTCGAATTCTTCTGGAAAATTTATTATTACCAATCCAGAAGACTATTAAACCTAAACATAAACAACAGTTCACCAGGCATGCAAGTCAATTAATTTTTTCAGTATAATACTTACGAAATAAATCAAACTAATGCTTTATTCATATCAAAAACATTTCATTTTTATTTCATTCCTAAATTATTTCTCAATGAAATGTTTTTGACGTAGAATACGTCATTCTCGGAGGTAAGTAGGGTGGTTGATAGTGATCAGGTGTCGGTATTTATATAACTTTTTGAGCCTTTGGTGGGCCTAAAGTACTGATCGTACAATGTTGATGTTAGCACTTGTTGGTCTGCTTGATCCTCAATGCGACAAAAATTCATGTTAGAACTCTCTAACTTATATAAATTTTACACAATTACATGAAATATAAAGCCAACATTTGATGTTTTTGTTTGCTTAAACTTGCTACCTATTTATCGACAGTTTCCGGTTGTATCGACAAAACCATAAAATTTGTATGGGAGCCCCCCTAAGGAGCGGTCGGAGGGAATAGGTGTCAAAGGCACAAATGTTCCTTTTGCAAAAGTAATTGGGGTCGGTCATACATATTAACCCTCTCCGGCACTCTCTTAAAGGTCATAATATGCTCAGGTGTATGGAATAAATAAACAAAAACCATAAAATTTGTATGAGAGCCCCCCTAAGTGGTCGGAGGGTATATGTGTCAAAGGAAAAAATGCTCCTTTTGCAAAAGTAATGGGGGTCAGTGATACATATTAACCCTTTCCGGCACAAAAACCATAAAATTTGTATGGGAGCCACCCTAAGAAGTGATCGTAGGGAAAAGGTGTTAAAGGCAAAAATGTTCCTTTTGTAAAACTAATAGGGGTCCGTCATATATATTAACCCTCTCCGGCACTCTCTTGAAGGTCATATGCTCAGGTGTATGGAATAAATACACAAAAACCATAAAATTTGTATGGGAGCCCCCCTAAGGAGTGGTCGGAGGGAATAGGTGTCAAAGGCAAAAATATTCTATTTGCAAAAGTAATGGGGGTCAGTCATACCTATGAACCCTTTCCGGCACTCTCTTAAAGGTCATATGCTCAGGTGTATGGAATAAATATACAAAAACCATAATATTTGTAAGGGAGCCGCCCTAAGGAGTGGTCGGAGGGAAAGGTGTCAAAGGGAAAAATATTCCATTTGCAAAAGTAATGGAGGTCGGTCATACAATGTTTTTACTATATTTTAACTCAAATGAACACAAACTTAACACACGTGTCCGCACTATTTACAACTTGAAAACATAATATTTTTATTTCCTTTGTGGTTTCTACGAACTTCGCCATTTTGACAATTAGCAACCTTTTTTATTCTCCACTCTTCGTTGACGCGTGAGGGCACTTACGAACTGTCATGGTAGAATTATATAAAAATATTTTCTGTGTATATTCGTCGGCCACAGAACGTACACACAAAAAAAGTTCCATATAAACGATCCGCACAAAATGAAGAGAAAAAAAGCTCAACACTTGACACCAAAATAGCCTCTTTTTTATTTTCAGTTTGCCGCTCACATTGTGCTCTTTTCTGAGCGGGAGAACTCGTGGCGAATTCATAAGGAAAGTAAAAGTTTTGTGAATAAAATGTGTTTTGAAGTCGAATTCTTCTGGAAAATTTATTATTACCAATCCAGAAGACTATTAAACCTAAACATAAACAACAGTTCACCAGGCATGCAAGTCAATTAATTTTTTCAGTATAATACTTACGAAATAAATCAAACTAATGCTTTATTCATATCAAAAACATTTCATTTTTATTTCATTCCTAAATTATTTCTCAATGAAATGTTTTTGACGTAGAATACGTCATTCTCGGAGGTAAGTAGGGTGGTTGATAGTGATCAGGTGTCGGTATTTATATAACTTTTTGAGCCTTTGGTGGGCCTAAAGTACTGATCGTACAATGTTGATGTTAGCACTTGTTGGTCTGCTTGATCCTCAATGCGACAAAAATTCATGTTAGAACTCTCTAACTTATATAAATTTTACACAATTACATGAAATATAAAGCCAACATTTGATGTTTTTGTTTGCTTAAACTTGCTACCTATTTATCGACAGTTTCCGGTTGTATCGACAAAACCATAAAATTTGTATGGGAGCCCCCCTAAGGAGCGGTCGGAGGGAATAGGTGTCAAAGGCACAAATGTTCCTTTTGCAAAAGTAATTGGGGTCGGTCATACATATTAACCCTCTCCGGCACTCTCTTAAAGGTCATAATATGCTCAGGTGTATGGAATAAATAAACAAAAACCATAAAATTTGTATGAGAGCCCCCCTAAGTGGTCGGAGGGTATATGTGTCAAAGGAAAAAATGCTCCTTTTGCAAAAGTAATGGGGGTCAGTGATACATATTAACCCTTTCCGGCACAAAAACCATAAAATTTGTATGGGAGCCACCCTAAGAAGTGATCGTAGGGAAAAGGTGTTAAAGGCAAAAATGTTCCTTTTGTAAAACTAATAGGGGTCCGTCATATATATTAACCCTCTCCGGCACTCTCTTGAAGGTCATATGCTCAGGTGTATGGAATAAATACACAAAAACCATAAAATTTGTATGGGAGCCCCCCTAAGGAGTGGTCGGAGGGAATAGGTGTCAAAGGCAAAAATATTCTATTTGCAAAAGTAATGGGGGTCAGTCATACCTATGAACCCTTTCCGGCACTCTCTTAAAGGTCATATTCTCAGGTGTATGGAATAAATATACAAAAACCATAATATTTGTAAGGGAGCCCCCCTAAGGAGTGGTCGGAGGTAAAGGTGTCAAAGGGAAAAATATTCCATTTGCAAAAGTAATGGAGGTCGGTCATACATATTAACCCTCTCCGGCACTCTTTTAAAGGTCATATGCTCAGGTGTATGGAATAAATATTTTGCTAAATAGTTTTTAAAAAAGATGTCATCAAAAGCGAATTGAAGAATTCTACGTCTTGTGTTACGACATAGTCGAAACTACTGTATCTTTTTTTTTTCATTTTGCCTAGTCTATATAAAGGGTGTCTCAGTAAGAGTGCACTTTTTAAATTTAGTGTTATTTTTTTTTTTTTGTGCAAGTGGCAACTCTGAAATTTGGCAGTTGGAACATATGTTTATTCCGATTATTAAAAATCGAGCGCTTTACGAAAAAACAACTAGTTATAATTGTGAATAATTATTACGAAAATTTGGAAAGTTATGCTGAGACGCTCGCAAACTTCGAACAATATTCAGTAGAAGAAGTGCACCTAATGTGTCAACCATTCGAAGAGTGGTCAAAAAATTTGAATTAACTGTGTCGGTTATGGACAGTAAGACTACTGTGCGTCAACATACCGGTCGGTCTCTTGAAAATATTGCTGCTGTAAGCGAGAGTGTCTCCGAAAATCTGACAACATCAATTCGGCATCGTTCTTCGATAATTTCAAATTTCACGAAGCACTTTGTAGCGAATTTTGATAAAAGGTCTCCCTCCACCTTTATGCGTACAAAATTCTGGTTACTCAGGAGCTCAAACCAACAGACCATGGTAAGATCATGGCCGGCAATTCGTTGAATGGGTAATAGAGCAAAGTGAAGTCAATGCCAATTTTTCCAAAAAAGTCATCTTCTCCGATGAAGCGCATTTCCATCTGAATGACTTCGTGAATAAACAAAATTGTCGAATTTTGGGCTCAGAAAATCCTCATACAATTCATGAGAAACAAATGCATCCACAAAGAGCAACTGTCTGGTGCGGATTTTGGTCAGGCGGCGTGATTGGGCCTTACTCTTTTTGAAGATGAGGCCGAAATTGCATTGACTGTGAACGGCATTCGTTACAGGAACATGACAACAGTGTTCTTGTGGCCTCATCTAGACGGCATGGATCTGGAGGACATGTGGTTTCAGAAAGACGACACCACCTGCCACACCGCGCGTGAAATAATCGATTTATTGCAGGAACGATTTCCAGAACAAATTATATCAATTAATTCTGATGTCAACTGGCCACCAAGATCATGCGATTTAACGCCGTGCGATTTTTTTCTTTGGTTTTTTCTGAAATCACAGGTTTATGCGGATAAACCAGAAAAAATTCCTGAGCTCAAATCCGCATCCGACGCGTCATCGGTGAGATACAGCCACATCTCAGAGAAAAAGTCATCGAAAATTTCATGAAAAAAGTAATGGTCTGTCGTAGGGGCCATTTGTCGGATATTTTATTCCATACTTAATCGGAACTTGTCTTTTTTACAATTCAATACAAAAATCACAACTGTCAAAAAATATGCGTATTTATTTTAAAATAAAAAAGTGCACTTTTACTGAGACACCTTTTAAATATGAAGGATGTGGTTTTACTATTTTGATGAAAATGTGGTGATTTTGACACGAAATACAAGAAAAGTCGATAAAATTTAAAGATCGATAATTGGTCTCGAAGACCAAATACTCAATGGAGACTCATATCAAACGCTTAAATACATGTCTGAATTCTTGGGACTTAAAATAAAAACACCATAAAGCCATGGGAATTATCCAAATGCAAGAGAAATTATGTCCTTTACAAAACTAAAAAAGGAAGGGATTTTTTACAGAACTTTCACCGGTGATCAAAACTCGATCAATAACAACAATCCCCAGCGCAAAAAGTCATGGGTTTAGTTCGGCAAATATCAACACCAGCGATACAGGCAAATATCCATTCATACAAGCTCATGCTCTGTATTTGGTGGGAATGGAGCGGTGTGGTTATGAGTTGTTTAAACCGAATAAAACCATCACTGGGAATCGCTATCGACCACAATTTATACACTTAAGCCGTGCAGCACGAAAATGCTCGTCTGCACGTCGCAAAACCGGTCAAAACATATTTGAAAACGCTTAAATGGAAAGTACTACCCCAACGGCCGTATTCTTCAGATATTGCTCCTCGTGATTGCCACTTGTTTCGATCGATGGCTCAGTCTGGACAGAAGCCCACTCAAGTCATTTTTTAACATTAACAAATAGTTTTAATTTTATCTCACTCTGGTGTTAAGTAGCTCTGGTGTTAAGTCAACTTTTTTAATTTCCATAAATTTGTCAAAATTTCTTGTTGATACGCAAACAAGAGAACGATTAAATAAATGCATTCATGCATCCTTTTTGGTTTTTTATTTCCTTTTTTTTTCTGTTGCTTCAACCGAGTGCCAACATCTTTAGTCTTTCATTAGAAATTCAGTCAAAAACTGTAGAGCAACATTTCGTCCTGCAAGAAGTTATCAAGAAATTCTAGAGAGATAATCTTGAAATTCAAAATAGCATTGACTGCATCTGTGTAACAAGCGGCTGAATGGATAATTTAAAAAAAAAATCTCCACAAAAAAAAAAAAACAAATCCAGCCATGCAGTTATTTTGTTCCAACAATCAATCAGTCAAGCAGTCAATCAATCAATCCATAAATTCTGCATATGTATGCCTGCTGAGTAAAAGGAAGAAGATATTGAGGAAATATGCCAAGATTCTGTATGAAATTAAGTTGAAAAATATTCCAACATCAACATCAACACATACACAGACACACACACAGCCACACACATACAACCTTACTAATATTAAGTAACATTCGCTCTAGCCATAACTTCAGTTTCATATCCTGTAATGCCTAAAGGATCGTCATATTTTTGCTTCCTTTTCTGTTGGCTGCGTCTTGATGTTGGTTATTGTTGTTGTTACTGTTGTTGTTTTTTGTTGTTATTGTTGTTGTTGTTCTGCTTGTCCAATGTGAATACAACATCAGCGAGGGCAGCACTGAAAAAGGGAAAAAAATACTATTCTGCGAAACGGATTCAAGGATTCAGAAAGGAGCTGTTGAAGTGATGCAGCTAAAGCAACGCATTGGCTACTCTTCTTATGGTGTTGCTACAACTGCTACCTATAGGAGTACTTTTTCTTCTACATCATTTTGCTGCATCCTGTGCTCCTCGGTATATTTTTTCCAATTTGTGCGCTGCAGCATCAGTCTCGGTTTATCGCTCGCAGCCATCTTAAGACGAACACAAAACCACGCTTGAATTATTTTCCACTATATTTCGTTTCCTATACAAAACACAAACACACACACACATATACACAGACAACCACATAGAAAAGATGCCACTCATACATTCGCTGAAACCTTCAACTGTCCAAGTGTTTAGTAAAGATGTACATTGAAAAAAAGTGAAAATAAAAAAAACGTTTTAAACAAAAAATTTTTTAAAAATTAATTACCACTTTAAGGCCCTAAGTTCTTTATTCTATGAAGATTTTTTTTGCGAAAATGTTCTATAAATACAATACACCGCTTTATTTCCTAATATTTTAACGTCTTATGCCATAAATGGTTCAAAAGATTTCTGTTATCCTTAACAGTCTTTTAACAGAAGCTTTTAAAACAATATCTTATTGAATACATTTTTTTCCCAGTGTATTCCTATGAGTGCCTTGCAGTACCAACATCCGCACACACCCGCTTACTTGCGCTTCGCTCTGCCGGAAGCACTTGAGCATAACTGGCCTGCGGTGCTCTCTGCGCTCTGCTCCATCCATAGAGAATAAGTTTGCGCTTCATTTTCTGCTGTTGTTAGTTTTATTCGTTGGCTCAACGAATGCCTTTTGGGTGCTTCTAGGTCGCTGTCACCTACCAACTCATAATACCTACATCCATCCCATTTCTCCGACGAACAACATCAGCAGCTATAACCAACATCTCAGCCCAAAACTTGGCCCATTGTCGTTGTCATTAACAGTGTCGTTGGCTGTATGGTTGGTTGGTTGGTTGGTTGTGGCTTTTGGCATTATATTCCAATTTGGCTGGATTTCTTTGCTGAGTGTTGAGCCAAAGCAGGAGTAGCTGCAACGTCCACCCGACATAGTGAGGAAGTATTTTATTTGCTTCAGGTGATGGTCGTGGTTCTTACCTTTACCATTTTTAAGTAGATACTTGACGTGCTACAGTAGCGGCTACTTGAATTAGAACAAACTGTTAAATAAAATTTGACAAGTCATTGAAAATTGTCTTTAACCATAAACGTCAGATAGTCCGCTTAGTTTGGTCAAAGCCTAAAGGCTATTAGTCTAGAAGCGAGTGGCCGGCAGACTTACGGTATTTTAACAAACCTTATATTTTTGCCATTTAAATATATTAAAATAATATATTATTGTTATTGAAAAATTACAATGGCAGACAGCTATCGCATCGAATCCCACTTAAAATCGGTTCGGCATAAAAATGCTTTGTAAGCCGCTTCGAAAAGCAAAGATGTGTCATCGTTTTTTAAAAGTGTAGCCTTAAGTGCATTCGAACTAAACATTGCAGCTTGTGAAGGTGTTTGGTCCTATTAATCGTCAGGAAAAATTATAGTTTCCGTTCTTAATACTGTGCGAGAAAAATTATGCGTAGTTGTTTTGAGCTGTCGAAATTGCATTGTGCACGCCGTATTCGATCAATCTTACTTACTTACTTACTTATATGGCGCTTACAACCGTGGGTTGGTTTTGGCCTCGTATAAGAAATTGCGCCAGCCATTTCTGTTTTGAGCTTGCTGGCGCCAGTTGGAAACACCAAGCGTGGTCAGGTTATCCATCACCTGATCCTTTCAACGAAGATGTGGGCGTCCTCTTCTGCGTTGACCACCACCGCGAACCAAATCGAACATTTTTTTTCACTGGAGCTTAACTATGCCGATGTCAGCGTACAGCTCATACAACTCGTGGTTCCATCGAATTCGGTACTCGCCTTTGACGCAGATTGGATCTTACGAAGGATCGAAGGCACCCAAAGTCTTTTCATCAGAACTGCTCAACGTCCAGGTTTGTGCTGTATATAATAGGACGGGCATGATTAGTGACTTAAAGAGCGTGAGTTTTGTTCGAGAGAGAGAGAGGGCTCGGCTTCTCAATTGCTTACTTAGCCCAAATAAACACCTGTTGACAAGAGTTATTCTTCGTTTTATCTTAATACTGACATCGTTGAAAGAGTTAATATTGGATCCCAGGTAGACGAAGTCCTTAACCACCTCGAAGGAGATGTTGTCAACAGGTTTCCAAGACGCTGGGACTGTTTATTTGTTGACACTAGGTATTTCGTCTTATCTGCGTACACTGGAAGACCCATTCGACTCGACTCTTTCGCTAATCTGGAGAATGCTGCACTGACTTCGCGCGTATTATGGCCAATAATATCGATATCATCAGCATACGTCAGCAGCATAATTATATTCTAATAACTTTTGTAGAATATAGTGCCACTCGGATGACCTTCTCCATCATAAGGTTGAAAAAGTCGCACGATAGGGAATCACCTTGTGGCGTCCGTGGCGTAGTTGGTTAAAGTGCGTGGCTGCTATGTCAATGAACCTGGGGATCCAGGTTCGAACCTCAGCAGCGACAGAAAATTATTTGAATTAAAATAATTTTTCTGTACGGCCGCCAACTCTCTGCAGACAATTGCAAGCCTCAGAGAGTAATCAAAAATGCCATGTAAAGCTTTTTGAGAACAAGAACATTGCGTTCATCGCCGTTCGGAGTCGGCGTTAAGCCTGTAGGTCCGGTTCTCAGTCAATTGTGTACAAACTTATCAGTTATTCAGTTATTTTTTTTTTTAGGGAATCACCTTGTCTGAAACCTCGTTTGGTATCGAATGGAGGAGTGAGATCCTTCCCGATCTTAACTGTGCTGCTGGTGTTGCTCAGTGTCATTTTACAAAGACGGATGAGCTTTGCAGGAATACCAAATTCAGACATGGTGGAGAATAGATGATTCCGTATTGGAATGTCCAAGGCGGCTTTGTAATCGTTAAAAAGATGTCGTGTGTCGACTTGTTTCTCTAGGGTATTCTCCAAGATTTGTCGGAGCGTAAATATCGGGTCTATGGTGGATTTGCCAGGTCTGAAGCCACAATGATAAGGTCCAATCAGCTGGTCTACGATGGGCCTCAGTCTTTCACAAAATATGCTCGACAGGACCTTATATGCGATATTAAGAAGGCTTATCCCACGGTAGTTGGCGCAAATTGTGGGATCGCCTTTTTTGTGGATTCGGCAGAGCACAATGAGGTTCCAATAGTTTTGAATGCATTCTTCCAACCATGTTCTGCATAGAAGCTTATGAATGCCTTCAAATAGAGTTTCGCCTGCATTCCTAAAGAGTTGAGCAGGTAAGCCATCGGCTGCTGCGGCTTTGTTGTTTTTAAACCGAGCTATAGCTTTCAAGACTTCACTATGGTCGGGCAGTGGAACTTCAACGATGTCGTCCACAATTGGGGTTTCCGGGATATCATCTCTATTGGCAGGATTGTTGTCGTCGTCACCATTCAGAAGTCTAGAGAAGTATTTCCTCCACATCATCAGTGTACTCTGGATATCTGTCACTAGATTCCCATTTTCATCATTGCAGGAAGAGGCCCCGGTCTTGAAACGATCGGCCAGGCGTCTTATTTTCTCGAAAAATTTTCGGACCACATTCCTGTCACCATGCATCTCAATTTTCTCGCACTCACGCATTTCCGCTTCTCTTTTATTTTGCCTGAAAATGCGCCTTTCTTCCCTCCTCTTCTTTTTGTATCGCTCTTTAGCAGCACGCGTTACAACCGACTGCAGGGTGGCTTTGTAGGCGGCGTCTTTTTCTGCAGTGACGTTGCGACACTCCTGGTCGTGCCACTGGTTTCGGCGAGTTCCACTCCGCGCATATATCGTTGATCGAAGGAGTGCTTTCTTGAAGCAGGAGTGAGAGTCGAGTAGCGAAGTCTTCGGCTGTTTGTTTTGATTGCAGCTTTTCGACGTCTAGCTTTCTCTGTGCTGGATTGCGCGCATTCTTGGTCGCTCAGAGACGTGTACGGATCTATGATCCGAGTCTATATTGGCACCACGAATCGTGCGTACATCTAAAACACTGGAAGAGTGCCTTCCGTCAATCAAAACGAGATCAATTTGGTTGCGCGTCTTTTGATCAGGAGACAGCCAAGTAGCTTTATGAATATTGAGATGCTTGAATCTAGTGCTACTAACGACCATGTTTTGCGCTGCGGCAAAGTCAATCAGCCTCATTCCGTTATCGGATGTATTGTCGTGGAGGGGCTTAAGTTTCCGACTGTTCGACCAAAGATATTTTCTTTTCCCACCTTGGCGTTGAAGTCACCAAGCACGATTTTTATGTCGTGAAGGGGGCTGCGCTCATAGGCCTCTTCAAGGTTCTCGTAGAAGCTGTCTTTGGTCTCATCGTCCTTATCTTCTGTCGGAGCGTGCGCAAAAATCAGGCTTATGTTGAAGAATCCTGCCTTGACACGGAATATGGCAAGTCGTTCGTTTACAGGTGTGAATCGCAGGATATGATGCCGTAGTCTTTTGCCAACCACGCATCCGCATCCAAATTCGTGCTTCTCCGCATGGTCACTGTAGTAGATATCACAGGATGCTTGCCGAGAGCAACCCTGTCCCTTCCATCGCATTTCTTGGATTGCAGTGATATCAGCTTTGTATCTTAGCTCTAAGATATCTATCAGTCAATCAATCAGCTGAAAATAAGTTTGCTAGAAACTCTCTTCTATACAGTACTAACTGAAGCTTCAAATCATGGAAATATTAGGATGTTTCCGATTCTCTTCGTCCGAAATTCGTTGGGAAGAAAATTGCACTGCAGTCGATCAACGTTGATTGGAAAGCTTCGAACACTTTGCAAAAAAAAAACATTCCTTTTAATCATTTCCTAGACATAGTCAGCTTCGTCTTGTGTTTGCCAGGCACTTCCGCGACCATTGAGCTAGTGTTAGCTTTTATTAATAAAATTTGGACCATCGAGAAGACACGATTGCAAATCAACACGCTGAAAAATATAATGTGAGTTGATTTTTTTTCCTTTTATCACAAAAGTAAATATAATTCAATTCCACAATATAAATAATTTGGATTCGTCAAGTACAACTTGTAAATTTCATACTTGGAAACCTTTGAATTGCTGAAATCAAGCTTCAAATTACTTGAAGAAATTGTTAACAAAGAAAAATACACCTTCAAAATGAAAATGAAACCAATGCCAAGCCAAGTGCTAGTACTTCTTCTTCAAATGTTGATTTGTCGAACGTAGGAAGTTGTGGATTTTAATGTTTGATAGTTATGTATTAGTTATGTACTCGATAGTTATGTGGCGTCCGTGGCGTAGTTGGTTAAAGTGCGTGGCCGCTATGTCAACGAACTTTGACAGGTTCGAAAATTAAATAGAAAATTATTTTAATTAAAATAATTTTTCTGTACGGCCGCCACCTCTCTGCAGGCAATGGCAAACCTCAGAGAGTAATAAAAAAAAATGCCATGTAAAGCTTCTTGAGAAACGGGGAACATTCCGTTCATCGCCGTTCTGAGTCGGCGTTAAGCATGTAGGTCCGGTTCTCAGTCAATTGTGTACAAACTTAATAACGCGCACAACACATTTGTTCATAAGAAGCTAGGTCAAAGTCAAGGGCTGAAATGGCCAGTTATTTATTTATTATTAGTTATGTACTCGCAATATTTTTTAAACTGTCTTTTATCTATCGATATACATATGTATCTTTTAAACTATATTAAAAGCACAGAAGTAGTCAAATTAACGTATTGCATATCAATCCGAAATTTCGAACCAGATTCCGAAATCCATTCCAAAATTTCACCAAAAATAGTTGGTCACATTAGTTATAACTGAAATGTGGTGGAGCTGTCCTATACTCAGGCTCACTTCACAGCTTGCCTCCTTGCAGATTGATCGATCGTAATGAAAAAGTTATTAATTGATTCTAGCATTGATTATTTGATTATCTGTTTATTAAAAAACAGTTTTTAATTGAGCACTTTTTTAGCCGCCACTGTGACCAACTTCGACTTATAATATGCGATCTCTTCACTCAACCACACCGACGACTTTTACCTCTTCCTTTTAGCCGTAGGCAATGAAAAAGGAAACCAAGGAAGTACATACAAGCATTAAAAAAGGACTGCATATAAATGTATGTTTGTGTGTGTGTGTAGTAATAATGAACTGCAGCGCTCACAGCAACCATGAGCAACCAACAAGAACAACAACAACAACAACAACAACAACAACAACAACAACGATAAGAACAAGAAAGTGAATATGAGCTGCAAAGTTGGTTTACAACCCGTACAAAATGCGATACGTAGAATTTGAAGCGCACGTGAAAATGAATCCTTGGGCGAAAAACCGAGCAAACTCACAACCACAGACGCACCAACGCACACTTATACAACACTCGCACAGCTGCACCTTCTTCGCTGCACACACACACATGCACACAGGTACACTAGCTGCCTATAAAAGCTGTCCGCGCTATTTAAGCTCACAATTGTGGCGGGCGGGGTGGGCTTTGCTATATTCACATCATTCGGGACACAACATCCCAATCAGGCTTCAACAGCCACATCCAGGATAAGCTTGTTCGTTCACTCACTAGTGCCTTATGCGGATTTTAAGTCATGCTTATAGCTCCTCTGCTGCTGCTGCTGTTACTAGCCGCAAGCTGCGATTGCATTCGAGAAAGCGCTGGGCAAAGAAGCAATGGCTGCGGTGACGGCGGCGGCAACAGGCATAATGTGAAATTAGTTTGGGAAGTCGCAGGATATGCGGATGTGGCACAACAACAACACCAACAATAGCACAACAGCACCAACAAAAATGAAAATAAAAATGATGCAACTACCACATTGTGATGTTGTTGCCACAACCAATGCAATTGTTGCTGCTGTTGAAGATGATGCTGAACTTAATGAAACCAAAACCAAATGTTGAGTATAAAGGAGCTACCAGGATGTGCCTCATTTGGTACTCTGACTGTTTGCCTGCCTGCCTACTTGCATTATGCGGATGTAAGAAGTAACAGCAGCAGCAGCAGCCGCCGCAGCAGAAGAGGCACCATCTCTGGTTTCTATGAGTACTCGACTGCACTGGCGGCAGCTGGCGGCTATGGAAAAGCTCTGCTAGATTTTATATTTCTCAAATTATGAGCATATCCCATGCGTTTAAAGGGAAACCTCATGTGTAGTTGTTTTTTTTTTTTTAAGTTTCTTTTGATGTTGTTGGTGTTGCTTTTTTGTTGTTGTTGTTGTTTTAAGGAAAGGATTGCTCGGGTAACGTGATGCTGTTGGCTGGCTTAAGTTGTTGAGCTAATGTGGCTGTAACTGTGGTAATAATTTTTCATAATTTGATGCATGTTTTTCTCTGGCTGTTCGGTTGAAGAACGTATTCCAAAAGAACTGTATTATTTCTTGTAAGTAATGTTGCGATTTATTTAAGTTTTATGTAGGGAGTCAGATTTTTTGTTTTTCAATTTTAAATCTTTTAACATTTCTTTACTAAACCACGATACAAAAAACTAAACAAATTTTGTAAAACTCCCATAACCTTTGAAGAAAGTAGGTTATATCACTAGTTTATAGCCAAATGCACCCATTAGAGTGACTCTTTGTTGGCCTTGGTTTTCGAGATATAATCCTTTTATTTTTTTTTATAATTTTCCACACACTTTTTATTTGCTATGATGGGAGTCGTCCCCAGTTGTAGATGACAGCGTTGAAGTTCCGCTACCCGACCATAGTCCGCTGGTCTTGAAAGCTATAGCTCGGCTTAAAAACACCAAAGCCGCAGCAGCCGATAGTTTACCTGCTGAGCTCTTCAAGAATGGAGGCGAAGCTCTATTTGAATGCATTCATGAGCTTCTATGCAGAAAATGGTCGTAAGAATGCATTCCAAACTATTGGAACCTCAGTGTGCTCTTCCCAATCCACAAGAAAGGCGATCCACAATTTGTGCCAACTACCGTCTGATGAGCCTTATTAATATCCCATATAAGGTCCTGTCGAGCGTATTATGTCAAAGACTAAAGCCCATCGTAAACTAGCTGATTTGACCTTATCAGTGTGGCTTTAGATCTGGCAAATCCACCATAGACCAGATATTTACGCTACGACAAATCTTGGAGAAGACCCTAGAGAAACAAATCGACACACACCATTTTTTTAACGATTACAAAGCCGCCTTCGACAGTCCAATACGGAATCATCTTTATTCACAAGCTCATCCGTCCTTGCAGAATGACACTGAGCAACACCAGCAGCACAGTTAAGATCGGGAAGGATCTCACTCCTCCATTCGATACCAAACGAGGTTTCAGACAAGGTGATTTCTTATCGTGCGACTTTTTCAACCTGATGATGGAGAAGATCATCCGAGCTGCTGATTTGAGACGCAGTGACACTATATTCTACAAAACTATTATGCTGCTGGCGTATGCTAATGATATCGATATCATTGGCCATAATAATACACAAACCTGGACGTTGAGCAGTTCTCATGAAAAGACTTTGGGAGCCTTCGAGAGAAAGTTCCTCAGTAAGATCTTCGGTCCACTCTGCGTCAATGGCGAGTATGAGCTGTACGCTGATATCGACATAGTTAAAATCGAGCGGCTTTGCTGACAAGGTTATGTTGAGCGAATGGAAAACGACACTCCAGTGAAAAAAATATTTGATTCGGTGCCCGGTGGTAATTACATTTCATGTAACGTGGACACCTCCCAGCAGCACAGTTAAAATCGGGAAGGACCTCACTCCTCCATTCGATACCAAACGAGGTTTCAGACAAGGTGATTCCTTATCGTGCGACTTTTTAAACCTAATGATGGAGAAGATCATCCGAGCTGCTGATTTGAGACGCAGTGGCACGATATTCTACAAAAGTATTATGCTGCTGGCGTATGCTGGTGATATCGATATAATTGGCCATAATACGCGCGAAGTCAGCGCAGCATTCTCCAGGTTAGCGAAAGAGTCGAGTCAAATGGGTCTTGTAGTGAACGCAGATAAGACGAAATACCTAGTGTCAACAAATAAACAGTCCCAGCGTCTTGGAAACCACGTCACTGTTGACAACATCTCCTTCGAGGTTGTTAAGGACTTCGTCTACCTGGGATCCAGCGTAAACTCTTTCAACGATGTCAGTATTGAGATAAAGTGAAGGATAACTCTTGCCAACAGGTGTTACTTTGGGCTGAGTAGGCAATTGAGAAGCAGAGCCCTCTCTCGACGAACAAAACTCACGCTCTATAAGTCACTAATCATGCCCGTCCTATTATATGCAGCACAAACCTGGACGTTGAGCAGTTCTGATGAAAAGACTTTGGGAGCCTTCGAGAGAAAGATCCTTCGTAAGATCTTCGGTCCAATCTGCGTCAATGGCGAGTACCAAATTCGATGGAACCACGAGCTGTATGAGATGTACGCTGACATCGACATAGTTAATCGTATTAAAATCGAGCGGCTCCGCTGGCTAGGTCATGTTGAGCGAATGGAAAACGACGCTCCAGCGAAAAAAATATTCGATTCGGTGCCCGGTGGTGGTCAACGCAGAAGAGGACGCCCACATCTTCGTTGGAAGGATCAGGTGTTGGATAACCTGACTACACTTGGTGTTTCCAACTGGCGCCAGCAAGCGCAAAACAGAAATGGCTGGCGCAATTTCTTATACGAGGCCAAAACCGACCTTCGGTTGCAAGCGCCAGATAAGTAAGTAAGTAAGGACACCTCCCTTATTAGCTTTATTCCGAGTCGAGGTTCAAGGAATTGATGCCTAGGAGATAAATCTTCAGGACGTCAGTGCCATGCTTATGTATATACGACGTCAGTCATACCTCTCCTAGTCGTCACTTCCATGACTCCAGACGCGACCAGCGCCCTGTCATAGTAGTTTCAACACCGGTCGCGCAACGTACTTATGTGTATATTTAAATTAATAAATATACGGTATGGATACCAACCAATGCTGGAACGCAACTGTACCAATTGTGGATGATTAGTTGGGTCACCATCCACATTTATTGGTGGAAATCGAGACCCATCTAAACTCTCTGACAATTTGAGGGCATTGCCACCAAGTTCATTAAATGCAACTTCACGCCGATCTCACAGACATGTTCGCGACATTGAACTACAACAGCCAGCACGATACTCCTCGAAGGGCCAGCCCTGCGATAGTCTCCCCGGGCAAAAGGGATTTACCTCGGCAAACACTTATTATAACACCAACACATCCGCATTTATCACTTTTGAAAGTGAAGGAAAAAGCCACCACTACTTGGACTTACAGAGTAGACCACATCGCACTTGACTGTGTTTGACACAAGGTCGCCACTTTTTGCTCCATTTCAATACTGATACTCCAAGGTTACTAAGATAAGCTTTTCACACTCGGAGTACCCAATATGACACTTCTTGATTATCATCGTTTTACCAGCCTTATAAGATTACAAGACTTATAAGACTATCCAGAGACCTCAATGCGAAATGTATCAGTGGATACTGTGACAGTACGTCTGTCGAGCGCAACGACTATCCCCGTGCTAACAAATTTTAAGGATCATTGCTATTCCTTCGTAGGCATACGCACCGTTGATCAAGTCAACGGTTCACCTACTCCCCAGATTGGGCGACCAACTACAGGATCTGGGTAGTCCCTCTACATTTACACAGGATAGGGCGAACCCGTTGCCTGTGACCATCCTCCTTTATCCTGGTTTTGGACAAGCTGCTCGTGAACAGGTGGAGTTGGTGCCCGGTGGTGGTCAACGCAGAAGAGAACGCCCACATCTTCGTTGGAGGAATCAAGTGTTGGATAACCTGACTATGCTTGGAGTTAAGCCAGATAAGTAAGTAAGTTAGTAGGGAGTCATTGCGTTTATCTATATTTCTTGTTGTACAGCTCCAGATTTTCTGAGTCCATTCCACAGCGTTAATTTTTTTAATATCGTAAAACAACAACATTTCCCCCGCTGCCTACCCCCAAGCACGATGCCTTATGACTCTCCAAATTTCTTATCCTTGTTCTAACAGTCCATCAAGACGAGATTTTCCGTTACCCTCCCGCGACTTTCACTAAGTTTGTAGCAAACACGGTATTATTTTTGTAGACTTTTGCATCAATGCATAGTCCTGGTGGAATAGCACTTTTTTCTTTGTCAAATGTGGTCGCTTTTGCTTCAAATCGGTGTCGAACAGTACCGCACAGCATACACCGACGATCTTTGCGCCTTTTTCGAGGTTATCGATATGGATGATTCCGTGTGTATCCCAAAAATTTGTGGCCAATACTTTGTCGGCCGATAACCCCATTTTGCCTTTTCGTCCTCGATTCACCAGTAGCCTTTGTTTCAACTGTTCATTTATGGTGTATTGTCGTGGCTCCATGTTTCGTCCATGGTTACGAAACTGTGTGAAAAGTACTTGTTATTAAATTTGAACATCGCCAAAGATCAATCACTTGAAGTTGTCACACAGTCGCGGTTGTTTTCAATAGAGATGAAAGTCGACACCCATCTGGCAGATAACTGTCTATTATCTACATCATGTCATCGCATGAATTTTATAGACGAAAATCAATAAATCACTTGTCAACGTTTTTCGACACCTGAAGAAGCGGTTGATGCGTTCAAATCAAATGTTTTGGAGCTTCCTCAATCGGAGTGGAAAAAGTGCTTCACATCTTCATGGAGAATATTTTAAAAATTGATTAATCCATTCTGATTGTAAATATTTGGTTTTATTCGTCTATGTCAAGACTTAAATGTCAACCCTCGTATAATCAGACAATAAATCAAAAATAATTAGAATTTGCTTTTTGGGCCCATCTAAATAAGCCTTTTTTTATTGAGATATTTCAAATCTATAATTATAAGCCAGGACATTCCCATGATCTACCCATCTATCCAGCTCCATCCTTACCATATGGAAGTTTTCGATTTTCTTTCCAGCAGAGAATGAACAGTGATGTCATAAATCGCCTAATATGCGAAGGGCGTTCTATACTACAGCTTAATGTTAAAGCGCTTAACAGAAAAACTCCACGAAATCAAATTCACGGATCATACAAGTCTAACACTAAGATGTAAGGAACAAAACACAGCTAAAAAAAAAATGTAATAAATGATATAAACCAACAAGTAATGCAATCAAAAGCGTTAAAAACCTCGTTGCGGGGCACACTTAAAACTCCCCATCGATAAACGCAGCCACAGGGGTGGGTAAAAAAAAAAATTTACAAAGTAAAAGTAATTCACATGAAGTGCTCCATGAGCAACACGATGATGATGATTCCAACGACTGATTAAACGCTATTTTAGCATAAATTTTAATGCCACAGCATGTCCTCGTTTCACACACTTACACACACACACACACACACACACACACAGCTATAACAAACAAGCACTGGCCGGACGAGCGCACCCGCCTTCAAGCATTGCTCCATCAGTGACCAAAAATCGTCGATGGGGATAAACGGGCGCGCGCGCGCATGTGTCGTACATTTGCCCCAGCTGACAGTTTATTATGTTTGAGCTTTTTGCGGTCAAAAATGGCAGACTTTGTTTTGTAAAATGTTTTGTTCCTTTATATTTTCTTGTGTGGAAACACATTTTTCACTGTTGTATTTTGGTCTGCTCTGTTTGCTGCTGGGTTCACGCTTAACATACAACCATACAATCAGTTGTTATACTCATTTTGGTTTGTTTTTTGTGTTGTTTTTTTTTTTTCTTTTAGTTTTGGGCATTGGCTTCATTTGAAGCTTAAGCGCCTCAAGGTATGCTTGCAAAATCCAAAAAGTTGCCCTCACCAGCGCACCTCCACCGCCTACAACACGATTGGGCCTCATCATGCACAATCTTATGAGCCGCCATTGTCGCCTTGTTGTTGTTGTTGCTGTTGTTGTTGTTGTTGTTGTTGTTGTTGTTTCCTTTCGCCTTCGTTCGGCCTCCATTCTGCTCAGCGCTCGGGCACACACAATAATGAGAAAATTTATTTTATTTATCCTCAGGCCAAATTCGCAGCGCATCCAGAGTAGCCTCAGGGCCAGAGCTGCTTGTTGTTGTTGTTGTTTTGGGTTTTTTCTTTCATCGTTCATCACATCCTTCGCTGCTGGTGTAACGAACGAACGAGCTGCAGGTTTTTGTGGCCTTTGTTCCGCTGGATTTTTGTTTGAATATAAAAAGAAGAAGAAGAAGAAAAGTTCATGAGGGGCACGGCAGAGAAAAAGAAAAAGAGAGAGAGAGAAAAAAGGAAGAAATTACACCAAATAAAAATTGAGTGGTAGAGAGATACGGGGCTAAAGCAGCCCCCAAAATAATGCAACAAAAGCACTTGCGCCGCGTTTGACCAAAAGCAACATCCAGCCGCTGGTTTCATCTCATCAATTTTTCTCATAAGGTCGCCATCTCTGTGCTCATGTTTAACTAGGGAAGGGTTGCCAGGTGTTCAATTGTCCTTGAATAAATCAGTAGGAATAAATGAGTAGGAAGAAATGACAAAATAAAGCCAAGAATAGAAATATTGCTATATAAACATTTTCGACAAGGTTTATCTTAAGCACTTGTATTGAGTAGAATTGGAGATTGTAGGGCTGGAACGGTACAAAAACTGAGATTCACTCACAAATTTGAAAAAATTTATTCTTAAATCATTGATCAGAGTTGTTCTTAATAAATGTCACCACTATCTAACTAAAAACACTCTCATAAACGAACAACTGCGAGAAATCATCTATAAAAATGCTCATTTGGCAACCCTGTCGATAGCAGAACGGCATCAGTGGCCAAGATTCTACTTAACCTCGGGTATTTTATTTTCGTTAATAACAATGTAGAGCAAATGCAGTCGAGATCAACACGCTGGTTTCATGCTGCCACCGCTTGAAGCCGCTTGAAGACAGACGAATGAACGAACGAACGAACGAACTGAATTTGCCTGAATTCGTAGGTAATTGTAACTGGTGCGGAAATATTGAGCGACAGTGGAACTGACAAATTTCTTCGGAAAGCATTTATTGCTTAGAAATGCTATTAAAAAAATAAAAAAGAAACCCTTTGAAAATGAAATGCATTTGAAATTGGATCTTAACTGCATCAATTCAGTTAGTAAAAATTAAAAAGTACTGGTTCTGGTAAAATAGAATGGCTCCGTGACTAAAGCTTAAGCTGTGCATTTTAGATAATTATGATCTCTAATAAGTCAGGAATACGTATCTGAAATTTAATTAAACTAGTAAGAAATTATCTTCGTCTGGGCCGAAATTAAAAAACCCCCACAGCCAAACCGAAGTATTATATATTCAAAGTCTTAAGTAGTGTTTATTTGTAAAAACATTTTCGTCAGCGTTTTAACAGAAAATATTCGTTTTTGTTTTTTGATAAAGTCACAAGTCACTTTGTATGGGAGGTAGGCGTGGTTTCTCTTGATTTCGTAGAATTATATACTCAGAGTTTATATTAAAGCTTATTTGCTTATAAGTCCATACACGGGGTTTTCCAATAGGGACTTGACAACTTTGAATTAAATTTCTGAATGCACCCTTTCACCAGTCATCAAACTGTTACTGTCAATTTATTCAGTAAACTCAACATTTTCGGTAAATTACACGAACCAACAACGTCTGCAAATTATAAAAATTTACTTCCGAAATTCGGAGTCGGTGATCGCAACTTTAAGAGCGTTAACTGCAATTTTCGGTCGTAATTCTCGCCCTAGTAGACAGACAATAACAAGTTTAGTGCAAAAATTTGATTCCATATATTCGTTGTGTGATGTTGCCGTGCCAGTGAGACAACGGCTTGGTCGAAGTGTCGAAAATATCGCTGCCGTTCAGGCATCCGTAGCAAAGGATACAAAACAGTCAATTCCACGGCGTTCTCAAGAATTGGGCATCGCCCAGACCTCTTTATGTCGAATTTTGAGTAAGGAATTTGCTTTACACCCATATAAGACCAAGCTGACTCAAGAATTAAGCCGATGAACCATTTGAAGCGACTTACGTTCTCCGATTGGGCTCTGGAAAAGATGCGCCAAGATGATGAATTTCATCGCAAAATCATCTTCAGTGACGAAGCTCATTTTTGGCTCAATGGGTTCGTCAATAAGCAAATATGCGTTATTGGTCGGGTGAAAATCCACATGTGCTTCATGAATCACCACTTCATCCACAAAAAATAACTGTTTGGTGCGGTTTGCATGCCGGCGGCGTCATTGGACCATATTTTTCTCGTCGACGATAACGATCGTAACGTTATTGTGAATGGCAATCGCTATCGCGCCATGGTTATCGATTATTGTTGGCCCGAATTGGAAGATATGGACTTGGACGACATGTGGTTCCAACATGCCACACAGCACACATTACAATCGATTTATTGAAGAGTAAGTTTGATGAGCGTGCTATCTCAAGAAATGGGCCAGTCGATTGGCCACCTCGTTCGTGAAATGCCTCTAGAATATTTTCTTTGCGGCTACATCAAGTCATTGGTCTCTTCTAACAAGCCGACGACGTTGGAAGAGCTTAGAGCCAACATTGAAGGCGAAATAGCGGCCGTTTCGGCTGAAATGCGTGGCCGAGTCATCGGAAATTGGGTCCAACGAATCGACCGCTGCACACGTTATTAATTTTTGTGTAATTAACAAATCGTCGCATTCCAAATATGAGAACATTCTCCTCAGTTTTTAGACGAATGCGGGAAACAGGGAGTGTTACGAGCAAAACCTGTGAACAGCATGTGCAAAGTTATAGTGTCGATGACTCAGACCGCATTTCAGCCGTTATCCGGTAATAAGAAAAGAAAAAATGGTCCCCTATCACGACATACTGGTGAAAGAAATCTTGTAAAGTAATTATTCTCCAAGACTGCAATTTTGTCAATGGATGTGGAAGCCAGAAATTTCCTTTCAAGAATTTTATGGACTGATGAGTCCCAGTTTACAAAAGACAGATGTTTTAATTATCACAACGAGCATCACTGGGCGCATCAAAACCCTCACGTAACTCGACCTGATTCCTCACAAATAAAATTCAAAGTGAATCTTTGGGCTGGGCTTTTGCGAAGCCATCTAATTGGAACATTTTTTTTTTCAATGCAACCTTAAATGGCGAAATCTACCTCAATTTTCTTAACGACACTCTACCAGAGCTATTGGAAGGTGTGCCTTTATAGAATAGGTGCGCTATAATTTTCCAACATGATGGAGCTCCGCCCGATTATAGGCGAAACGTTAAGGTTGGACAGAAACTATCCAGTTGGCTGGATTGGAAGAAATAGTTCAATAAGATGGCCTTCAAGATCCTCCGATTTAACTCCATTGGATTTTTTGTGGGAAAAGATGAAAGCTCTCGTCTATGCAGAAGAACTTTCATCGAGAGAACAGATGACCGAACGGGTAAATACAGCTGCTTCACTAGTACAACAAGAAATGAACGGAACTAACCTCAAACATGCAAAGAGAAGAAGAAGCATGTATTGTATTGTATCAAAACAATGGAGGACATTTCGGACCTATAATTTTTCTTTTTCATCCATAAAATAAAAAACAGTGCAACTAGTTATGCAGTAGATAACATCGTTGTTATCTAATAAGTGTAATTTTTTTCGTACAACAAACTTTTTTATTTTTAAAGATAAGTTGATATTTTTGATGTTATTGAAAAAAGAATTGAATAAATTACAAAAGTGATACTAAAAAAAATTCAATTTATTACGTGTAATTCTGAGAAATTTGCACTCAAAGTTGGAATTTAATAGTTTCAACCGATTGATTTCGTCTTCACACGAGCACAACTCGGGAACGGTTAAGTCGGTGGGATTCGTTGATATACCGTTAGAAAGGTGATTTCATTGTCTTTACAATGAGTTCTCAAAATAAGTTATCTGTGAGTTAGTATTTTCTGCTAAAAGCAAAATGTGAATCAAAATCGTAGAATACTAATTAACCCTGTAGCTTCTAAGATTGAGAAAATAGACCCTCCATCCCATACGATTTTTTGCTCAATTCAACATCACCTTTTATCGCCTTACATTGTTCCACTCAGATGTGGGATACCCTGTATATCAAAATTCATATGAAAAATTTCAAGTCCATATATTAATTTTTGTGGAATTCTAAGAGATTTTACTGTTATGACTATCAAGTCACTTTGTGTGGGCGGTAGGCTTGGTTTTCATCCGATTTGACTCAATTTCGAACTTTATCTTTAGTTTTTAGATACAAGCATAAATATAGAATTGCTTGATGATTGGTTGATGATATTGCTTGATGATATCTTGAAAATTTCGGCTATGTGATCAAAGACAGACGGACAGACAGACAGACAGACAGCCATGGCTAAATCGACTCTGGTGGTGATGCTGATAAGGAATATATACACTTTTCTATACCTGCCATGCCTCCTTATGGGCGTTACAAACGGGGTCACAAAGTTAATATACTCCTTTTACGTTTTTAAAACTTGGGAGTATAAATATTTAAAAGTTTTTTGCCACTTGGACTCATTACACCCACATACTAATTTATTTGTCAATGACTCTTCGATTTATTTTCGTTCCACAGTCTTTTCATATCTCTTCGATAAACTTAGATACTTTGAGGCAGCGACTTAAAAAATCCCACAGGCTAAAATGCTGGAGTTTGTTGACGCTCCAGTTGGGCTGTTACAAAACGAGCGCTAAGGAGACCAGCGCCAATTTTTCTATATCCAACGACCGCGAAGTGAGACAAACAATGGACTCCAGCGGGCATATTTAAAGCAGCAACGATTGAAACCGAACAGAGCAGAGGAGTCTCTTCCTGCTAATAGGCCAAAGGGTGATGTTTTCGACTAGCTCGTGTTGGGATTTTGTTTTTTACTTACATATAATAAATTTCATATTTGCCCTGAACAAATAAAATTTAATATAAGAAATAAAACTAGTCAAAAATATAATTTTTCGATATGCAAAAAACTATTGTTGCTAGCACGGCAAGAAATCTAAATCAAACTCAAATTTGACCAGCGGCAGCACGTTCGCGTTTATGCCTCGAAAACAAGCGTTTTAACAAAGATTTCTAGCTGGGTTTGCAGTTTGTTGTAAAAGGAGTAGGTTAAATTTAGTATTTTCGCCATTAGACTCAAAACTTTGGTGGCGAGCAAAAACAAAAAAAAAAAAAAAATCAACATCATTTAGTTAGCAAAATATGTAGCCTAGTGTTATCAATATTATAAATGGAACTACTCTGTATATTCATTATTGCTCTTGAAACATTATTGCTCTTTTTGCGGCCTCTTGCCTACTTTTTTGCTTAATTTTTGCGTAAGCCACTTTCTACTACTATTCCTAAAGAGCGAGTTGAAAATATGGTAGGAAGTTGAAATTCCACAACTCACAACAGCACCACAACTCTTCCGCTTTATAACTTCCATATGCAAATAAGTGATCCACACAATTTGTACAATGTACCCGTAGCTAGCTAATGCAACAACTATGTACAACAACAACAACAACTACTATTATAACAATAATAATAGTAGTAATAATAATCCTTGGTAGTAGTAGGTACGTTTAAATTGGCCTCCTTGCTTTTGGCCAATTGCGCATTTTAACATGCGCTAAGTATGTATTTTAGAGCCAAGTTAAGTTGTGGCCAAAGCAAAGCAATGAATATTTATCGTAACCGCCGTGTTGTTGCAATTTTGTGCTGTTCATAGTTGGACAGTATTTTTGTTTTTATTTTTTTAGGTTTTCTTGCTAAAATCTATCTAGCAACACCACCAGCACAAGCCACACATTTTATCAAACACTGCATTATTTATAGTTGTTGCTGCATTTTTGTAAGATTTTCACAAATGATTTATAGACTTCATTGAATGCGGGAGGTTTTTGTATTTGCCTGGCTTCAGCAGTGTTTCGACGGGGGATTTCTTTTTTGTTTTGTTGATATATTGTTTTGTTTTGTTTTTTTTTTTTAAAAAAGGTAAGTGGTACCACCTAGTGGAAATAAATGAGGGTCAGGTTTGCCATGAAATTGAGATCTTAGTTGGATTTTCCTCTTTACCAAGCTCGAATGCTGTTATAAAGGTTATTTATGACCATAAATAGCATTTGACTTGAATAGAAAAAATAAATTAAGTACTTAAGATATGCAAACTATTATTCAATATCAGAAAACTATGACAAGATGCAAAGCGAAGAACTTACTTTGAAGTGTATATTTAAATGTATAAATGTGTTGTTTTATTTCCGGTAAATTAAACCTTAAGAAAAAAATTAATTTTCTTTACTTGAAAAATTTAAAACAAAAATTTGAGAGATCCTGATCAAGACGTGTGTCTCCAAATGAGTTTCAGTTCGGCGCAGTGAGCGAAGTGGATGTAGCACGGTGCATCAAAAAGATTAATTCAAATGCCACTGGTGTAGATGGGATCCCAATTAAGTTTATTAAATGTATTTTGCCATATGTACTCAGCCCACTTGCACATATTATCAATCACTGTTTTACCACCTCCAAATATCCTGTGCTATGGAAAGTAGCAACTGTAATTCCCATCGCAAAAAAATCTAACGCCTGTGAACCATCCGATTTCCGCCCAATAAGCTTATTGTCCTCGTTGTCCAAAATATGCGAGCACCTAATGGCTGAGCAAATTGTTCGCCACATAAACACGTTTGGCCTAATGCATAATTTGCAGTCGGGATTCCGTCCTGGACATAGCTGTTCCTCGGCTGTGGTAAAAATTCTCGATGACATTAGAGTACCATATGATAAGGGCCATCTGAGCCTACTCTGTCTATTAGACTTTTCAAAAGCGTTCGATACAGTGGACCATTTCTTATTGTGCAGAAAGCTCAAGCTTAATTTTGGTTTTTCTAATGCATCCGTTAGTTTCATGTTTAGCTACTTAAATGGCAGGTCTCAGAGAGTCAAGTTAAAAAACAATTTCTCGTCTTATAAAGGTACAACAAGCGGAGTTCCGCAAGGCTCGGTTCTTGGCCCAATACTGTTTACATTGTTCTTAAATGATCTATTTAATAAATGCAATCACGTAATCATGCATGCCTACGCTGATGACTTGAAGTTGTACATGTCCAGACCCATTAATCTCTCTGAAGATTTATGTGCGAGAGTTAACGAAGATTTAAATATAGTGGCAAACTGGGCCAAAGATAATATGCTGCATTTGAACCCTCTGAAATCGTATGTCTTACCTATATCAAAAATACCGTACTGGAATCTTGATGTTCCCCCCATTTTCCTCAATGACGTTGAACTAAAATTCGTAAGTAAAGCCACAAATCTTGGTTACCAAATAAACTCATCTTTGTCCTGTGAAGATCACGTAAACTCCTGCGTTCGAAAAACCTACTATGTGCTCAGAAATCTTCGGATGACTGCAGCATTTGTACCTGTTGAAACAAGGAAAAAACTAGTCTTACAGCTGATACTGCCAATCTTTTCTTATGCGGAAGTCGTTTATAGCAAGCTTGACGCGAGATCCACTCACAAAATGCAAGTTGTATTTAATAATTGTACACGATATGCTTACGGTCTTCAGAGGTATGATCATATAACACCATTTAATAAAGAATTATTAGGTCGTAACCTGTTCAGCTATCTTCAAGCTAGAAATTGCATTTTCTTGCATAAGATCATCACCTCCCGTTGTCCAAGATATCTTTTTGAAAAGTTAAAGTTTTGTAGATCAAACAGAAGCATGAACCTTGTTATTCCGAAATATAACTTCCAAAACTCAAGCCGATTGTTTTTCGTCAGTGCAATTAGACTATGGAATGCACTTCCAAACAACATTAAAATTATTTCGAACACTAAGGACTTTAAGCATTTAATTTTCAACTATTTCTCGTAAGTCTTTTTTTTTTCTCCTATTTGCTATCGTTATATCCTTTATTTTCACTTAAATTAATCCTTAATTTCCTTTCTCTTTTTAATATTTATTTTCGTATTGTTATATTAATGTTTTCGTATTTTGAGTCACCTTTCATTAAGGTGAAGTAATATAATTATATTTTTGAATTTAAATCTTTTATGATGACTCTAACTTTATTCATTTTAAATAGTTGTTATCTATAAATAAGCTTTTATCAATTCTGTATAAGAGGCATGTAAAAGATTAAATCTTAAATGTCAACAATTTTCTAAATAAATAATAATAATAATAAAAGATAGTTTGAAATATTATATATATTTATGTATATGTTGTACTATATAATTTACTCTGCTTTGCACCAACTCATGATAAATTCCATATATGACTTAATACACTAGAACGTAGACTGAATTATGAAAAAGAAAAAATTATGAACAGAAACCAAATCTTTAAAATTGCGATGCTATCACTTTGATATCATTGCAATCTCCCCATGTGCAAAAAAGTCCAAAATCACTGCTTTTTTTATAAAAAAAGGGAGTTGGCTTTGTCAAAGACGTACCCATAGTTTTTGACATAACAGCATATATTTATCGTTGTCCTTATTTTTGGCACAATGCCTTGCCATTGTTCCCAAACTTGTTCTCATCGTTATCCTTCTTATTATAAATATCATTATACATGTCCTACTCCTTGTCCCAACTCTTGTTTTTATCCATATCCAAATTCCTGACCTTTTCCTGGTTTGAATCCCTTCTTTATTCTCTTCCCACTACTTATTTTAGTCTTTGTCCCAATATTTGTTCTAAATCATTTTCAGAACTGTGTCAAAATGTTTGTTCTATTTCTTCTCTCAATCTTTATCCGTATCCTTTTTTCCACCTTGCCCTTAATCTTGTCGTGTGTCTTATGCTATGTTTACTCAAAGACTTTAGTTTGAGTTCAACCGAAGCTGTTCACACAGAGTTGCGTTGGCAGAATTGAGTTTAGTATGACATTTTTTTCTGTAACTCCGCACAGTACGGCCGAAGGCAGCATTTAGCGGCTATAATTCAAAAACCTAGTTGATCGACCTGAAACCTCGTACTTTGGGGTTTTTGGGGTGGCTGATCACGAATCCGACGTCAAAATTACGAAATTTAAAATGGCGGATCCAAAATTGCGTCGTTTTTGTGTTCATAATTCAAAAACCTTGAAAAATGGCGGCCAGATAGCGTTAATCTGAGGTCAAATTATGAAAGAGCATGAAAAATTACCATAGGGTACATGGTTTGAGCAAAATTAAAAAATTTCTTAGCGAACACAGCGTTTGAAAAATACAAGAGGGAGAGAGACATTTTGGGCCGTGAACGGTTAAGTGGTACTCTGGTGTTCCACATGGTACCTTATCATGATGCTGCAATCCACCTTTACTGTCGTTTCATAAAATTTACCGTATCACCAATGGAATAATAAATCCATGCAACGTTTTTTTATTATTGATGCATTTTCGCTGCATTAAGCGGTTGCCTCGACCTCGTGGTGTTGAAGTGACAAAAATATTCTTAATTTTTTTTCGTTATGGAGTCAAGGAAATAAGAGGACTGTTTCCTTTATGTTCTTAAAGAACATTTTGCGTATCGCTTCTCCTGAGCAGGTAATAATTCCGGAACAGAATTAGAATCTATTCCAAGCCAGGGAATAACTTTAATGTACATGCAACTAATAGTTGTACGCTAAGGAGAAGTATTTCAACCTTAAATTCAACTTCAACTGTTTTCCAATCGCGGTTTTTACCTATTTGATCGTATTTTGGATATGATTCTTATAAGGATTTATAAATTTTAATTTAAACCAAGTGAAATTCTTGCTCAAGTTCGTTTACTGAAATTTGATTTGAGCCTTCATACAAATATTTCTCCCAGAAATCGACAGAGCGCACCCAAAACCTTTGATATTAGCTATGGTTAAGGTACTCTTTACATATCCATGGAACCATTCAAGAACGATTCTCAAAAAAGATCCTAAAAAATTCCATAATGAGTTAAAATGAGTGCTAAGTTAAAAACGAATGATTTTTCCATCCTTTGTCTACAATTTTTGAGTTATTATCAATTAAATCATTTTTAAATAGTATATTTAAGTAGTTTTAGTTCAACCTTTCCGTTTTGTAAGGCGGAGCACATTATTTTTTGCAATGAAAAATCATAGCAAAATTCAATAAATGCATATCACATAATTTTATATTCATTTATTCATAGAGAAAAGGTTAAGCCACTATCTAAATAATAAAACATATCTTATCAAAAATAATTTCCATTTGGTTTCGTATAAAGTAAATTCTCTGGATTCTGAATTTTAACTAGTTTCCAAAAATAAATTCCATTAAAATAATTATTTTTAATCCTTTTTGACATACAACAGATATAATGACTGAAAGCCACAAAAAAAAAAAAGAATTCGAATAAATGATGAGAAAAAAAAACATAACAAAATTACATATTATTTAATTTTCGAAATGAAAACTTTTGCAGAATTCAACATGTAGATGAATAAAAAGAAGAAACTTTTAAAATGAAAATGTGTGTGTGTGAAAGTATGTGGGCATGTGTGTGTGTATATATTACTCTGTGCGCTTGAGTGTGTTCAATGTAGGTGGTACAGTTAAATATATATAAACTAAAAATTAAGCATCAAAGTAATAGAAAAATGTTGCCATTTCAACTGCATCTGCCACACAACTGTACAATGTTCATCAATACCTAAAACAACAGCAACAACAACAACAAAAACAACTACAACAAAGAGTTAAACTAAAATAAACTAACTCTATTCATGCAATTCATTAAATCCAAAAAAAAAACAAAAAACACACTCGAGAAAAGTGTTAGTACACAGCAAATGTAAGGATTGAATTCATTAGTAATACCGCTGTTGAGTTTTTGAAGCGAAGCTTTTTACGCCTCGTTCTGCGATTTGCTAGAGTGAAATCAGAAAAAACGACACTTTTTCCGACACCTTTTTTCTTAGAATTGATATTGTTTCTTGCTTGCATCAATTGAACAAGAAAATGTTAAATTAAAAATAATTTCTTGCCCGCTGCAGGAATTGAACTCATGCCCGTTGACTGATAGTTTAAAGCTTAAGCCATCGAACCAAAACCCTTTGTTGATATATGTTGCTGATTCAATATCAAGAATTAACTGAAGCTATGTTGCAGTAGATCAAAATAATCTATTTATAGGAATTGTATTGGCTACAAGCCTTCATCTCCTACAATAACCATTAGCCAATACACAATAACCACTATAGATTGTGTATTGGCTATACAAACAAGAGTACTAAAAAACACAAATGTTGCTTCTACTTACTACTAGATGTCGTTACGCTACAAACAAATTTAATGATTTTTGTATATTTATTCCCTACAACTGAACAGGAGGGCCGGAGAGGGTTAATATGTATTATCAACCCCCATTATTTTTGCAAAGGGAACATTTTTCCCTTGAGGACCTATCCCCTCCGACCTCTCCTTACGGGTGCTCCCATACAAAAAAGAAAAACTTTGTTATATTAAAGTTTTAAATTCAAAAATTATTTTAATCGAAAAAAGGCATTAAATTCTCAAATCTTTGAAATTGCGAAAATGCTTCGCTTCTCTCGTGTGTCCCGTGACGCACCTGTGTTTTTTTTTTTAGTGTCTCTTTATTATCTAATTTTATATTTTTATTTTTTAGTATTTTTTTTTTTTTTAGAATATAGGGGTTTATAGTGTATTGAGGTGCTTTGTTCTTGTACATATTGGGAAAGACCGTGTTTTTGAAAGTTAACCCCCAACATTAGGCTGTCCCAAAAAAACTATTTTTTTTACTCAAGCATTTCTTGAAAGCTTATAGGTTAAAGAATTTCTGAGTTTTTTTTCAGATTTTTTTGAAGAGGTCAAGCTAATCGGATTTTCCCTAAAAAACAGGTTTTATTTTGGAGATAATTTGACCAACTTATGCTTGAAATTCAAAAAATTTAAAAAAAAACTTTTTTTAGGGAAAATCCGACTAGCGCGTCGCTCCCTTCAAACCTCTTCCAAAAAATTTGAAAAAAATCTCAAAAATACTGATTGGGTACATCTTCCAAACCTTGGAATTCGAAAAAAAAATTTCATTTGGGACACCCTACCCAACATGTCATTGGCACTTGGCTTCAAACTGTGGGAGTCGCACGCCATTTTAGCCTATCTGGTTAAGAAGTACGGCAAGAATGACTCACTATTTCCCATAGACCACAAGGAGTAGCACCCTGAGAAGCTCTGATCAAGAGCTTTGCATATTATTACTATCTACTGCTCTCCTCGAAAATGCACCCACAGAACCTGAAATATTCAAAAAAAGTAGAGTCCACCTTTGACGTTGGAAACCATGGCTATGTGGCTGGTGATAAGTGAGTATAATTGATATTTCTACTCTAGTAACCGTTTTGACCTTTGATTCTGTCAGTTTTAACATCAGCAAAAAGGTCACTCCTGACGTTTCCTGGAGTGTTCATTTAGAAGTTGCACAAGCCTTTGCCCATCCATCACGATTCCAGTTTCTTAAAGTTTCCATACTATCTTTCAAATTGACTAATTGAACTCATTCCTTTTGAGATAATTTAAGATGATTTTTGTGCACAAATCGGGCACTAGCTCAGCAATGGCTATTTGGTTTTTAATTGCCAAAGAGTTTGAGGTTTTTCAAGTAAACACAAAAAAAAAGGCCAGAGGCGTCACATCGCACGGTCTCGGAGACCAATTGACATCGCCAAATCTCGAAATTAGTCGTCCTGGAAATTTCTGTAGCAACAAAGCCCTAATTGGCCTTTGTGTGGCCTGTAGCCCCATCTTGTTGAAACCACATATCATCGAGATCCATATCTTCAATTTCAGGCCAAAAAAAATCGGTAAAGATACGGATTTAGCGCTCAGAATTGTCTAAAACGTTTGTTCCTTGAATTTTTTCAACATAAATTTGGACCAATGACACCACCAGACCATAATGTACACCAATCAGTCACTTTTTGCGGATGCAATGACTTCTCCAAAATAGTTCTCCAAAACAATTTAACAATTAACAGGTCAATATGCAGATTTTGCTTTGAGTGTACTGCCGGAATTAGTTTCACAGTACATGTGGACGTGCTTTAGTGGGTGTTTGTGTGCGCATATTTAAATTTATTTTATGTTGATCTCATGGTTCATGGCGTATGTATGTGTGTGTATGGGTTCATGGTTCATGTAACTAACTAACTACAAGGTACATGTGTCCATATCCTTCCGATTCATCACACAAATGACGATGTGTGATGAGTTCGCTTTAAGTTCAACCAATCAGGCAAACCATTAGTTGAAAGAGCAAAATCAAAAGGCTACATTGTGACCTCGATCCAACCTCACACCCTCCCATATGCCTCGTCTCAAATAATAACAACAACTCTACCTTTTTTTTTCGGCCCTCTTCGTCTCTGTAGTTAACTTAAAGAAAATGAGTTTTCCTCGTATAACCCTCGGGTGTCCGATCGAAAATTACAATTGAAAGTTAAATGTTATTGAAAAGTTTTTTGGTCGCTCAGCTTGGACGGAATTTCATTTCATTTCGTTTCATTTGCAATTCGTTTCGAATATATTTTGTATTTATTTAATACCGTGTGCAACAGGGATAATGTAAGTGAACACACATATGTACACCCACACGCACATTCACACACACTTTCATACCGCAAGGGGGGATCAGTTCTCAGAACAATCCTTCGGGCTTTACGAACCCGCGGACCCTAGTTAACACAAAATCCAGGCGCGTCTGACTCAGAATGAGCGGCTCCCTGGTCTGCGTCTGTACCGTAACGGTCGGCAGTTTTAATACCTGTCCGTAGGTATAAAAGGATAGGGGAAGGTCACCCTGAGAAAAAACCATTGTGTAGGAATGTCGGCTAAAAACATAACTACTCCAGGTGGTAACCACAGTAGTGGAAATCCACCCGTGGGAACTCCCACGGTCGGGGCAAAGATTCTGGAGGTCCCAACCAACATTCCATCCAACACTCTTTTTAAGAGAGCATCGGCGGCTGTAGGGAGTGAGCAAGCGGGCTCCCAGTCGTCGTCATCAAATTACCGCAATGCTACGGTGGTGGCTAACTTGGCTGCCGTAGCAGATAATGCTACAAGCAATAACGAAAGAGGTAGTACTCCCGGTTCCTCATATAGCTGGGAGACTCAGAACCCCTTCAAGGGTACTCCAAGGGTTGCGCGTTCTCCCCAGAAAGCGGCCGATAGAGCACATGAGCGTACACGCTCATCACCACCAGCTCTATCAACGCCACCAGCAAACTACGAGCAAGAAACGTCGGAAAATGATGTTCTTTCCGTCAAAATTCGGAAACTCGTGGAAATGATGGCCCCCCCTCGACGAAGCATCCACCAGCCTATAAGAGACCTCGTGGACGAAATTGCAGCATTGCACCAGAAGGCATGCAAAGAGCGGCACCAACAGGATGCCGCCAAAGCAAAAACATCGCAACCACGACAAAGGCAGAGTGTGGAGACTCAAACAGAGTCCACAATGCTTCCTACGTCAGGAACTAGCTCTACCAAGAGAGCAAGGGGAGAACAACGTGACCCCCAATCGCCGACACCATCCGCCAAGAAGAGGAAGCATAAAACGCCTCTTCAAGGTCAAGGTACGGTTCAGATTGCTGGGGACAAAATCCTCCAGGCCCATTCGAAGGCCAGCGTGAGTGAGCATAAAAAGAAGAACCCACCACGTGAGGAAGCGGTGAAACGGGGTGCAGTTGACAAAGCTAGCCAGAAGCAACTGCCGAAAGCAACTGAAAAGATTGCTACCCCACACGAGAGCACTGTCCAGAACCGGAAGTGGACAAAAGTTCGAAAAAAACGAAGGAAAGTGAGGAGGCCACCGCGAAAGGACGCCATCGTAATAAAAACGACAGGCGCAGCTTCCTATGCGGATATCCTCAGACAGGTGAAGGCTGAACCCCAATTAAAAGAGCTAAGCCAAAATGTCTGCGGCGTAAGAAAAACGGCCAAGGGAGAGCTCCTACTTCTCCTAGAGAAAACCTCGGACCCTGCTTCCGGAAAGTTCCAAAACGCAGTACAAACGGTGCTCGGAACCAATGCTGAAGTCAAAATCCTTACCGAAGTTATCCAAATAGAGATAAAAGATATCGATGAGGTCACAACGAAAGAGGAAGTGCTTGAGGCACTAAAACACCAATTTGCTGAAATAAAGGTGTCACCATCCAACATACTCAGCCTACGCAGAGCATATGGAGGCACCCAAACAGCAACAATTAGTTTGCCACCCGAAAGCGCCTCAAAGCTGACTAAAGCAGGCAAAATTAGAATAGGATGGGTTGTGTGCCGCATAAGGCCTAAAATACAACCCATGAGATGCTTTAAATGCATGGACTTCGGCCATGCTGCATCAAAGTGCAAGAGCGAAGAAGACTGCTCAAAGTCCTGCTTTAGGTGTGGCAGCTTGGGCCATCGAGCCAAAGCATGCGAAAACGCAGCAATATGCAGACTCTGCGTAAGACATGAGAAGTCTGACACAAAGCACGCGACAACGAGCATCAAATGTCCGTTTTACCAGAAGGCTTTGCGAGAGACTAAAGCACGATAAGGTTTTATCAGCTTAATCTCAACCACTGCGAAGTTGCACATGATCTCTTGAAGCAAAACGTACGGGATGTAAACGCCGATGTTGCCATCCTCAGCGAACCCTATCGTACTAGCAACTCCGGCGACCAGATTAGTGATAGATCTGGGAAAACATCCATATGGTACTGTGGCCAACGACAGCAGCAAATTAGAGACACAAAATCTATGAACTACTTCGTGAGGGCTAGACTGGGTGGACTCTATGTCTATAGCTGCTACCTACCCCCAAGCCTTACTCTACAAGAAGCCACGAATGTTCTAGAAGAAATAGCAGATGACGCTGTCGGAAGACACCCAATAGTTATCGCGGGTGACTTCAATGCATGGTCAACGGACTGGGGTTGCCCAAGATCAAAATCGAGAGGTCAAGCACTTCTGGAGGCGTTTGCGATCTTAGATATCGTCACGCTGAACTCTGGACAGCAAAACACATTTGAAAGAGCTGGGATGGGTTCCATAATTGACCTTACTTTTGTGAGTAGCAGCCTATTGCCAAAAACTGCCTGGCAAGTAAGCGAACACTACACTGGAAGCGATCATCACGCAGTCATATTCAGCACGGGAGACTCCGTCATAAGAAGGGTGTGCAAAAACCAGAGGAGATACAAAGAAAGCACTCTGGATACCGGCGTTCTAGAGGTCATGCTCGCAGGTATGTCTGCAACTGGCTATGCTAGAGACAAGGCCTCGCAAGTGATGAAGACCGTAATAAGAGCATGCGACGCCGCGATGGTTAGAAAAGGTAGAGGCAACAATCACCCGGCGCCAGTCTACTGGTGGACTGATGAAATTTCAAGCCTAAGAAGGTGCTGCATAAGAGCGAGACGTACATACTATCGCTCGAGAGGCACAGATGAATTTCTACCAAACCAGTGGCGTTTCAAAGCCGCAAGAACCCAACTTAGAAAGGCAATAAAAATGAGTAAATCCCATTGTTTCAACCAAATCGGCAACGACGCTGAACAGCAGCCCTGGGGCTTTGCATATAAGCTCGTTATGAAGAAGCTCTCTTCGTTTAGGCAACCAACACCTACGTGTCCCATACTGTTGAGGAACATAGTCCACACACTATTTCCACAACAACCCGACACGCCAGCACTAAACAGAGAAGTTGAAGCAGAGTTACAAAATTTTCAAAATGTAACCAATGAGGAGCTCCTAAAAATAGCCAAAGAAGTTGAAGACAATAAAGCCCCCGGACCTGACGGAGTCCCAAATAAGGTGCTCAAGATTGCGATAGAGCAGAAAATAGAGGTTTTCGTTGACCTCTACAACACATGCCTAAAAGATGGCGTCTTCCCACCAATGTGGAAGCGACAAAGACTTGTGTTGATCCCGAAGAATACTAGTTCCATAGAGGATCCATCGGCCTATCGTCCACTTTGTATGCTCGATACTGCCGGCAAAATCCTAGAACGATTGATAAGCAATAGACTGGGTGCGTCAATAGAAGATGCCGGAGATCTTTCCAACCAACAGTATGGTTTCCGCAAAGCTCGGTCCACAATAGATGCAATTGGAGCGGTGAAAAAAATTGCACTCCAGGCAATCTCAGGAACTCGGTGGTTGTACGGTGACAAAGAGTACTGTCTAGTTACAACACTCGACATAAAAAACGCATTCAATTCTGCGAATTGGACCAGAATACTGGAAGCTCTTGCGCGCTTTAGCGTTCCCTTCTACCTTCGTAGAATCATTCGAGATTACCTCGAGGATAGAATTCTCTACTATGAAACAGAAGGGGGTACTGAAAAGTATAAAGTTACTGGCGGAGTCCCACAAGGATCAGTGTTGGGTCCAGTCCTATGGAACATAATGTATGACGGAGTACTACGTCTACAGCTGCCAGAGAGGGCTCATATTATCGGGTTCGCAGATGATATTGCCCTCATAGTAGTAGCAAAGCATTTGCACGAAGTTGAAGACAAGTGCAACCAAGCGGTTATAGCAGTGCGGCAGTGGCTGAATACAGCGGGTCTCAGTTTGGCCGAGCACAAAACCGAGGCAGTGCTAATAAGCAGCCGAAAAGTCGTTGAGACCGCTAGAATATCGGTTGGTGAACATACAATTGTATCGAAACCATTCGTTAAATACCTTGGCGTTATGATAGATCATAGGCTTAACTTTAAGCAGCATCTTTTATACGCAAGTGGAAAAGCGGGAAGCGCAGCTGCAGCGCTAACAAGAATTTTGTCGAATACCAGAGGTCCTAGACAAACCCGTAGAAAGATCATAGTCACTGTCGTCAGATCAATACTTTTGTACGCAGCCCCCATATGGGCCGAGGCAACCAGATTCAGCTCCTACTTACGAAGCATGGAATCGGTGTATCGTATCTGTGCACTTAGAGTATGTAGTGCGTTTCGAACTGTCTCCTCGGATGCAGCGCTGGTTATTGCGGGTTCTCCCCCTATAGACCTTCTGGTGAACGAGAACGTGACATACGATTCGCTTCCACTCGAATTGCCTAAATCCTCCAAACGTAGGATAGCGCGAGACCGCAGTGTAGCAGTGTGGCAGACGCGCTGGGAGGCATCACAGAACGGACGATGGACGCACCGCCTAATTCCAAATTTGGAACCGTGGCTTAACAGGCGTCATGGTGAGGTAGATTACTACCTCACCCAAATACTAACTGGTCATGGGTGCTTTAAGTCGTACCTTCATAGATTCAAGCACGACGAAAATCCGTTTTGCAGCTTCTGTGCTGGAAGTGTTATTGAAGACGCCGAACATGTCTTCTTCGTCTGTCCGAAATTTAACGCCGAAAGACTAGAGCTAAGCAATAACCTAGGGAGGTTACCAACAGTGGAAACTCTCGTGGGCATTATGCTTAACTCTGAAGAAAACTGGATCTCAGTAGGCAATATGGCATGCGCCATAACCAAAGAACTGCGTCGTGTAGAAAGACTGCGCAGATCAACTGCAGACTCTATGCTATAGACAAAGTTGGTAGGCCGCACCGTGCAGATTTGCTGAAGATCAGAGGTTAGGGGGTGATGAAGCCCTGCGCTCATCTTGGAAGGTATTGCAGTCGATTGTACCTTGCGTCTTCGTCTAGGGATTCATATGCCCGAAGTGATGCCATTCCAAGAAAAGGCCGCTGTCGATAGCACCGTCAGCGTCTTCGTCAAGGGACCATTTCCCGAAGCGGCCTCCCCCCGAAATCCCCTCTCCAAGAAGAGACCGCAGTCGTTAGCACCGTCAGCGTCTTCGGCTAGGGACCATTTCCCGAGGCGGTCTCCATCTGATGCATCATCATCACGATGAGCCTACAACGCGTCATTGCATATTAAGCACAGCACATCATCGCTTTGGAATATAAACAAGCATGATCTGCAAAACGTTTCCTTGTTAAGAAGAAGCGTAGAATCGTAGATGAGTAAACATACTCAATCCTGCCCTACGAAGTAATGCCTCGATTGGTGGTTCCGTAGGGTCTTGCAGGAGGAGAGAAAAGTAAGGAGTGGTTTAGTCAGTATACCATACCAGGGACTCTGACACTATTTGGAAGTACGGGCTTCCATTTGTCTATAAAAGATTCCCTCCTGTCGTCTTTAACAAAAAAAAAAAAAAAAAAAAAAAAAAAAAAAAAAAAAAAAAAAAAAAAACACACACTTTCATCTGTACACTCAAGCATGCATGCAAGTGCTTGAAAGAAGCTTTGCAAATGACTGCGTTTGTGTGTGTGTGTGTGTGTATGTTTTATTAAAATTGTATTTAATAGTCCTGCTGAATGTTGAATTTAAATTAAAATTCTCAGTTTCAAAGCTATGTTGAGATGTGAACAAGTTGAAGATAGTTTTGTTTTTGCCGAAATGTTGTGTTATTTAAGGCATTTTTTATTTTTATTCATTCAATGATGTTAGAAAGTTTCTGATGTAAGCGTTACGTTAGCCTAGAGAACTTAAATTTAAGTTAAAAAAAAAAATATGCCCTTAGATGTGAATGTATATTTTTAGATTCGAGTTACATATTCAACCAGGAGCTACTTGAGAACATGAACATTAGACGTTCGAGGTCGGCATTAATCCAGGAGATTCAGGTCTCGATCCAAGTGTACAAGCACAACACACTTTGATCTAAAATGCTCAGTTCTTTTTTATTTTTTTTTTTTTTTAATCAAAACACAAAAACAATGATCTTAAAAACACTCTTTAAGATTTTTCTAACATCTCTATTTTTTTTCTTATTTTCAAAGAAATTAAATTCAGAATTATCAAATTAAATTAAGCATCAAAATTAATCAAATTAAGCATCAAATTAATTTTTTATTGAAAACAATTTTGAGCTTTAGGCCAAGTATATTGACAACAAGACAACATGAAGACAATGAAAGCAGCAACCAACAGCAACAACAACGGCTCTGTATAGAGTAAATCACACAGCAGACTAGACAGACTGTTTCGATGGCCGCTACATCAACTCATCAGTAGTCGTGCATGACTTTTCACTGTGATCCACTCAAACTACTAAGGTCCTACACTAAGGGAAAAAAATATTAAATTTATCCAAAAACTTTTTTTATTTATCCAAAAAGCGAGTCATTTTTGCACCAATAACGCATTTGCATAAATCGACTACGTAAATATTTAAAATTCATTTAAAAACTTTTTTAATTAAATAAAATATTAAAATATTTAAACAGAAATAATAAAAAAATATATTAAAATTATGCACGAATTTTTTAAATATCTTTTAAAAATTTACTATTTGAAAATAAAACTATCACATCTAAAGGAAATTTATATAAAAAATATTGAAATTAAAAAACAATATATTAAAATATTTCTCACAAGCTGCGTCCATTAATGCCATTAGCATGGTTACTTTATTTTGTTTTTTCGCTCCTTAATATTATATTATTTTTGACAGTCGGTGCAATATTATGACACCATATGTCAAAAATAGTATAAAACTAAAGAACGAAAAAAGAAAATAAAGTAACCGTGCTAATGGCAATAATAAAGCAAACTAATAAAGCAAAATATGCAGGAAAATGACAATCGGTGCGACACATTCGTGGGAAAATGTCGGGTTGTCACTCCACCCTACATATAATTGCATTATTTCAGCACGCAATCGCTCATACGTACGGCCAAATATCCCTCTTATACTACTCTTGCAACAAAAACGAAATGAGAATTATAAGAACTAAGGTTGCAACTGCAAGAGAACAGAGTGCGATGCTGTTGCTGCTTGTCGGAATATGTGTGTACGTGTGCGATGCTGTTGCTTCTTGCTTGTATGGAATATGTGTGTACGTGTGTGGTATAAATAAAATTCAAATACGGGAAAAAAACGAGTTGTAGGGAAAATATTTGATTTATCCACGTAAATATTTAAATAAAATTGATACTCAGGCGTGGATAATGTTAATATGCATTATTTCCCTTAGTGTACTTATACTGCCAATATGCGGACAAAGTTACCCGGAAGTTTATTTTGACAAAGTGAACGCTTTTACATTAGTAACTAAGTTCTTATCTACTTATGATGCACCCTGTGTCATTAATTTTTTATCTCTTCAGACTTTTTAGAAGTCGAGGTAGTAACTGTCAACTGTCAACTGAAATTTTTACATTTTTAGGGGTAAGTGTGAGTTTGATGCTAATCCGACCAATTTCAAACTAAAAGGCTTTATTAAAGATAAGTGATTATAAAAAAGGGCTAAAAAAGGGTTTGCTTCTATTTTTTTGAAGTGAAACTTCTTAGGCGGCGCTTCGAAATTTGAACGAGAATTGAGGAGTGAAATTTCAAGGTAACTTTACTTCATTTTGTTACACGATAGAGAAGAAAGATACGTTTTATAGTAGAAAGAATGAGAGAGATATACATTAGGGCGTATCGAATTACAATTTTTTTTCGAATTTCACATTCTAAGAGGTCTCAAAAGTTGCATGGGGTTGTCAAGATCACCCTAAAAAAATTTTGAGGAAAAAAAAGGATGCCTTCCTGCCCCGCAAGGACAAAGTTGTTTTTTGAGGAAAACAGTAAAAAATAACGACCTAAGAATGCTTTGACTTTTATAAAAAAAAACTACTTATGTTTTAACGCAAAAGTAAGTATAGGCTTAAACTAACAATATATTGGTAAACACGATGCCACTCATGATTCTTATCCACAGAGTCCTGTGTGAAGGATATTCGAAGCAAAAGTTGAAATCGAGATAGCACAGAACTTTTGATTGTTTCCCAATAGTCTAAATTTGGTTTATTCCTTAAAGTTGCCGAATTAATAATAAGTATAATTTTTGCATATGCATTTTCCTATTTTTGAGAAATGTTTACTTGAATGCAATTTTTTAACTTTTTCAAAAAAATGAATATAAGATTTTATATCTCGGGTACCAGAAATGGTACCGAAGAAACTTTGCTCAATTTAAATTCTTCAAATATTTCTTAACAACAAACTGTCTAAAAGTATTATTATAAAATACCAGCTAGAGGCCACAATCCTTGCCCTAATATACATTGTATAAAATATTGAAAAAATTTCCTTGTCACCGCTGAGGATCGAACCTGTGAACTCAAGATTACAAAGACAACATCCTATCTATCTAGCTAAACTCTTCATATAGAAATATGCTCTACATACCAATTAATTAAACTACTTTTGGTGTAGTTGGCAAAAGCCGCAGATTGTGTGCTGATTGCGTTCTATGTGTGGTAGATAGGGGGGTTGCCATGACTCGGGTAGAAGAGAGAAAGATTGAGCGAAGCAGAAGTGAATAAGAGAACTCTCTTGCCCTGAGCGCATTATGATTTTCGCAAAGTAGACTCTCATACTAGGGCTGCCATGCCAATATTTTTTAAGTGAAACGTTTTAGGTGGCGCTACGGAATTTGGACGAGAATTGAGGAGTGAAATTTCAAGGCCGCACTTCAGTTTATTTCGTTAACAGCTAGAGAAAAAAGATATGTTTTGCAATAGAGAGAATGAGATAGATAAAAATTGTATAAAAAACTGAAAAAGTCCGTTGTCGCCGCTGAGTATTGAACCAGCGGCCTAACGATTACCGAGCTAATCACTTTATAGAGATATACTGACTACATAACAATTAATCAAACTACTTTTGCTGTTTCAATTTACCCAGCGGGTAACAATAGCGCTGAAACACTAATGATGATGCGCTGTTTTTGAAGAAAGTAGAGCATCTGTTTTGATGAAACTGCATTTCCTTTTTTGTTCTACGTGTCCGCAAAACCTGCACATTTTTTACTGCATCTTTGGGAAGCTTTAAGAAAGCATTTAACTTCGTAAACGACAAACGAAGATTCAAAAAAATTTTACTTTTTGTCACATGCAGGGATTGAACTCCGACTGCTGGCATTACAATCAAATATCTTAAGGCTCTGCTATTTCCTAGCTTGATTATTTGAGAACAAAATGTAGATAAAAATATGAGCTCCACAACTCTGAACTCTGAAGAACGCATCCTCAAAACTGCGTAGAAAATGCGGTGTTTCTAGGAGCGCTTATTATTTTCCCGATGGGTAACGACAAGAAAATTGCACACAAACGCAGATGCCATTGTTTTGCTCGCTACGTATTGTGCTGTGACCAGCCTGCCTGCTTATTTCCAATAAGCACATTTGCCATTGACTACTTCTTTTATGCGTATATTTCTCAACTGGTTTATTCAAATCTGTGTATAAATATGACGCAAATTGCTTAACAAGTTGATTGCTTCTTGGCCTTATGGCTAAGAAGTAGATAATAGATCAGAAAGACCTTCTATCTTCTCTATTTGAGACTGGTAAAAAATGTAGGCATGTGATGGAGTATGGAGCTTGCCTTACCTCTGTTACGGGTTGGCGCGGCACATCAATATCGCCGTTATCTATTGATTTATAGCCGTATACGTGCTGATGCTCTTCGTAGAAGCGTAGATAAAGTCCCTATAATTCTCGCATGAGAGATTAACGTAAATTTTGCAACAAAATGAATCAACAACAAAATCTAAAACTACAATAGATGTACTTTTTTTCACGGTATCTCGAATATATCGAATCATAGACATACATACATCTCATATTTCAGTTATCACAAACCAATAATATCAGTATTACCAGTTGAAGCACCAACCAATGACAGTATGAATAATAAATAAACAGAATATTTTTTATGAAAAATTTTTACTGTATTTATTTTGTTTAAAATGCTTTCTCTTTGTCTCTTAAGGCTCGATTATGCAAACGTAAAGCAATGCAACGTAACGTTGCGTAGAGTTCTATCTTATGAGCAATACGTGTAAGTTGTTAGGGAAATCGTATCGTAACGTAGCGCAGCGTTGGTTCTATTCCAGATAGAACTCTATGCCACGTTACTTTACGTAGCTTTACGATTGTATAATCGAGCATTTACACTAAAACCGTTATTATTCTAGAAAAGAAAGAATGTATACAGAGAAGAAGTTTCACTTCTTTACTGTATACACGCTATACTGTATCTTGTTTTTTTTTGCGAGATTTTAAATGATCTTAGATATTTTCCCACTACTCACAATATTTAATTTCCCTGCCGCTTAACTTCATACTCACACTCGATCCCTTTCCACTCTCTCTCACTCTCACTACCACTCGATTTAACATTGTCTTGCAACAATTTTTGATGAATAATGATTTGTGTTTTTGCAGTCTTTTTTGTTATTTCAGCTTAGCGCGATTTTCTCTCATTGCCAACGAGTGTTGCCCTGAGTGCGGATTCAGTGCCGCAAGACCGACCACATACTAAGTTCCGGTGGATAAAAAATAAACACTAGCCATGCTAAAACCATGTTGCAGTGCTACATACTCTGCTGATGGGGATGAGGAATGAATGAACGAAAGATGTATAGCGAGAGTGATGGAGTGGAGATTGTTGAGGGAAAATATTTGAAATTCCTGTTCGCAAGCAGGGCGTCAGGATGCCGCAGGATATTTCTTTTGCTTTAGTCATTATTCATGCAATGCAGTCAGGCGATCTACGGCGCAGCCTGGCGAGTGGCAACAACAGCAACTTGGTTATCTATGCAACACTTTGTATTCCGCTGATGCTAAAGATGTAGATGAGATATATGTATGTAGTTTGCTTTAGTTTCAGCAGTGTCCGTTCTCTAAAAAACAAAAAAACAAAACTTATTGTTTTAACTTTTTTTTTTTAAATTTTATTTAAATCCGTCCATAAAATATGGCAGGATTAAAAACACTCTTTCGTCATGGAAAACAGCTACGTAGGCTACTACTTATATTTCAGGATCTGTCAAAGATAATGCTATTCTAGTCAAACTGAAGATTCCATTGAAAAGTTTGACATTTTTTAACTTAAACAGTGACTCACAAAGGTTAGGTTAGGTTAGATTTTGATGGCTGAGCCGACAGACGACTCGTACACTTAGGCCAGTGCAGGCCCGTTGTGATACCACATAATCTCTATTGAAGCTATGAGAGATTTTTGCCCTTCTCAGCAACTCCGCCTGGTCTCACGAGCAGCCTGTCCAAAGCCAGGATAAAGGAGGATGGTCGCAGGCAACCGCTTCGCCCTATCCTGTGCAAATGTAGAGGGACTATTCAGATCCTGGAGTTGGTCGCCCAATCTGGGGAGTAGGTGGACCATTCTGAAAACTTGTTTGCACGGGGATAGTCGTTTCGCTCTACAGACGTACTGTCACACTCTCCACCGGCACATTCGCATTGAGGTCTCTGGATAGTATTAAAAGGGCTGATACAACGAAGTTAAAAGATATCAAATTTGGGTACTCCGAGCGTGAAAAGTATATCTTAGTAGCCTCAGAGCACCAGTTTTAAAAGAGGGACGAACAATAAGTGTCATATTGGGTACTCTAAGTGTGAAAAGTTTATTTTAGTAGCCTTGGAGTACCAGTATTGACACGGAGCAAACTAGTGGTGACCTTGTGTCACACACAGTCAAGTGCGATGTGATCTATTCTGTAGCACGTCCAAGTAGTGGTGGATTTTTCCTTCACAGTCATGAGTGATGAATGCGGATGTGTTGATGTTGTGATGAGTGCGTGTCGAAGTAAATCCCTTTTGCCCGGGGAGACTATCGCAGGGATGGCCCTTCGGGGAGTATCGTGCTGGCTGTGGTATTTCAATGTCGCGAACAAGTCTGTGATCGACTTGGAGTTGCGCTAAAAAACCGGGTGGCAATGTCCTACATTGTCAGAGATGTTAGATGAGTCTCGATTTCCACCAATAAATGTGGATGGTGACCCAACTCATCATCCATAATTGGTACTGTTGCGTTCCAGCATTGGATGCTATCCATAAAGTATATTTATTAATTTAAATATACACTTAAGTATGGTGTCCGACCGGTGTTGAAACTACTATGACAGGGTACTATCGCGTCTGGAGTCATGGAAGTGACGCCTAGGTATGACGGACGTCGTGTATCTATTAGTATGGTACTGACGGCCTAAAGATTTATCTCCTAGGCATCAATTCCATGAACATCGACGGCACTTTGATGTGGTAACATGGAATTAGGCCTAAACGGCAGGTGTCCGCGTTACATAAAATGGAATTTCCCTTATATGCTTGATTTCCAGGAATGAGACTTCGGTAAGTCCATTTAAGAAGGAATGGCAGAGAGTAGCCAATCTCCTTTTACTTATCGCCGGACATTCGCAGAGGAAATGCTGGACATTTTCTACTTCTTCACATTTGCAGCTTCTGCAAAAATCATTTGATGTAAGTCCTAATCGAAGTGCATGTGTTCCAATTAGACACTGACACTGAGAATTCCTAATATTTTTAAAAGGTTTACCCTGCTTAATTCAAGTAGTGAGTTAGTGCGTTTTAAGTCTTAGCTAGGCCACGTTAGCTTAGTTACCCTACATGTAACAAGACGTGTTCCCAGCGTACTTTTGCAAGACTCAAGGATTTGTTCCTGCACTGGAGTTTATAGGAGGACATGGGTATACCAATAAACTCATAATTTAAGAGAGTGTTCGAGATCGTATCCTTCCTTGCCAAATCGTCAGTCTAATTATTGACCTCGATATTCCTATGATCGGGTACCCATATATGGTGGATCCTGAATAAACTTGTCGTCTCGTTAAGAGATCTGCGGTACTCAGTGAAAGTTTTAGAGTTATCAATATATGAGTTCAGCGCTTTAAGCGCAGCTTGACTATCTGAGAAAATATTAATATTCTTTCCTCTAAGGTCTTTTTGATCTAGCATCTTAGCGGTTTCATATATAGCCATCATCTCCACTTGATAGACACTACATACAATATTTAAGGAGTCCAAAGAAAGCTTCTATTTCCAGATAATAGGAGTAAATTCCTCCCCCTACCTGTTTTTTAAGCTTGGATCCGTCTTTAAAATTTTTAATTCCGGTAATTTTAAGGGGGGTTTCTTAGCCCAGTCTAGCCGTGAAGGGATGAGAACTTCATAGTTCTTTTCAAGATTTAACACATTGCGTGTCACGTCATTCATATATGAGAGATACCCAAATTTGGCAGATTTTTTCGCTCATTTTTGAGAGATACATCTCTCACTGTTTGGCCAGTATATCAAATATAATACCCGCTACGTGTATTCTTATTTATTTTATCTTATCTCATTCTTATATTATTATTCTTATTAATATTATCGGGACTATTCTTCCAATTACAGCGTTGGCACGCAATGTGTTAAACACGGTACACAGTAATCTGTTTTATCGGGGACCGAAGAGTTCAGAGCTACTGTGTGACCGCAATTTTTACCTATCCAATTTCCAGATTCTCTTAGTCTGAGGGCTGCTGAGTTAGCACACTCTCTGGCAAAGATATCAAGAGGAGGAAGGTGAAGCATGACATTCAGAGCACTAGTTGGGGTTGTGGATAATGCACCAGTAATACAGAGGCTTGCACTTCTTTGAACCTGTGCAAATTTCTGAAGTGCAGTTGCCTTATCAAGGGCCCTCCACCATACAAGTGAACCGTATGCAAGTATGGGGGCGGACAATTGGCGTATAAATCCAGCGTACTATTTTGGGGGAAAAACCCATTTTTACCTATAGATTTTTTGCAGATAAATAGAGCTATATTTGCCTTTTTAATACTCTCCTTTATGTTATCATTCCAGTTAAGTTTCTTATCCAGAATAACTCTTAGATACTTCATGCTATCACTAAAGAGTAACTTCGTGTCGTTCAGAAGCGGTGGTTCTAGGTTGGGGATTTTATATGGAAGGGACTCACAAAAGTACTTGGAATTGTTTTTTTTTAATCCTTGCCCATATCAATCTAACCATTTTAGTCAATTTTAAATTCTTTATTTATTCTTAACTAAAAGGCTCTTTTTATTATAATTTTACAATTTTTTATTTATGTTTGACTGGTCTTGTTCAGTTCTCTATTCTATCTAACTATGTATCTATGGCTCCCGTTTTACAGAAAACCATAACGCGCTAACTTCTTTGCTTTTCGTCAGTGCTTTTCTGACGACACAATATAGAAAGAGAGTGATGTTCAAATCACAGCTGTCAGTTAAATCACAATCCAGTTGTCTCGCTTCTCAAGAGCGTTGCCACTTAAGCATTATGGTGAGTTTTCACGCACTCTGCAAGTCAGAAAAAGCCGCGACAAGACTGACACAAGGTACAGGAGCTGACTATACCATTACTAAATACTTATAAATAAAAATCAATCAAATTGCTTAAGTGATGTATTAACTTTTATTTAGGACAAAAAAAAAACGGTCTTAATAAAAACATTTTTTAAAATATTCACATAAAAAACAAAATTACTAAAAAATCAGCTCACAAAAGCATTCAGAATTGTGCTTTAAACAATAATAAATTAATGAAAATGGCAATGTAATTTCCTTCAGTCCAATAACCTCCATAATACGATTCAGCATGGACAGAGCAGACTTCTTTCTGATGATATTTTCGCCCATTCTTCTTGTATAACCCGTTTTAATTGTTCCTTCGATGTTATAGGATGCTTTCAAATAGATCGCTCCAAATTCAGCCATTATATTTGATCGGGTTGAGATCCGGTGACTGAGGAGATGTTTCTAAAATATTTTTCGTATTGTACAGTATCCAAAGTCGAGCATTCTGAGCTGTATGCTTCGGGTCGTTTTCTTATTGAAATATGTAACAAACCATGAGTCTTAAGTTTTCAGCACTTGGTTCCAAATTGTCCTTCATAATCTTTTTGTACTGCTGATTGTTCACTCTGTCAGCTATAAACTGGATGTTTTCAACTTGGCTCTCCGCAAAATCGCCCAAAAAAAAAAAAAAGAAAAATCACCCAAATGAAAAATGACCCAAAACTTTATGAAAATCGCCCAAAACGAAAAAACGAAATTTTACCCAAGAAAACGAAAAAAAGCCCAAAAATTTTTGGAAAAATTACCCAAAAACAAAAATTCAACAAAAAAAAAAGAAAAATCGCCCGATATTTTACATTGTGTTTTACACACGAGATACGAAATTCCCTTGTACGAAATGAGCATTTTCAAGGCCAGTATTTACAAAAAAAAAAAAAAAAAAAAATAAATAACTGGCCATTTCAGCCCTTGAAAGGACTTTGACCTAGCTTCTTAAGATCAATTGTGTTGTGCGTGTTATTAAGTTTGTACAGAATTGACCGAGAACCGGACCTACAAGTTTAACGCCGACTCCGAACGGCGATGAACGGAATGTTCTCGTTCTCAAGAAGCTTTACATGACATTTTGATTACTCTCTGAGGTTTGCCATTGTCTGCAGAGAGGTGGCGGCCGTACAGACAAATTATTTTAATTCAAATAACTTTCTGTCGCTGCTGGGGTTCAACCCGGGTCTCCAGGTTCGTCGACATAGAGGCCACGCACTTTAACCAACTACGCCACGGACGCCACAAAAAAGTCTATTTTCTTAAAAGTCTATTGTAATTCAATCATTTGATGATATAAATACTATTTAGTTATTTTTTATTAATATAGTTATTTATTAACCACTGTTACTAAAACATGAAATAATAACACGAAAACTATTATTAGAACTATTATTGCAACGATAAAACGTACTAATTCATTTTAATTTTATATAATCTCATACTTAAAAATCTATAAAAACATTTCGTACAAGGGAAAAATACTGATTCTTTTTCAAAACAACAAGTTTCTTTGGTTATCAAAAAATTTCAAAAAGAAAAAATGACGGCGGAGGTGGTGGGGTGGAGCAGGGCGGGGCGACGGGTGGCGCGTGCGATCCATCGCCCAATTTTTTTGGGTGTTTTTTCATATGAAAAATCACCCAAATTCGTATGGGAAAAAATTGGGTGATTTTTCATTATTTTTTTTTGGGCGATTTTGCGGAGAGCCTTTCAACTTCACTTGCACTCAAATATAACCTTGACATGAAGCATCTTAGTATATGTTTAACAGAAGGGCATGTATTTTTTGGATCCAATTCAGTATTTTTCTTTCTTTATACTTCATTTCCACAATCGGGTCCAAGGAGGTTAAATTTTGTTTAATCACTAAATATAACTCGTAACCAAAAGTCATTGTCGTGATTTTTGTATTTTTTCGCAAAATCTTAGGGTTTGTTTTTTTTAGTTAATAGTGGTTTAATTCAGGGAGTTCTTTCATTGTAACCAGCAGTTCTGAGCGTCCTCCGAACAGTTTCATTCCTAAAATGTATGCCATGATATTCGGAAAGTTTCCTGTTAACCTCTATGGCAGAAGATTGAGCTTGTTTCGTGATTTTCCGTATTAACTGGTTATAACTAAAAATCTGCACTAAATTGCATTGATTGCAATTTTCTACACGCAAAGAAAAAAACGTTTACCGCCAGTTTGCCGCAAACGAACTTCGTTTGCCGTGCTTGAAATCGTTATTTGCAAACGTTTCAACAGCTGTCATAATAACAGTTCAGTTGCGAGAAACGCGGCATATAGTTGCAGGAAATTAATTTCGTTTGTCATAAACGCGAGTGATTTTTAAATTGCAGCAATTGAAAATTTCGTTTTTCCCAACTGAATTTATTTTTTATTTTTGTTATTTATTTTTTCCTTCGTTGTATAAACATAACGCTTATAGTTTAGAGTTACTTTTTGGACAAATTGTTACTATAGAAGGAAATTGGTAGTTTGCTTAATACGCGAACGGAGATAGCAACGGAGGTGCAATCCATAAGAAGACGGACGGACATAATGAGAAAGATTATTAATATAATAAATAATAATGACTGAAATAGCTTGCGGTATATATATATAAGATATATTTTTAAGTTGTGACAACTGAATATTCTTTTGCGGCAAATACAGCTCGCAAACGAAGTATAGTTGGTGAATTTTTCAGCTGTGGTAAACGAAAAATTTCTTTGCGTGTAGAAACCATTCCATTGTGTAAAAAGAGAAGAAGGTTTGAATACTTTTCTTTACTTACCACGCTTCCGTTATAAATGGAGTGACAAAATAAATATAACTTTTTAAAGCACATAAAACGTGGTGGCATAAATATTCAGTGTTTACATTTATTCCCGAAATATATGTAGCAACCCTCGTAAGGTAAACAAAGTTATTACCTTGACATAATCCTTTACATTTCTATTAAAACATCAAACATCAATCAGAAGATCATTAGCGTAAAAATAAAAAAAAACTGTTTTTATCTTCATTAACAAAGGAGGGGAAACATACTTACATACATAAACAACCTTAAATAACATCCTCCGCTCTCTAATAGCAATACAATCCATTATCCTCACTTATAATCATTACCAGGCGCCAATTGTGGTAGTTGTTGTTGTTTTTGTATTAGGTAGGCAGTCAGGCTGGTTGTTAGGCGCAGTTGGTGGCGCCTCGGTCTGCTTCTGCTGATGCATGCTACTTACATAGTCAGGTTGCTAGAGAACCCAATTCAAAGACCAGCTTAAGCTGCTGCCACCTGAGGCATGCTCAGGCTCAGTTGCAAGAAGCTGGCTAAAATGTTAGTGAAAACTAGTTGTTGCTGATGTTGTTTTTGCTCTTGTTGTTGTTGTGTGGCGTCCAGCTGTCATGCTGCTGCTCGTTTGTCTCTAAATGATGATGCTCATAACGTGCTGCTTGTGTTTAGTCAATTAAAGGTACGTACAAAAGTAGCGCCAACTAATAATGATCACATATGGAGAGACAAATTGAACTGTTTGTAACAAACTACTGTTTGTAACAAGCTTGCATCGTAAAGAAAAGTCATGAATAAATTTTTTTCATGATAAGAAATTGTCATGAGTATATTCTAAGAAATGTAAATATTTGCATTCGACTTTTTACTCATTTTTGGTAGATGTTTGCGAGTTGAACTATACAGGGTGGGCCATCTAGTGGTTTCTTTTTAAATCATGGGTTATTTTGACACTGACAGCTGTTTCTCGCTCAAAATCTTAGCATAAAGACAGTTTATACTTCCGCGAAAAGAAGTGAGTCGCTTTACGCTTGAAAAACGTTGGAAAATATTGAAAACTTATTTCCAAAGTGAGTGCTGCGTAGTCCAAAAAGCGCGTTATTTGAAAAGAAGATGATTTCGGCGAAAATTCATCTTTTCTGTCGGGGCGCATTTTCATCTCGGCGGCTACATTAACAAACAAAATTAACGCATCTTGGGCTCGGAAAAGCTGCACGTTATTGTCAAAAAGTCGATGCATCCACAGAGAGTGACAGTTTGGTGTGAATTGTGGAGTGGTGGCATCATTGGACCATTTTTCTTTGAAAATTAGGTTGGAAACAATGTTTCGGTCAACGGTGGGCGTTACAGAGCCATGTTAACCGACTTTTTGAAGTGAAACTTCTTTAGCCCCATTGTGATTTGAAACTCGATGAAACTAAAACATCAAACGAAAAAGGAAATTTTAACAAGAGTACTAACAGTAGACACTAAAATTATCCCAGTGGCACTTTATTTTACAGATCAATAGCTACTGCAACGTTTAAAATGCGTTTGAAATTTGTTTGTGTACACAAACCAATTGGTACCAGACCAAAAAAAGTACTAAGCTTATACGATAAGCAAACCACGCTTAGCTATATGGGTCAATTGCATACAAAATGCTCTTTTTTTGTCCCCGTTCTTTTAACTATGTTTTCAGGTAAAAACAAAAAGAAAAAAATAAATAAAACATGAGAAAGTGATCACTGAAGAATATTAATTGACAAAATATATTTTTCAGAATCCTAAAATTGCTTGCATATTTGTTTTGCAGAATGTTATATTGCTCTCTCGTACTTGCTTAATACAAAAACATGCGTTCCCAGTTACACTTTTTGATGAAAAACGTGAAAAAAAAGTTGAAAAAAATGCAAAAATTCAACAAATAATAGGTTAAAACACCCAGTCCAGAGCCCTCAGCCTATTCTGAGCCCCCCACTCATTAAACTGTCTCTAGCTAATAATTGTCTGGATGTCAGTTAAAACAGTAAATTTATAATTATTCGTCAAAATTCGTTCAGTTCGTTCAGCTATCATGCTGAGTATGAAATATTAAGTTGAAAGTGATTTTTTAAAATAAAAAGACGTGCCTCGTGCTCTTACTCAGTCAAGCGATTTCCTAAGCAATATCGACAAGGAGTTAACACACTTTAAACCTTCAGGTATGGACATTTTGTTATGATTTCTATAAAAAGCTTTGGTTATAACAAAAGTTGAATATTATTTATTGTTTATTTCTTAAATATTTCATCAAAAATATTCTCTGCCAAAGCAAAAAAATGGGGGCTTATATCTGGATAACTAAATTCGATGTTTCCAGTTATGAGCCATGGGAGCTCATTATTACGATGAAAAATAATATATCCAAATGTGAGCCGTTGGAGCTCAATGTAGGAAAACAGAAATTTTTATAAACATTCTTATTAACCCGTTAATAGCATGTTCAAACTGAGCATTTAATTATGTTAAATCAATTTAATGAAGTTAAATCGAAAAACGATTTCTCAAATGAAGTTCTAATGAAGTCAAATGCGTACAATTGTTGTTGGAAATTTAGCGTGTTAAATGATTTAACACGTTTCGAAACTCGTTAAATTACAGGTTTGTGTTCTGGCTAACGTCTGAAAAGCTTTTTTTGCTTTTTAAACGCAGCCAAATCTGAAAAGAGCTTTTTAATTTGAAGTTTTTAATGTAAACAAATAAATTCTCTGACAAATTTTTCTAAATTCTTTGAAAAAATTTTGAATTTATTTGAAATTTTTGTTATTTTTTTTTTACTTTTTTTATATTTTTTAATAAACAATTTTTTATTTCTTTCAAAATATAAACAAATAAACTTACATTTTGAACCTAGTTAAAGCTGTATGAACGATGATGTTAAAAAAAAGCTTTTTTCGAATAACACGTTAAATGAAGTCGGTTTGAACATGCTATAAGTCTGATTCTCTTATTAGATATTCAAAAACATTCACAATAAGAAAAGAAGAGGGAAAAATAGTGAAATATATATCTGATAACTATGAAAGAGGTTTCCCAAGAAGAAAACATAAAGTTCAATGAATTGTTAAAAAATTTTTAGATGCATACACACGTGAAAATATGTTTATGACAAATGGTATAGCGGATTCCTTAACCGACATCAAAAAAATATCTATTTGAGTTCCTGAAGCAGTAACAAATGCCAGTGCAGATCTTTTGAAAAAAGATGTAAGAGGCTGGTTCCATCAAATTTAAACATACTTCGATGAAAAGTCATATGCCCAAAAGGAGAACCAGTTTTAGCTCCTAGAGGTGCAAGTAACATTTATGAAACAGATAAAGGAGCAGCTGAAGAGAGCATGACAGTTATGTTTTCATTTTCTGCTGACGCCTTGAAAATTCCACCATGAATGTTTTTGCTTATAAAAGAATACCCAAGGATATATTAGAATCAATACCTGAAGGAATAGTGTATACGAAAACTGATTCAAGTTGGATGACTAAGGATGCATTTATATACAATATAAAGAAGTCTTTTACACTGGACTCAAATCAAATATTTTTTTTTTGTAATTTTTTACCTAGATAGCCATACAACGCATTTAACTTACAGTTTATCCAAGCTCTGAGAAGAATTGCAAATTGCTCTGATCTGCTTATATCCAAATGCAACAGGAATGTTGCAATGTTGGAGAATGCATAAAATGGACCAAGAGTTTACAAAGCATCATTTTGCAAAATTATTAAAAACCATTATTAGTACCTACATAAAAAATGAGACCATAACTAATGGTTTTCGTACCTGCGACCTGTATCTTTTCAATCCCAACGCAATCGATAACAGTAAATGCCTTGGAAAGTCAGGTTTGGATCGAACTGAAGTTTAGCACAAAGACACCAAAATGAATTTGTGATTCATGTTTTATATATAATATTATTTTTTTTTTATATTTTGTTAACGTTTTGAACAATATTTATTCATAAAATAATTAAAACAATAAGGTTCTTAATGTAAAAACCAAATGGCTCATAACTGGGCAAAAGGTGGCTCAAGATTGGAAATCGGGGGCTCATAACTGGGATTTGGTTCATTTTTTAATAAATCATTATTTTTAAATATATAGGTCTAATTGGCATTCAAACAAATTTAATCAATTTATTATTCTTGAATGAACGCGTATTTTAACACTAAAATTATGCGAAACATGCTAAAAATGACAAAGTAATCATTTTTCTAAGTAAAAAAAAATCTCTTAAGGGGGCTCAGGACTGGGTGTATTACCCTAACTGTTTTGTAATGATAGCATTTATTTCTTATGTTTTATTATGTTGTTATTCTCAAAACATTGTCATCGCGAATTTGGCTTTAGATTTACATTTAGTCCCCGCGCATTGCATTGAATGTCACTTTTTTTACGCTTCGTTAGTTTTAATTTAGGTGTGGTATAGATGACAAGAAAGTTAAATTAAGAAAGTGCAGAGATTAGTGCTCACGAAATTTAAAAAATTAATAGGATTAAATAATATTAAAGTAAATTGTTTTGTGTTTTCTCAGTTCATCATGATAAGTATGTGTAAAAATGCATTGAACGTCACACAGAGTTTTATTAAAGCAAAAATAGTAAATCAAAAAAATCCAACTTTAAAATCATTGCTTCATAGGTTTTTATTAATTTCTTTATTTTCGTATATTTGCAAAATAAAATTCCTAAGAAAAAAAAAAACTTAAAAGTGGCAAATGTATTGAACGTCACTTTTAAGATATGTCACACCACCGGCTGAAGTATTCATTTTGTATTTCGTTTTTGTATATTTAAGAGTAAAATAGCAAAATTAACGCATGCAAAAAGAGCACGAAGACACCGGAAAAAAAATAAAGCTAGATAAGGAACGAAATGAAGAATATAAACGAAAGCAAAAAGAATGGTACTTATGTATGACTTTGACTTGATTTTTGCTTTTTGATCTTACTAACTGATATCGCCCATTTCACATTGAAGTGATCAGTTGCACTGACCATCTCCGATTTCTCTCAAATATTTTTCTTGCATTGGTTTATTGATTTGAAAATCCAAATTCGAAGTTATAAATTTTTAGAATAATTGTTCGCGGCCAAAATAGGGTCTATTTGGAGACAACGTAGCTCAATCAACTTAAGACCGATTACCGGTAATATAGTATCATTGGAAAATTTATTTCATCTATTTTGAGGAAAAGTACAACATTTTTGACAACATTGCTATAAGTTGACTCATTCTTAATTTGTTTATTGTCATTTAAGTTGCAACATGCCAACAACACGTGCTATAAATTTTTTCTTTTTTATAATTTTCATTTTTTTACGTTTTTAAGTTAGGTTATACCTTTCCAATGATATAAAATGAAGATGTGGTCTTAAAGGGTTCAGAAGTTATATTGTAAAACGTGAAGTCTTAATAAATTTTCAATTCAAATTCAACTAGATAAAAAAAAATAAAAACTTTTTAACAAAAAAAAAAAACCGACGTCAAAATCACTACAAAGTAAAAAATAATTTTAAATAACTTTTCCCATTAATTTCTTGATAAAATTTTAAAAGTTATTTATATGTATTATAATATTGGAAATCTTATCATTTTCATTTTTTCTATTTTGTTTTATTGTCATCAATATACTAATTGGTTTATGTACAAAAAAGCTTTGAAGTCGGCGCTTATCTACCTAAGTCGAAATCTTTTTATTTCAATTTTTTCTAATTTGTTTTATAATCATAAAAATAGAACTAACTTTATGAATTAAAAGCTTTTTGGCGATTTTTGTCTTTCAGTTGGCAATTGTTGAGTACGCTGAATGTAGCCAATGTGTTACATGCATTATTTGTGCAGCTGTTACACACTAAGTCATATTCAATATGAGCTTTACAAATTCACCCAAACCAGTATAATGAGAATGTTTATGTGTACAAAGCTTTTAAAATTACTACACTGTCACCAAGGCAGCATAGCATCAAATAAAAAAGTTTAAAATAGTGCAAAGATGGTAAATGATCATGATTGTGTGTCAAAAACTAGCGCCGACTCCAAAGCTTTTATGTTCATAAAGCAATTAATATATTGATGATAATAAAACAAAATAGAAAAAATGAAAATGATAAGATTTCCAATATTATAATACATTTAAATAACTTTTAAAATTTGATCAAGAAATTAATGGGAAAAGTTATTTAAAATTATTTTTTACTTTGTAGTGATTTTGACGTCGGTTTTTTTTTTTTTTTGTTAAAAAGTTTTTATTTCTTCCTTTTTAGAGAATATGAAAAATTTTATGTAATAGTATTCTTGAGTAAAATTTCAAAAATGACACTTTGTTCTTAAGAAATTTGTTTGATTAATTCCTGAAAGTTTGTTGGGTATTATTCATTTCTGTCTCTTTACAATTTTTATTAAAGTGCCACGCCCTTTATCTAATCCCGCCCACTTTATTAAGCGTACCTTATAATGATTCTACATAGCCCTGTGCCAAATTTCAGTTCCCAAGTATCAATATTAACCGATATATAATAATTTCCTTAAAGTGCCACACCCTATGTACAATCCCGCCCATTTTTGTAATGATTCCACCTACCCACCTACCTGAATACCCAATATTAGTACCATAATGTCAATATTAACTGAGATATGGTATTTTAATAATATTGCCACGCCCATTTGTTGAATAGCGCCCATTTTTTTACCGTCATTTTTGGTAACTATGCCTACCCATGTACTAAATTTCAGTACCCTAGTGTCAATATTATTCGAGATACAGTGTTTTTCTAATATGATCACACCCCTTTGTCAAATAACGCCCACTTTATTGACTGTAGTTTGTAATAACTATGCCTACCCATGTGCTAAATTTCAGCACTCTAGTGTCACTAATATCCGATATATAGTGTGTTTCTAATATTGCCACACCCCTTTGTCGTATAACGCCCACTTTCTTTACAGTAATTTTTAAAAATTGTGTTAACCCCTGTGCTAAATTTCAGTACCGTAGTGTCAATACTATTCGAGATACAGTGTTTTTCTTATATGACCACACCCCTTTGTCAAAAACCGCCCACTTTATTGACCGTAATTTGTAATAGTGCTGAGTATTCCAGTATTTTAACTGTAAATTTCAGTACAATAGTGTCAATTTTAACTGAAATACAGTGTTTTTCTAATATTGACACGCCCCTTTGTCGAATATCGCCCACTTTTTTAAAAAAGGACCTCCGCGTTCATGATATCTATCTGTTGACAAAAAATTACGGAAATCGGGCAAGTGCTTTAGAAGTTATCGATGTACATACATTTAAAAAAAAAAAAAAAAAAAAAAGCGGACAAACCAACGAACTTGATAACCTCCTCCTTTTTGAAGTCGGTTAAAAATAAATAAATAACTGGTCAATTCAGCCCTTGAAAGGACTTTGACCTAGCTTCTTATGATCAATTGTGTTGTGCGTGTTATTAAGTTTGTACACAATTGACCGAGAACTGGACCTTCATGTTTAACGCCGACTCCGAACGGCGATGAACAGATTGTTCTCGTTCTCAAGAAGCTTTACATGGCGTTTTGATTACTCTCTGAGGTTTGCCATTGTCTGCAGAGAGGTGGCGGCCGTACAGAAAAATTATTTTAATTCAAATAATTTTCTGTCGCTGCTGGGGTTCGAACCTGGGTCTCCAGGTTCTTTGACATAGCGGCCACGCACTTTAACCAACTACGCCACGGACGCCACAACAAGATATTCAACTAGATATTGAATTTTTTAATTTTTTGTAAAAATAAATAAACTCTAATAAAATCTAAAAAAAAAAAAAAAAAAAAAAAAAAAAAAAAAATAAAGAAAAACAAAAAATTGGATGAAAATTTTATGTATAGCTGAATAATATACTTTATATATACTTTTTGTTTTTTTTTTCAAAGACTAAACCTGATTTTTATTATAAATATTATATTGGGATTTTTATTAAGTAGTTGGTCCCAATTTGATTTACATTATTTGGTTAAGCGCAACAAAATGTATTGAACGTCACAAAATGTATTGAACGTCACCCTGTTGTTTTTTCTGATATTGCTTATTATTTAACAGTTTTTTATTCTTTATTGCTGTAAGTCTACTACTTTTAAAATAACCTCTATGTTGATGTCTTTTTGGAGAAAAATTTTAATTTTTTCCCGTTAAAATTGTAAAATATGTAGAATTTGTTGGTAAAAAATTATTATTTCTGTAACTGAAATGGCAATTTTTGCAAAAGCTGATTTAACTTATTAAATTACTTAACAAGCATCACAGTAAGCTTTAATATACAACATTTTTCAAATTTTTAGTGATTTTTCCCGTATATCTGCTGTGTGACGCTCAACACAAAAATCGTATAAAAACCATAGAAAAAATGATTTTTTGCAGGGCCTAAAAACAACTTCGAATTCTCCATTAATTTTCACTTAATTAAATCAATAAACCCTATAATTATCTCACTCTTAATACAGCATTCGTCTCATTCTCTCACAGTTTAGTTTTCTGAAGGTTTCACTTCTACCGTGCGTGGCAGCCACACACATATTATTTTTTTTTTTTGTTAATGAAAAGAGTAATTTTTTGCTAAATTTGGAAATTTGGGAACACTTAGGATCTTTTTTCATTATATGTATTTTGCTTATAAAATGGAAAAATTATCACTATTTGTTTAAGTGACATCATTTTTATTAATTTTTTTTTCCTTTTGAAAGCTATGGTGGGTGGATGGCTTTTAGCCCCGAAACCTCTCCAGCCCTTTGATTTCTGGTCTATATAAGATAAATTTTAAGAATCTAATTATAAGTCTGTGGCGTCCGTGGCGTAATTGGTTAAAGTGCGTGGCCTCTATGTCAACGAACCTGAAGACCCGGGCTCGAAGCCCAGCAGCGACAGAAAATTATTTGAATTAAAATAATTTTTCTGAACGACCGCCACCTCTCTGCAGACAATGGCAAACTTCAGAGAGTAATCAAAATACCATGTAAAGCTTCTTGAGAACAAGAACATTCCGTTCATCGCCGTTCGGAGTCGGCGTTAAACCTGTAGGTCCGGTTCTCGGTCAATTGTGTGCAAACTTTAATAACACGCACAACACAATTGACCATAAGAAGCTAGCCCTTAAGAGGACTTTGACCAGTTATTTATTTTTTTTTTTTTTTTTTAATTATAAATCTAGCAAAAATCAAAATCGACTAATACATCTGCTTTCGTCTTAAGATTCCTTCTCGACATAATTTATTGACATACATAAAAAAAAACTTTTTAACAAAAAAAAAACCGACCTCAAAATCACTACAAAGTAAAAAATAATTTTAAATAACTTTTCCCATTCATTTCTTGGTCATATTTTAAAAGCTATTTATAAGTATTATAATGTTGGAAATCTTATCATTTTCATTTTTTCTATTTTGTTTTATTATCATAAATATATTAATTGCTTTATGTACATAAAAGCTTTAAAGTCGGCGCTTATCTTACTATGTCGAAATCTTTTTATTTTAATTTTTCTAATTTGTTTTATCATAAAAATATTTACTTTATGAATATAAAAGCTTCTTAGTGATATTTTTCTTTCAGTTGGCAATTTTTGAGTACGCTGAATGTAGCCAATATGTTCCATGCATTATTTGTGCAGCTGTTACACACTATGTCATATTCAATATGAGCTTTACAAGCTCACCCAAACCAGTTTAGTGAGAAATTTAATGTGTACAAAGCTTTTAAAATTACTACAGTGTCACCAAGGCACCAACTAGTGCACGGATGGTAAAAGATCATGATTGTGTGTCAAAGATGAGCGCCGACTTCAAAGCTTTTATGTTCATAAAGCAATTAATATATTGATAATAAAACAAAATAGAAAAAATGAAAATGATAAGATTTCCAATATTATAATACTTATAAATAGCTTTTAAAATATGACCAAGAAATGAATGGGAAAAGTTATTTAAAATTATTTTTTACTTTGTAGTGATTTTGAGGTCGGTTTTTTTTTTGTTAAAAAGTTTTTATTTCTTCCTTTTTAGAGAATATGAAAAATTTTATGTAATAGTATTCTTGAATAAAATTTTAAACATGACACTTTGTTCTTAAAAGATTTGTTTTTATTAATTCCTGAAAGTTTGTTGGGTATTTTCCATTTCTGTTTCTTTACAATTTTTAGTGCCACGCCCTTTATCTTATCCCGCCCACTTTATTTACAGTACCTTATAATGATTCTACCTAGCCCTGTGCCAAATTTCAGTTTCCAAGTATCAATATTAACCGTAATATAGTACTTTCCTTAAAGTGCCACACCCTGTGTACAATCCCGCTCACTTTTTTAATGATTCTACCTACCCACCTACCTGCATACCAAATATTAGTAAGCTAGTGTCAATATTAACTAAGATATAGTATTTTTATAATTTTGACACGCCCCTTTGTTAAATAACGCCCACTTTTTTGGCCGTAACTGTAACTACCCATGTACTAAATTTCAGTATCCTAGTGTCAATATTATTCGATATATGGTATGTTTCTAATATTGCCACACCCATTTGTCGAATAACGCCTACTTTCTTTACAGTAATTTTTAAAAATTGTGTCTACCCCTGTACTAAATTTCAGTAGCCTAGTGTCAATACTGTTCGAGATACAGTGTTTTTTCAATATTGCCACACCCCTTTGTCAAATAACGCCCACTTTATTGACTGTAATTTGTAATAACTATGCCTACCCATGCACTAAATTTCAGCACCCTAGTGTCAATATTATTCGATATATAGTGTGTTTCTAATATTGCCACACCCCTTTGTCGAATAACGCCCACTTTCTTTACAGTAATTTTTAAAAATTGTGTCTACCCCTGTACTAAATTTTAGCACCCTAGTGTCAATACTATTTGAGATACAGTGTTTTTTTACTATGACCACACCCCTTTGTCAAATAACGCCCACTTTATTGACCGTAATTTGTAATAATTGTGCCTACCCCAGTATTTTTAGTGTAAATTTCAGTAACCTAGTGTCAATATTAACTGAAATACAGTGTTTTTCTTATATTGACACGCCCCTTTGTCGAATTTCGCCCACTTTTTTAAAAAAGGACCTCCGCGTTCATGGTATCTATCTGTTGACAAAAAATTACGGAAATCGGGCAAGAGCTGTAGGAGTTATCGATGTACATACATTTAAAAAAAAAAAAAAAAAAAAAAAAAAAGCGGACAAACCAACGAACTTGAGAACCTCCTCCTTTTTGAAGTCGGTTAAAAAGGAGGCCCTAACACACCAGCCGTAACTGGCTTTTTTTTAAGTTTGGCAACATTTTCTCGCCAACTGACTTCATTGTAAAAATCACCTTAAGCCAAAAAATCCACCACAAGCACTTCCGGGAATAGTTATAACAGGCATGACTTGCCACCCACTTTACATCGGCGGCTCATAACTGATAAATCTTTTATCACTTGCGCTCATCTAAATGGTAAGAAAATAACAAGCGAAAAAAAAAGAAAACAAAAGCGAGTTGCAAAGATTTCAATGTGAAAAAAAAAAAAATTAGAAGAGACCAAACAATAAAAACTTTTTAACAAAAAAAAAACCGACTTCAAAATCACTACAAAGTAAAAAATAATTTTAAATAATTTTTCCTATTCATTTCTTGGTCATATTTTAAAAGCTATTTATATGTAAATATTATAATATTGGAAATCTTATAATTTTCATTTTTTCTATTTTGTTTTATTATCATCAATATATTAATTGCTTTATGTACATAAAAGCTTTGAAGTCGGCGCTTATCTTACTATGTCGAAATCTTTTAATTTTTTCTAATTTGTTTTATCATAAAAATATTATTAACTTTATGAATATAAAAGCTTCTTAGCGATTTTTTTCTTTCAATTGGCAATTTTTGAGTACGCTGAATGTAGCCAATGTGTTCCATGCATTATTTGTGCAGCTGTTACACACTATGTCATATTCAATATGAGCTTTACAAGCTCACCCAAACCAGTTTAGTGAGAATTTTAATGTGTACAAAGCTTTTAAAATTACTACAGTGTCACCAAGGCACCAAATAGTGCACGGATGGTAAAAGATTATGATTGTGTGTCAAAGATGAGCGCCGACTTCAAAGCTTTTATGTTCATAAAGCAATTAATATATTGATGATAATAAAACAAAATAGAAAAAATGAAAATTATAAGATTTCCAATATTATAATACATATAAATAGCTTTTAAAATATGACCAAGAAATGAATAGGAAAAATTATTTAAAATTATTTTTTACTTTGTAGTGATTTTGAAGTCGGTTTTTTTTTTGTTAAAAAGTTTTTATTTCTTCCTTTTTAGAGAATATGAAATATTTTATGTAATAGTATTTTTGAGGAATATTTCAAACATGAAAGTTTGTTCTTATAAAATTTATTTTATTAATTCCTGAAAGTTTGTTGGGTATTTTCCATTTCTGTTTCTTTACAATTTTTACTTTATTTACCGTACCTTATAATGATTCTAGCTAGCCCTGTGCCAAATTTCAGTTTCCAAGTATCAATATTAACCGTAATATAGTACTTTCCTGTGTACAATCCCGCTCACTTTTTTAATGATTCAACCTGCCTATCTACCTGCATACCAAATATTAATACGCTAGTGTCAATATTAACTAAGATATAGTATTTTTATAATATTGACACGCCCCTTTGTTGAATAACGCCCACTTTTTTGGCCATAATTTGCAGTAACTGTACCTACCCATGTACTAAATTTCAGCACCCTAGTGTCAATATTATTCGATATATAGTGTGTTTCTAATATTGCCACACCCATTTGTTGAATAACGCCCACTTCATTTACAGTGATTTTTAAAAATTGTGTCTACCCCTGTACTAAATTTCAGTACCCTTGTGTCAATACTATTCGAGATACAGTGTTTTTCCAATATTGCCACACCCCTTTGTCAAATGACGCCCACTTTATTAACTGTAATTTGTAATAGCTATGCCTACCCATGTGCTAAATTTCAGCACCCTAGTGTCAATATTATATTCGATATATAGTGTATTTCTAATATTGCCACACCCATTCGTCGAATAACGCCCACTTTATTTACAGTAATTTTAAAAAATTGTGTCTACTCCTGTACTAAATTTCAGTACCCTTGTGTCAATAATATTCGAGATACAGTGTTTTTCCAATATTGCCACACCCCTTTGTCAAACAACGCCCACTTTATTGACTGTAATTTGTAATAGCTATGCCTACCCACGTACTGAATTTCAGCACCCTAGTGTCAATATTATTCGATATATAGTGTGTTTCTAATATTGCCACACCCCTTTGTCAAATAACGCCCACTTTCTTTATAGTAGTTTTTTAAAATTGTGTCTGCCCCTGTACTAAATTTCAGTACCCTAGTGTCAATACTATTTGAGATACAGTGTTTTTTTAATATGACCACACCCCTTTGTCATATAACGCCCACTTTATTGATCGTAATTTTTAATAATTGTGTCTACCTCAGTCATTTTACTGTAAATTTCAGTACCCTAGTGTCAATATTAACTGAAATACAGTGTTTTTCTTATATTGACACGCCCCTTTGTCGAATATCGCCCACTTTTTTAAAAAAGGACCTCCGCGTTCATGGTATCTATCTGTTGACAAAAAATTACGGAAATCGGGCAAGTGCTTTAGGAGTTATCGATGTACATACATTTAAAAAAAAAAAAAAAAAAAAAAAAAAAGCGGACAAACCAACCAAATTGAGAACCTCCTCCTTTTTGAAGTCGGTTAAAAAAAGGAAAGCGACAAAATATTGCTGTAGCAGAAAGAAACTGATGGAAATGAGCAAAAATTCATAATATTCATGAGTTGGTTTAATGAAGTGCCAATGGCAATAAAAATGTTTCATTATGGAAATCCGAACGGCAACATAGAGAGAAACGCCGCAAAACAACACGACGAACGACCTACGCGTTGTCCACACTAGCAGCGTCATCGCTGCAACCGAACACAACACAAAAAAGAGGAAAAAAAAAAAGAAAAAATAAAGAAAAAAGAAGAAAAATAAAAACATCACAACAATAAAGTTCTTGCCAAACTAACCTCAGGGCAATTATCGCTTTTTATCTGTTGATAATTTTTCACTTTCACAAGATGGCAGCGAATCCGCATCCGACAGCCACATGCTGCTGCTTGACTGATAAACTTGCTGGAAACTCACGCTCTTTATACAGTCCACCATGGAAAAAAATAAAAAAAAAAAACTAGCTGCATTTATATCCTCTACTTTAACACCACCCGCCAAAGATGAATGTTATGCAGTGACTTCCCTCGTCGTCCAACTTAAGAACCACTTTGAATATGTTAATTTTACCACGATAAGAAATGCAAAAAACTTTCTCAAAACTTTTCGTGCAAATGAAATGAAATGCGTTTTTAATATGCTTCGGCTTTGGCTTGATACAGCCTTCAACCAGGACACTACGCGCTATGGTCCTTAGCAGCTAGGCTAATTAGTGCCAGTGTAGAGATAAACACCGCGTGGATAAGTGAACCGTAAGGGAACAACAAAAAAAACAAAATGCTGTTTGGTACCGCCAAAAAGTTTCGTTCACATAATAAATGATTAATTACTCTATAAAGCCAAAAAAAAAAAAAAAAAAAAAAAAACAAACTATATTTTTTTGCCAGGAAAACCTGAACTTTTGCAAGACACAGAAGAGATACGTAGTTTTTTTGTATTAGAGTGTCTAGATAAATGAAACCTTTTAACATAAAAGGTACTGCTTGAGTTATACAATTCTAAAAAGAATTGAAAATTTGATAAAACAAATTTTTAAAACTTCACTTTATTTTGAGTAAGATATATTAGCGCATATCATTGAGTACTAAGTAAAACATTGCTTAATCGATATAACGCATAGCTCATACTGTTCAAGCATTGGAATGCTATAGTCAGTGGCGGAACAGCATACGGACTGAAATGGTTTTGGTCCTTCCTTTAGTGAATTTTTTGTATGGGAAAATAATGCAAATAAGCACTAAAAGCCGTTGAAAACAAAAGGTTGAAAAAACACCTTGCAATGCTGCAACTTTGACCCCTCTACGGCCTCTATTTACGGAGATATGAGCATTTGAAGTTTAGCACGATCATATCTCCTTTCACTCGTATCGCACCAGGACAATTTAGGTATCAAATTAAAGGCTGAAATAGCACCTTGCAATGCTGCAACTTTGACCCCTCTACGGCCTCTATTTACGGAGATATGAGCATTTGAAGTTTAGCACGATCATATCTTCTTTCACTCGTATCGCACAAGGACAATTTAGGTATCAAATTAAAGGCTGAAATAGCACCTTGCAATGCTGCAACTTTGACCCCTCTACGGCCTCTATTTACGGAGATATGAGCATTTGAAGTTTAGCACGATCATCTCTCCTTTCACTCGTATCGCACAAGGACAATTTAGGTATCAAATTAAAGGTTGAAATAGCACCTTGCAATGCTGCAACTTTGACCCCTCTACGGCCTCTATTTAGGGAGATATGAGCATTTGAAGTTTAGCACGATCATATCTCCGTTCACTCGTATCGCACAAGGACAATATAGGTATCAAATTAAAGGTTGAAAAAGCACCTTACAATGCTGCAACTTTGACCCCTCTACGGCCTCTATTTACGGAGATATGAGCATTTGAAGTTTAGCACGATCATATCTCCTTTCACTCGTATCGCACAAGGACAATTAAGGTATCAAATTAAAGGCTGAAATAGCACCTTGCAATGCTGCAACTTTGACCCCTCTACGGCCTCTATTTACGGAGATATGAGCATTTTAAGTTTAGCACTATCATACCTCCTTTCACTCGTATCGCACAAGGACAATTTACGTATCAAATTAAAGGCTGAAATAGCACCTTACAATGCTGCAACTTTGACCCCTCTACGGCCTCTATTTACGGAGATATGAGCATTTGAAGTTTAGCACGATCATATCTCCTTTCACTCGTATCGCACAAGGACAATTTAGGTATCAAATTAAAGGCTGAAATAGCACCTTGCAATGCTGCAACCTTGACCTCTCTACGGCCTCTATTTACGGAGATACGAGCATTTGAAGTTTAGCACGATCATATATCCTTTCACTCGTATCGCACAAGGACAATTAAGGTATCAAATTAAAGGCTGAAATAGCACCTTGCAATGCTGCAACTTTGACCCCTCTACGGCCTCTATTTACGGAGATATGAGCATTTGAAGTTTAGCACGATCATATCTCCTTTCACTCGTATCGCACAAGGACAATTTAGGTATCAAATTAAAGGTTGAAATAGCACCTTGCAATGCTCCAACTTTGACCCCTCTACGGCCTCTATTTACCGAGATATGAGCATTTCAAGTTTAGCACGATCATATCTCCTTTCACTCGTATCGCACAAGGACAATTTAGGTATCAAATTAAAGGCTGAAATAGCACCTTGCAATGCTGCAACTTTGACCCCTCTACGGCCTCTATTTACGGAGATATGAGCATTTGAAGTTTAGCACGATCATATCTCCTTTCACTCGTATCGCACAAGGACAATTTAGGTATCACATTAAAGGTTGAAATAGCACCTTGCAATGCTGCAACTTTGACCCCTCTACGGCCTCTATTTACGGAGATATGAGCATTTGAAGTTTAGCACGATCATATCTCCTTTCACTCGTATCGCACAAGGACAATTTAGGTATCAAATTAAAGGTTGAAAAAGCACCTTACAATGCTGCAACTTTGACCCCTCTACGGCCTCTATTTACGGAGATATGAGCATTTTAAGTTTAGCACGATCATATCTCCTTTCACTCAAATCTCAAATAAAAGGCTGAAATAGCACCTTGCAATGCTGCAACTTTGACCCCTCTACGGCCTCTATTTACGGAGATATGAGCATTTGAAGTTTAGCACGATCATATCTCCTTTCACTCGTATCGCACAAGGACAATTTAGGTATCAAATTAAAGGCTGAAATAGCACCTTGCAATGCTGCAACTTTGACCCCTCTACGGCCTCTATTTACGGAGATATGAGCATTTTAAGTTTAGCACGATCATATCTCCTTTCACTCGTATCGCACAAGGACAATTTAGGTATCAAATTAAAGGCTGAAATAGCACCTTACAATGCTGCAACTTTGACCCCTCTACGGCCTCTATTTACGGAGATATGAGCATTTGAAGTTTAGCACGATCATATCTCCTTTCACTCAAATCTCAAATAAAAGGCTGAAATAGCACCTTGCAATGCTGCAACTTTGACCCCTCTACGGCCTCTATTTACAGAGATATGAGCATTTTAAGTTTAGCACGATCATATCTCCTTTCACTCGTATCGTACAAGGACAATTTAGGTATCAAATTAAAGGATGAAATAGCACGTTGCAATGCTGCAACTTTGACCCCTCTACGGCCTCTATTTACGGAGATATGAGCATTTGAAGTTTAGCACGATCATATCTCCTTTCACTCGTATCGTACAAGGACAATTTAGGTATCAAATTAAAGGCTGAAATAGCACCTTGCAATGCTGCAACTTTGACCCCTCTACGGCCTCTATTTACGGAGATATGAGCATTTGAAGTTTAGCACGATCATATCTCCTTTCACTCGTATCGCACAAGGACAATTTAGGTATCAAATTAAAGGCTGAAATAGCACCTTGCAATGCTGCAACTTTGACCCCTCTACGGCCTCTATTTACGGAGATATGAGCATTTTAAGTTTAGCACTATCATATCTCCTTTCACTCGTATCGCACAAGGACAATTTAGGTATCAAATTAAAGGCTGAAATAGCACCTTAAAATGCTGCAACTTTGACCCCTCTACGGCCTCTATTTACGGAGATATGAGCATTTGAAGTTTAGCACGATCATATCTCCTTTCAGTCGTATCGCACAAGGACAATTAAGGTATCAAATTAAAGGTTGAAAAAGCACCTTACAATGCTGCAACTTTGACCCCTCTACGGCCTCTATTTACGGAGATATGAGCATTTTAAGTTTAGCACGATCATATCTCCTTTCACTCGTATTGCACAAGGACAATTTAGGTATCAAATTAAAGGTTGAAAAAACCTTACAATGCTGCAACTTTGACCCCTCTACGGCCTCTATTTACGGAGATATGAGCATTTGAAGTTTAGCACGATCATATCTCCTTTCACTCGTATCGCACAAGGACAATTAAGGTATCAAATTAAAGGTTGAAAAAGCACCTTACAATGCTGCAACTTTGACCCCTCTACGGCCTCTATTTACGGAGATATGAGCATTTTAAGTTTAGCACGATCATATCTCCTTTCACTCGTATTGCACAAGGACAATTTAGGTATCAAATTAAAGGTTGAAAAAACCTTACAATGCTGCAACTTTGACCCCTCTACGGCCTCTATTTACGGAGATATGAGCATTTGAAGTTTAGCACGATCATATCTCCTTTCACTCGTATCGCACAAGGACAATTAAGGTATCAAATTAAAGGCTGAAATAGCACCTTGCAATGCAGCAACCTTGACCTCTCTACGGCCTCTATTTACGGAGATACGAGCATTTTAAGTTTAGCACTATCATATCTCCTTTCACTCGTATCGCACAAGGACAATTTAGGTATCAAATTAAAGGCTGAAATAGCACCTTGCAATGCTGCAACTTTGACCCCTCTACGGCCTCTATTTACGGAGATATGAGCATTTGAAGTTTAACACGATCATATCTCCTTTCACTCGTATCGCACAAGGACAATTTAGGTATCAAATTAAAGGTTGAAAAAGCACCTTACAATGCTGCAACTTTGACCCCTATACGGCCTCTATTTACGGAGATATGAGCATTTGAAGTTTAGCACGATCATATCTCCTTTCACTCGTATCGCACAAGGACAATTTAGGTATCAAATTAAAGGCTGAAATAGCACCTTACAATGCTGCAACTTTGACCCCTCTACGGCCTCTATTTACGGAGATATGAGCATTTGAAGTTTAACACGATCATATCTCCTTTCACTCGTATCGCACAAGGACAATTTAGGTATCAAATTAAAGGTTGAAATAGCACCTTGCAATGCTGCCACTTTGACCCCTCTACGGCCTCTATTTACGGAGATATGAGCATTTTAAGTTTAGCACTATCATATCTCCTTTCACTCGTATCGCACAAGGACAATTTAGGTATCAAATTAAAGGCTGAAATAGCACCTTACAATGCTGCAACTTTGACCCCTCTACGGCCTCTATTTACGGAGATATGAGCATTTGAAGTTTAGCACGATCATATCTCCTTTCACTCGTATCGCACAAGGACAATTTAGGTATCAAATTAAAGGCTGAAATAACACCTTGCAATGCAGCAACCTTGACCTCTCTACGGCCTCTATTTACGGAGATACGAGCATTTTAAGTTTAGCACTATCATATCTCCTTTCACTCGTATCGCACAAGGACAATTTAGGTATCAAATTAAAGGTTGAAATAGCACCTTGCAATGCAGCAACCTTGACCTCTCTACGGCCTCTATTTACGGAGATATGAGCATTTTAAGTTTAGCACGATCATATCTCCTTTCACTCGTATCGCACAAGGACAATTTAGGTATCAAATTAAAGGCTGAAATAGCACCTTGCAATGCTGCAACCTTGACCTCTCTACGGCCTCTATTTACGGAGATATGAGCATTTGAAGTTTAACACTATCATATCTCCTTTCACTCGTATCGCACAAGGACAATTTAGGTATCAAATTAAAGGTTGAAAAAGCACCTTACAATGCTGCAACTTTGACCCCTCTACGGCCTCTATTTACGGAGATATGAGCATTTGAAGTTTAACACGATCATATCTCCTTTCACTCGTATCGCACAAGGACAATTTAGGTATCAAAATAAAGGTTGAAATAGCACCTTGCAATGCTGCCACTTTGACCCCTCTACGGCCTCTATTTACGGAGATACGAGCATTTTAAGTTTAGCACTATCATATCTCCTTTCACTCGTATCGCACAAGGACAATTTAGGTATCAAATTAAAGGCTGAAATAGCACCTTGCAATGCTGCAACTTTGACCCCTCTACGGCCTCTATTTACGGAGATATGAGCATTTGAAGTTTAACACGATCATATCTCCTTTCACTCGTATCGCACAAGGACAATTTAGGTATCAAATTAAAGGCTGAAATAGCACCTTGCAATGCAGCAACCTTGACCTCTCTACGGCCTCTATTTACGGAGATACGAGCATTTTAAGTTTAGCACTATCATATCTCCTTTCACTCGTATCGTACAAGGACAATTTAGGTATCAAATTAAAGGCTGAAATAGCACCTTGCAATGCTGCAACCTTGACCTCTCTACGGCCTCTATTTACGGAGATATGAGCATTTGAAGTTTAGCACGATCATATCTCCTTTCACTCGTATCGCACAAGGACAATTTAGGTATCAAATTAAAGGCTGAAATAGCACCTTACAATGCTGCAACTTTGACCCCTCTACGGCCTCTATTTACGGAGATATGAGCATTTGAAGTTTAACACGATCATATCTCCTTTCACTCGTATCGTACAAGGACAATTTAGGTATCAAATTAAAGGTTGAAATAGCACCTTGCAATGCTGCCACTTTGACCCCTCTACGGCCTCTATTTACGGAGATACGAGCATTTTAAGTTTAGCACTATCATATCTCCTTTCACTCGTATCGCACAAGGACAATTTAGGTATCAAATTAAAGGCTGAAATAGCACCTTGCAATGCTGCAACTTTGACCCCTCTACGGCCTCTATTTACGGAGATATGAGCATTTGAAGTTTAGCACGATCATATCTCCTTTCACTCGTATCGCACAAGGACAATTTAGGTATCAAATTAAAGGTTGAAAAAGCACCTTACAATGCTGCAACTTTGACCCCTCTACGGCCTCTATTTACGGAGATATGAGCATTTGAAGTTTAGCACGATCATATCTCCTTTCACTCGTATCGCACAAGGACAATTTAGGTATCAAATAAAAGGCTGAAATAGCACCTTGCAATGCTGCAACTTTGACCCCTCTACGGCCTCTATTTACGGAGATATGAGCATTTTAAGTTTAGCACTATCATATCTCCTTTCACTCGTATCGCACAAGGACAATTTAGGTATCAAATTAAAGGCTGAAATAGCACCTTACAATGCTGCAACTTTGACCCCTCTACGGCCTCTATTTACGGACATATGAGCATTTGAAGTTTAGCACGATCATATCTCCTTTCACTCGTATCGCACAAGGACAATTTAGGTATCAAATTAAAGGCTGAAATAGCACCTTATAATGCTGCAACTTTGACCCCTCTACGGCCTCTATTTACGGAGATATGAGCATTTTAAGTTTAGCACGATCATATCTCCTTTCACTCGTATCGTACAAGGACAATTTAGGTATCAAATTAAAGGATGAAATAGCACGTTGCAATGCTGCAACTTTGAACCCTGTACGGCCTCTATTTACGGAGATATGAGCATTTGAAGTTTAGCACGATCATATCTCCTTTCACTCGTATCGCACAAGGACAATTAAGGTATCAAATTAAAGGCTGAAATAGCACCTTGCAATGCTGCAACTTTGACCCCTCTACGGCCTCTATTTACGGAGATATGAGCATTTTAAGTTTAGCACGATCATATCTCCTTTCACTCGTAGCATTTTAAGTTTAGCACCTTGCAATGCTGCAACTTTGACCCCTCTACGGCCTCTATTTACGGAGATATGAGCATTTTAAGTTTAGCACGATCATATCTCCTTTCACTCGTATCGCACAAGGACAATTTAGGTATCAAATTAAAGGCTGAAATAGCACCTTACAATGCTGCAACTTTGACCCCTCTACGGCCTCTATTTACGGAGATATGAGCATTTGAAGTTTAGCACGATCATATCTCCTTTCACTCGTATCGCACAAGGACAATTTAGGTATCAAATTAAAGGCTGAAATAGCACCTTGCAATGCTGCAACCTTGACCTCTCTACGGCCTCTATTTACGGAGATACGAGCATTTGAAGTTTAGCACGATCATATCTCCTTTCACTCGTATCGCACAAGGACAATTAAGGTATCAAATTAAAGGCTGAAATAGCACCTTGCAATGCTGCAACTTTGACCCCTCTACGGCCTCTATTTACGGAGATATGAGCATTTGAAGTTTAGCACGATCATATCTCCTTTCACTCGTATCGCACAAGGACAATTTAGGTATCAAATAAAAGGCTGAAATAGCACCTTGCAATGCTGCAACTTTGACCCCTCTACGGCCTCTATTTACGGAGATATGAGCATTTGAAGTTTAGCACGATCATATCTCCTTTCACTCGTATCGTACAAGGACAATTTAGGTATCAAATTAAAGGATGAAATAGCACGTTGCAATGCTGCAACTTTGACCCCTCTACGGCCTCTATTTACGGAGATATGAGCATTTGAAGTTTAGCACGATCATATCTCCTTTCACTCGTATCGCACAAGGACAATTAAGGTATCAAATTAAAGGCTGAAATAGCACCTTGCAATGCTGCAACTTTGACCCCTCTACGGCCTCTATTTACGGAGATATGAGCATTTGAAGTTTAGCACGATCATATCTCCTTTCACTCGTATCGCACAAGGACAATTTAGGTATCAAATTAAAGGTTGAAAAAGCACCTTACAATGCTGCAACTTTGACCCCTCTACGGCCTCTATTTACGGAGATATGAGCATTTGAAGTTTAGCACGATCATATCTCCTTTCACTTGTATCGTACAAGGACAATTTAGGTATCAAATTAAAGGCTGAAATAGCACCTTTCAATGCTGCAACTTTGACCCCTCTACGGCCTCTATTTACGGAGATATGAGCATTTTAAGTTTAGCACGATCATATCTCCTTTCACTCGTATCGCACAAGGACAATTTAGGTATCAAATTAAAGGCTGAAATAGCACCTTGCAATGCTGCAACCTTGACCTCTCTACGGCCTCTATTTACGGAGATACGAGCATTTGAAGTTTAGCACGATCATATCTCCTTTCACTCGTATCGCACAAGGACAACTTAGGTATCAAATTAAAGGCTGAAATAGCACCTTGCAATGCTGCAACTTTGACCCCTCTACGGCCTCTATTTACGGAGATATGAGCATTTTAAGTTTAGCACGATCATATCTCCTTTCACTCGTATCGTACAAGGACAATTTAGGTATCAAATTAAAGGCTGAAATAGCACCTTGCAATGCTGCAACTTTGACCCCTCTACGGCCTCTATTTACGGAGATATGAGCATTTGAAGTTTAGCACGATCATATCTCCTTTCACTCGTATCGCACAAGGACAATTAAGGTATCAAATTAAAGGCTGAAATAGCACCTTGCAATGCTGCAACTTTGACCCCTCTACGGCCTCTATTTACGGAGATATGAGCATTTTAAGTTTAGCACGATCATATCTCCTTTCACTCGTATCGCACAAGGACAATTTATGTATCAAATTAAAGGTTGAAAAAGCACCTTACAATGCTGCAACTTTGACCCCTCTACGGCCTCTATTTACGGAGATATGAGCATTTGAAGTTTAGCACGATCATATCTCCTTTCACTCGTATCGCACAAGGACAATTTAGGTATCAAATTAAAGGTTGAAAAAGCACCTTACAATGCTGCAACTTTGACCCCTCTACGGCCTCTATTTACGGAGATATGAGCATTTGAAGTTTAGCACGATCATATCTCCTTTCACTCGTATCGTACAAGGACAATTTAGGTATCAAATTAAAGGCTGAAATAGCACCTTTCAATGCTGCAACTTTGACCCCTCTACGGCCTCTATTTACGGAGATATGAGCATTTTAAGTTTAGCACGATCATATCTCCTTTCACTCGTATCGCACAAGGACAATTTAGGCATCAAATTAAAGGCTGAAATAGCACCTTGCAATGCTGCAACTTTGACCCCTCTACGGCTTCTATTTACGGAGATATGAGCATTTTAAGCTTAGCACGATCATATCTCCTTTCACTCGTATCGCACAAGGACAATTTAGGTATCAAATTAAAGGCTGAAATAGCACCTTACAATGCTGCAACTTTGACCCCTCTACGGCCTCTATTTACGGAGATATGAGCATTTGAAGTTTAGCACGATCATATCTCCTTTCACTCGTATCGCACAAGGACAATTTAGGTATCAAATTAAAGGCTGAAATAGCACCTTGCAATGCTGCAACCTTGACCTCTCTACGGCCTCTATTTACGGAGATACGAGCATTTGAAGTTTAGCACGATCATATCTCCTTTCACTCGTATCGCACAAGGACAATTTAGGTATCAAATTAAAGGCTGAAATAGCACCTTGCAATGCTGCAACTTTGACCCCTCTACGGCCTCTATTTACGGAGATATGAGCATTTGAAGTTTAGCACGATCATATCTCCTTTCACTCGTATCGTACAAGGACAATTTAGGTATCAAATTAAAGGCTGAAATAGCACCTTGCAATGCTGCAACTTTGACCCTCTACGGCCTCTATTTACGGAGATATGAGCATTTGAAGTTTAGCACGATCATATCTCCTTTCACTCGTATCGCACAAGGACAATTTAGGTATCAAATTAAAGGTTGAAAAAGCACCTTACAATGCTGCAACTTTGACCCCTCTACGGCCTCTATTTACGGAGATATGAGCATTTGAAGTTTAGCACGATCATATCTCCTTTCACTCGTATCGCACAAGGACAATTTAGGTATCAAATAAAAGGCTGAAATAGCACCTTGCAATGCTGCAACTTTGACCCCTCTACGGCCTCTATTTACGGAGATATGAGCATTTTAAGTTTAGCACTATCATATCTCCTTTCACTCGTATCGCACAAGGACAATTTAGGTATCAAATTAAAGGCTGAAATAGCACCTTACAATGCTGCAACTTTGACCCCTCTACGGCCTCTATTTACGGACATATGAGCATTTGAAGTTTAGCACGATCATATCTCCTTTCACTCGTATCGTACAAGGACAATTTAGGTATCAAATTAAAGGATGAAATAGCACGTTGCAATGCTGCAACTTTGAACCCTCTACGGCCTCTATTTACGGAGATATGAGCATTTGAAGTTTAGCACGATCATATCTGCTTTCACTCGTATCGCACAAGGACAATTAAGGTATCAAATTAAAGGCTGAAATAGCACCTTGCAATGCTGCAACTTTGACCCCTCTACGGCCTCTATTTACGGAGATATGAGCATTTTAAGTTTAGCACGATCATATCTCCTTTCACTCGTAGCATTTTAAGTTTAGCACCTTGCAATGCTGCAACTTTGACCCCTCTACGGCCTCTATTTACGGAGATATGAGCATTTGAAGTTTAGCACGATCATATCTCCTTTCACTCGTATCGCACAAGGACAATTTAGGTATCAAATTAAAGGCTGAAATAGCACCTTGCAATGCTGCAACCTTGACCTCTCTACGGCCTCTATTTACGGAGATACGAGCATTTGAAGTTTAGCACGATCATATCTCCTTTCACTCGTATCGCACAAGGACAATTAAGGTATCAAATTAAAGGCTGAAATAGCACCTTGCAATGCTGCAACTTTGACCCCTCTACGGCCTCTATTTACGGAGATATGAGCATTTGAAGTTTAGCACGATCATATCTCCTTTCACTCGTATCGCACAAGGACAATTTAGGTATCAAATAAAAGGCTGAAATAGCACCTTGCAATGCTGCAACTTTGACCCCTCTACGGCCTCTATTTACGGAGATATGAGCATTTGAAGTTTAGCACGATCATATCTCCTTTCACTCGTATCGTACAAGGACAATTTAGGTATCAAATTAAAGGATGAAATAGCACGTTGCAATGCTGCAACTTTGACCCCTCTACGGCCTCTATTTACGGAGATATGAGCATTTGAAGTTTAGCACGATCATATCTCCTTTCACTCGTATCGCACAAGGACAATTAAGGTATCAAATTAAAGGCTGAAATAGCACCTTGCAATGCTGCAACTTTGACCCCTCTACGGCCTCTATTTACGGAGATATGAGCATTTGAAGTTTAGCACGATCATATCTCCTTTCACTCGTATCGCACAAGGACAATTTAGGTATCAAATTAAAGGCTGAAATAGCACCTTGCAATGCTGCAACCTTGACCTCTCTACGGCCTCTATTTACGGAGATACGAGCATTTGAAGTTTAGCACGATCATATCTCCTTTCACTCGTATCGCACAAGGACAATTCAGGTATCACATTAAAGGCTGAAATAGCACCTTGCAATGCTGCAACTTTGACCCCTCTACGGCCTCTATTTACGGAGATATGAGCATTTTAAGTTTAGCACGATCATATCTCCTTTCACTCGTATCGTACAAGGACAATTTAGGTATCAAATTAAAGGCTGAAATAGCACGTTGCAATGCTGCAACTTTGACCCCTCTACGGCCTCTACTTACGGAGATATGAGCATTTAAAGTTTAGCACGATCATATCTCCTTTCACTCGTATCGCACAAGGACAATTTATGTATCAAATTAAAGGTTGAAAAAGCACCTTACAATGCTGCAACTTTGACCCCTCTACGGCCTCTATTTACGGAGATATGAGCATTTGAAGTTTAGCACGATCATATCTCCTTTCACTCGTATCGCACAAGGACAATTTAGGTATCAAATTAAAGGTTGAAAAAGCACCTTACAATGCTGCAACTTTGACCCCTCTACGGCCTCTATTTACGGAGATATGAGCATTTGAAGTTTAGCACGATCATATCTCCTTTCACTCGTATCGTACAAGGACAATTTAGGTATCAAATTAAAGGCTGAAATAGCACCTTTCAATGCTGCAACTTTGACCCCTCTACGGCCTCTATTTACGGAGATATGAGCATTTGAAGTTTAGCACGATCATATCTCCTTTCACTCGTATCGCACAAGGACAATTTAGGTATCAAATTAAAGGCTGAAATAGCACCTTGCAATGCTGCAACTTTGACCCCTCTACGGCCTCTATTTACGGAGATATGAGCATTTTAAGTTTAGCACGATCATATCTCCTTTCACTCGTATCGCACAAGGACAATTTAGGTATCAAATTAAAGGCTGAAATAGCACCTTACAATGCTGCAACTTTGACCCCTCTACGGCCTCTATTTACGGAGATATGAGCATTTGAAGTTTAGCACGATCATATCTCCTTTCACTCGTATCGCACAAGGACAATTTAGGTATCAAATTAAAGGCTGAAATAGCACCTTGCAATGCTGCAACCTTGACCTCTCTACGGCCTCTATTTACGGAGATACGAGCATTTGAAGTTTAGCACGATCATATCTCCTTTCACTCGTATCGCACAAGGACAATTAAGGTATCAAATTAAAGGCTGAAATAGCACCTTGCAATGCTGCAACTTTGACCCCTCTACGGCCTCTATTTACGGAGATATGAGCATTTGAAGTTTAGCACGATCATATCTCCTTTCACTCGTATCGCACAAGGACAATTTAGGTATCAAATAAAAGGCTGAAATAGCACCTTGCAATGCTGCAACTTTGACCCCTCTACGGCCTCTATTTACGGAGATATGAGCATTTTAAGTTTAGCACGATCATATCTCCTTTCACTCGTATCGTACAAGGACAATTTAGGTATCAAATTAAAGGATGAAATAGCACGTTGCAATGCTGCAACTTTGACCCCTCTACGGCCTCTATTTACGGAGATATGAGCATTTGAAGTTTAGCACGATCATATCTCCTTTCACTCGTATCGCACAAGGACAATTAAGGTATCAAATTAAAGGCTGAAATAGCACCTTGCAATGCTGCAACTTTGACCCCTCTACGGCCTCTATTTACGGAGATATGAGCATTTGAAGTTTAGCACGATCATATCTCCTTTCACTCGTATCGCACAAGGACAATTTAGGTATCAAATAAAAGGCTGAAATAGCACCTTGCAATGCTGCAACTTTGACCCCTCTACGGCCTCTATTTACGGAGATATGAGCATTTGAAGTTTAGCACGATCATATCTCCTTTCACTCGTATCGCACAAGGACAATTAAGGTATCAAATTAAAGGCTGAAATAGCACCTTGCAATGCTGCAACTTGGACCCCTCTACGGCCTCTATTTACGGAGATATGAGCATTTGAAGTTTAGCACGATCATATCTCCTTTCACTCGTATCGCACAAGGACAATTTAGGTATCAAATAAAAGGCTGAAATAGCACCTTGCAATGCTGCAACTTTGACCCCTCTACGGCCTCTATTTACGGAGATATGAGCATTTTAAGTTTAGCACGATCATATCTCCTTTCACTCGTATCGTACAAGGACAATTTAGGTATCAAATTAAAGGATGAAATAGCACGTTGCAATGCTGCAACTTTGACCCCTCTACGGCCTCTATTTACGGAGATATGAGCATTTGAAGTTTAGCACGATCATATCTCCTTTCACTCGTATCGCACAAGGACAATTAAGGTATCAAATTAAAGGCTGAAATAGCACCTTGCAATGCTGCAACTTTGACCCCTCTACGGCCTCTATTTACGGAGATATGAGCATTTGAAGTTTAGCACGATCATATCTCCTTTCACTCGTATCGTACAAGGACAATTTAGGTATCAAATTAAAGGCTGAAATAGCACCTTGCAATGCTGCAACTTTGACCCCTCTACGGCCTCTATTTACGGAGATATGAGCATTTGAAGTTTAGCACGATCATATCTCCTTTCACTCGTATCGCACAAGGACAATTAAGGTATCAAATTAAAGGCTGAAATAGCACCTTGCAATGCTGCAACTTTGACCCCTCTACGGCCTCTATTTACGGAGATATGAGCATTTGAAGTTTAGCACGATCATATCTCCTTTCACTCGTATCGTACAAGGACAATTTAGGTATCAAATTAAAGGCTGAAATAGCACCTTGCAATGCTGCAACTTTGACCCCTCTACGGCCTCTATTTACGGAGATATGAGCATTTTAAGTTTAGCACGATCATATCTCCTTTCACTCGTATCGCACAAGGACAATTTATGTATCAAATTAAAGGTTGAAAAAGCACCTTACAATGCTGCAACTTTGACCCCTCTACGGCCTCTATTTACGGAGATATGAGCATTTGAAGTTTAGCACGATCATATCTCCTTTCACTCGTATCGCACAAGGACAATTTAGGTATCAAATTAAAGGTTGAAAAAGCACCTTACAATGCTGCAACTTTGACCCCTCTACGGCCTCTATTTACGGAGATATGAGCATTTGAAGTTTAGCACGATCATATCTCCTTTCACTCGTATCGTACAAGGACAATTTAGGTATCAAATTAAAGGCTGAAATAGCACCTTTCAATGCTGCAACTTTGACCCCTCTACGGCCTCTATTTACGGAGTTATGAGCATTTTAAGTTTAGCACGATCATATCTCCTTTCACTCGTATCGCACAAGGACAATTTAGGTATCAAATTAAAGGCTGAAATAGCACCTTGCAATGCTGCAACTTTGACCCCTCTACGGCCTCTATTTACGGAGATATGAGCATTTTAAGTTTAGCACGATCATATCTCCTTTCACTCGTATCGCACAAGGACAATTTAGGTATCAAATTAAAGGCTGAAATAGCACCTTACAATGCTGCAACTTTGACCCCTCTACGGCCTCTATTTACGGAGATATGAGCATTTGAAGTTTAGCACGTTCATATCTCCTTTCACTCGTATCGCACAAGGACAATTTAGGTATCAAATTAAAGGCTGAAATAGCACCTTGCAATGCTGCAACCTTGACCTCTCTACGGCCTCTATTTACGGAGATACGAGCATTTGAAGTTTAGCACGATCATATCTCCTTTCACTCGTATCGCACAAGGACAATTAAGGTATCAAATTAAAGGCTGAAATAGCACCTTGCAATGCTGCAACTTTGACCCCTCTACGGCCTCTATTTACGGAGATATGAGCATTTGAAGTTTAGCACGATCATATCTCCTTTCACTCGTATCGCACAAGGACAATTTAGGTATCAAATAAAAGGCTGAAATAGCACCTTGCAATGCTGCAACTTTGACCCCTCTACGGCCTCTATTTACGGAGATATGAGCATTTTAAGTTTAGCACGATCATATCTCCTTTCACTCGTATCGTACAAGGACAATTTAGGTATCAAATTAAAGGATGAAATAGCACGTTGCAATGCTGCAACTTTGACCCCTCTACGGCCTCTATTTACGGAGATATGAGCATTTGAAGTTTAGCACGATCATATCTCCTTTCACTCGTATCGCACAAGGACAATTAAGGTATCAAATTAAAGGCTGAAATAGCACCTTGCAATGCTGCAACTTTGACCCCTCTACGGCCTCTATTTACGGAGATATGAGCATTTGAAGTTTAGCACGATCATATCTCCTTTCACTCGTATCGTACAAGGACAATTTAGGTATCAAATTAAAGGCTGAAATAGCACCTTGCAATGCTGCAACTTTGACCCCTCTACGGCCTCTATTTACGGAGATATGAGCATTTTAAGTTTAGCACGATCATATCTCCTTTCACTCGTATCGTACAAGGACAATTTAGGTATCAAATTAAAGGCTGAAATAGCACCTTGCAATGCTGCAACTTTGACCCCTCTACGGCCTCTATTTACGGAGATATGAGCATTTTAAGTTTAGCACTATCATATCTCCTTTCACTCGTATCGCACAAGGACAATTTAGGTATCAAATTAAAGGCTGAAATAGCACCTTGCAATGCTGCAACTTTGACCCCTCTACGGCCTCTATTTACGGAGATATGAGCATTTTAAGTTTAGCACGATCATATCTCCTTTCACTCGTATCGTACAAGGACAATTTAGGTATCAAATTAAAGGCTGAAATAGCACCTTGCAATGCTGCAACTTTGACCCCTCTACGGCCTCTATTTACGGAGATATGAGCATTTTAAGTTTAGCACTATCATATCTCCTTTCACTCGTATCGCACAAGGACAATTTAGGTATCAAATTAAAGGCTGAAATAGCACCTTACAATGCTGCAACTTTGACCCCTCTACGGCCTCTATTTACGGAGATATGAGCATTTGAAGTTTAGCACGATCATATCTCCTTTCACTCGTATCGCACAAGGACAATTTAGGTATCAAATTAAAGGCTGAAATAGCACCTTGCAATGCTGCAACCTTGACCTCTCTACGGCCTCTATTTACGGAGATACGAGCATTTGAAGTTTACCACGATCATATCTCCTTTCACTCGTATCGCACAAGGACAATTAAGGTATCAAATTAAAGGCTGAAATAGCACCTTGCAATGCTGCAACTTTGACCCCTCTACGGCCTCTATTAACGGAGATATGAGCATTTTAAGTTTAGCACGATCATATCTCCTTTCACTCGTATCGCACAAGGACAATTTAGGTATCAAATTAAAGGTTGAAATAGCACCTTGCAATGCTGCAACTTTGACCCCTCTACGGCCTCTATTTACGGAGATATGAGCATTTGAAGTTTAGCACGATCATATCTCCTTTCACTCGTATCGCAAAAGACAATTTAGGTATCAAATTAAAGGTTGAAAAAGCACCTTACAATGCTGCAACTTTGACCCCTCTACGGCCTCTATTTACGGAGATATGAGCATTTGAAGTTTAGCACGATCATATCTCCTTTCACTCGTATCGCACAAGGACAATTTAGGTATCAAATAAAAGGCTGAAATAGCACCTTGCAATGCTGCAACTTTGACCCCTCTACGGCCTCTATTTACGGAGATATGAGCATTTTAAGTTTAGCACGATCATATCTCCTTTCACTCGTATCGCACAAGGACAATTAAGGTATCAAATTAAAGGCTGAAATAGCACCTTGCAATGCTGCAACTTTGACCCCTCTACGGCCTCTATTTACGGAGATATGAGCATTTTAAGTTTAGCACGATCATATCTCCTTTCACTCGTATCGCACAAGGACAATTTAGGTATCAAATTAAAGGCTGAAATAGCACCTTACAATGCTGCAACTTTGACCCCTCTACGGCCTCTATTTACGGAGATATGAGCATTTGAAGTTTAGCACGATCATATCTCCTTTCACTCGTATCGCACAAGGACAATTTAGGTATCAAATTAAAGGCTGAAATAGCACCTTGCAATGCTGCAACCTTGACCTCTCTACGGCCTCTATTTACGGAGATACGAGCATTTGAAGTTTAGCACGATCATATCTCCTTTCACTCGTATCGCACAAGGACAATTTAGGTATCAAATTAAAGGCTGAAATAGCACCTTGCAATGCTGCAACTTTGACCCCTCTACGGCCTCTATTTACGGAGATATGAGCATTTTAAGTTTAGCACGATCATATCTCCTTTCACTCGTATCGTACAAGGACAATTTAGGTATCAAATTAAAGGCTGAAATAGCACCTTGCAATGCTGCAACTTTGACCCCTCTACGGCCTCTATTTACGGAGATATGAGCATTTGAAGTTTAGCACGATCATATCTCCTTTCACTCGTATCGCACAAGGACAATTTAGGTATCAAATTAAAGGTTGAAAAAGCACCTTACAATGCTGCAACTTTGACCCCTCTACGGCCTCTATTTACGGAGATATGAGCATTTGAAGTTTAGCACGATCATATCTCCTTTCACTCGTATCGCACAAGGACAATTTAGGTATCAAATAAAAGGCTGAAATAGCACCTTGCAATGCTGCAACTTTGACCCCTCTACGGCCTCTATTTACGGAGATATGAGCATTTTAAGTTTAGCACTATCATATCTCCTTTCACTCGTATCGCACAAGGACAATTTAGGTATCAAATTAAAGGCTGAAATAGCACCTTATAATGCTGCAACTTTGACCCCTCTACGGCCTCTATTTACGGAGATATGAGCATTTTAAGTTTAGCACGATCATATCTCCTTTCACTCGTATCGTACAAGGACAATTTAGGTATCAAATTAAAGGATGAAATAGCACGTTGCAATGCTGCAACTTTGAACCCTGTACGGCCTCTATTTACGGAGATATGAGCATTTGAAGTTTAGCACGATCATATCTCCTTTCACTCGTATCGCACAAGGACAATTAAGGTATCAAATTAAAGGCTGAAATAGCACCTTGCAATGCTGCAACTTTGACCCCTCTACGGCCTCTATTTACGGAGATATGAGCATTTTAAGTTTAGCACGATCATATCTCCTTTCACTCGTAGCATTTTAAGTTTAGCACCTTGCAATGCTGCAACTTTGACCCCTCTACGGCCTCTATTTACGGAGATATGAGCATTTTAAGTTTAGCACGATCATATCTCCTTTCACTCGTATCGCACAAGGACAATTTAGGTATCAAATTAAAGGCTGAAATAGCACCTTACAATGCTGCAACTTTGACCCCTCTACGGCCTCTATTTACGGAGATATGAGCATTTGAAGTTTAGCACGATCATATCTCCTTTCACTCGTATCGCACAAGGACAATTTAGGTATCAAATTAAAGGCTGAAATAGCACCTTGCAATGCTGCAACCTTGACCTCTCTACGGCCTCTATTTACGGAGATACGAGCATTTGAAGTTTAGCACGATCATATCTCCTTTCACTCGTATCGCACAAGGACAATTAAGGTATCAAATTAAAGGCTGAAATAGCACCTTGCAATGCTGCAACTTTGACCCCTCTACGGCCTCTATTTACGGAGATATGAGCATTTGAAGTTTAGCACGATCATATCTCCTTTCACTCGTATCGCACAAGGACAATTTAGGTATCAAATAAAAGGCTGAAATAGCACCTTGCAATGCTGCAACTTTGACCCCTCTACGGCCTCTATTTACGGAGATATGAGCATTTGAAGTTTAGCACGATCATATCTCCTTTCACTCGTATCGTACAAGGACAATTTAGGTATCAAATTAAAGGATGAAATAGCACGTTGCAATGCTGCAACTTTGACCCCTCTACGGCCTCTATTTACGGAGATATGAGCATTTGAAGTTTAGCACGATCATATCTCCTTTCACTCGTATCGCACAAGGACAATTAAGGTATCAAATTAAAGGCTGAAATAGCACCTTGCAATGCTGCAACTTTGACCCCTCTACGGCCTCTATTTACGGAGATATGAGCATTTGAAGTTTAGCACGATCATATCTCCTTTCACTCGTATCGCACAAGGACAATTTAGGTATCAAATTAAAGGTTGAAAAAGCACCTTACAATGCTGCAACTTTGACCCCTCTACGGCCTCTATTTACGGAGATATGAGCATTTGAAGTTTAGCACGATCATATCTCCTTTCACTCGTATCGTACAAGGACAATTTAGGTATCAAATTAAAGGCTGAAATAGCACCTTTCAATGCTGCAACTTTGACCCCTCTACGGCCTCTATTTACGGAGATATGAGCATTTTAAGTTTAGCACGATCATATCTCCTTTCACTCGTATCGCACAAGGACAATTTAGGTATCAAATTAAAGGCTGAAATAGCACCTTGCAATGCTGCAACCTTGACCTCTCTACGGCCTCTATTTACGGAGATACGAGCATTTGAAGTTTAGCACGATCATATCTCCTTTCACTCGTATCGCACAAGGACAACTTAGGTATCAAATTAAAGGCTGAAATAGCACCTTGCAATGCTGCAACTTTGACCCCTCTACGGCCTCTATTTACGGAGATATGAGCATTTTAAGTTTAGCACGATCATATCTCCTTTCACTCGTATCGTACAAGGACAATTTAGGTATCAAATTAAAGGCTGAAATAGCACCTTGCAATGCTGCAACTTTGACCCCTCTACGGCCTCTATTTACGGAGATATGAGCATTTGAAGTTTAGCACGATCATATCTCCTTTCACTCGTATCGCACAAGGACAATTAAGGTATCAAATTAAAGGCTGAAATAGCACCTTGCAATGCTGCAACTTTGACCCCTCTACGGCCTCTATTTACGGAGATATGAGCATTTTAAGTTTAGCACGATCATATCTCCTTTCACTCGTATCGCACAAGGACAATTTATGTATCAAATTAAAGGTTGAAAAAGCACCTTACAATGCTGCAACTTTGACCCCTCTACGGCCTCTATTTACGGAGATATGAGCATTTGAAGTTTAGCACGATCATATCTCCTTTCACTCGTATCGCACAAGGACAATTTAGGTATCAAATTAAAGGTTGAAAAAGCACCTTACAATGCTGCAACTTTGACCCCTCTACGGCCTCTATTTACGGAGATATGAGCATTTGAAGTTTAGCACGATCATATCTCCTTTCACTCGTATCGTACAAGGACAATTTAGGTATCAAATTAAAGGCTGAAATAGCACCTTGCAATGCTGCAACTTTGACCCCTCTACGGCCTCTATTTACGGAGATATGAGCATTTGAAGTTTAGCACGATCATATCTCCTTTCACTCGTATCGCACAAGGACAATTTAGGTATCAAATTAAAGGTTGAAAAAGCACCTTACAATGCTGCAACTTTGACCCCTCTACGGCCTCTATTTACGGAGATATGAGCATTTGAAGTTTAGCACGATCATATCTCCTTTCACTCGTATCGCACAAGGACAATTTAGGTATCAAATAAAAGGCTGAAATAGCACCTTGCAATGCTGCAACTTTGACCCCTCTACGGCCTCTATTTACGGAGATATGAGCATTTTAAGTTTAGCACTATCATATCTCCTTTCACTCGTATCGCACAAGGACAATTTAGGTATCAAATTAAAGGCTGAAATAGCACCTTACAATGCTGCAACTTTGACCCCTCTACGGCCTCTATTTACGGACATATGAGCATTTGAAGTTTAGCACGATCATATCTCCTTTCACTCGTATCGTACAAGGACAATTTAGGTATCAAATTAAAGGATGAAATAGCACGTTGCAATGCTGCAACTTTGAACCCTCTACGGCCTCTATTTACGGAGATATGAGCATTTGAAGTTTAGCACGATCATATCTGCTTTCACTCGTATCGCACAAGGACAATTAAGGTATCAAATTAAAGGCTGAAATAGCACCTTGCAATGCTGCAACTTTGACCCCTCTACGGCCTCTATTTACGGAGATATGAGCATTTTAAGTTTAGCACGATCATATCTCCTTTCACTCGTAGCATTTTAAGTTTAGCACCTTGCAATGCTGCAACTTTGACCCCTCTACGGCCTCTATTTACGGAGATATGAGCATTTGAAGTTTAGCACGATCATATCTCCTTTCACTCGTATCGCACAAGGACAATTTAGGTATCAAATAAAAGGCTGAAATAGCACCTTGCAATGCTGCAACTTTGACCCCTCTACGGCCTCTATTTACGGAGATATGAGCATTTGAAGTTTAGCACGATCATATCTCCTTTCACTCGTATCGTACAAGGACAATTTAGGTATCAAATTAAAGGATGAAATAGCACGTTGCAATGCTGCAACTTTGACCCCTCTACGGCCTCTATTTACGGAGATATGAGCATTTGAAGTTTAGCACGATCATATCTCCTTTCACTCGTATCGCACAAGGACAATTAAGGTATCAAATTAAAGGCTGAAATAGCACCTTGCAATGCTGCAACTTTGACCCCTCTACGGCCTCTATTTACGGAGATATGAGCATTTGAAGTTTAGCACGATCATATCTCCTTTCACTCGTATCGCACAAGGACAATTTAGGTATCAAATTAAAGGCTGAAATAGCACCTTGCAATGCTGCAACCTTGACCTCTCTACGGCCTCTATTTACGGAGATACGAGCATTTGAAGTTTAGCACGATCATATCTCCTTTCACTCGTATCGCACAAGGACAATTCAAGTATCAAATTAAAGGCTGAAATAGCACCTTGCAATGCTGCAACTTTGACCCCTCTACGGCCTCTATTTACGGAGATATGAGCATTTTAAGTTTAGCACGATCATATCTCCTTTCACTCGTATCGTACAAGGACAATTTAGGTATCAAATTAAAGGCTGAAATAGCACGTTGCAATGCTGCAACTTTGACCCCTCTACGGCCTCTACTTACGGAGATATGAGCATTTTAAGTTTAGCACGATCATATCTCCTTTCACTCGTATCGCACAAGGACAATTTATGTATCAAATTAAAGGTTGAAAAAGCACCTTACAATGCTGCAACTTTGACCCCTCTACGGCCTCTATTTACGGAGATATGAGCATTTGAAGTTTAGCACGATCATATCTCCTTTCACTCGTATCGCACAAGGACAATTTAGGTATCAAATAAAAGGCTGAAATAGCACCTTGCAATGCTGCAACTTTGACCCCTCTACGGCCTCTATTTACGGAGATATGAGCATTTGAAGTTTAGCACGATCATATCTCCTTTCACTCGTATCGCACAAGGACAATTAAGGTATCAAATTAAAGGCTGAAATAGCACCTTGCAATGCTGCAACTTTGACCCCTCTACGGCCTCTATTTACGGAGATATGAGCATTTGAAGTTTAGCACGATCATATCTCCTTTCACTCGTATCGCACAAGGACAATTTAGGTATCAAATAAAAGGCTGAAATAGCACCTTGCAATGCTGCAACTTTGACCCCTCTACGGCCTCTATTTACGGAGATATGAGCATTTGAAGTTTAGCACGATCATATCTCCTTTCACTCGTATCGCACAAGGACAATTTAGGTATCAAATTAAAGGCTGAAATAGCACCTTGCAATGCTGCAACCTTGACCTCTCTACGGCCTCTATTTACGGAGATACGAGCATTTGAAGTTTAGCACGATCATATCTCCTTTCACTCGTATCGCACAAGGACAATTAAGGTATCAAATTAAAGGCTGAAATAGCACCTTGCAATGCTGCAACTTTGACCCCTCTACGGCCTCTATTTACGGAGATATGAGCATTTGAAGTTTAGCACGATCATATCTCCTTTCACTCGTATCGCACAAGGACAATTTAGGTATCAAATAAAAGGCTGAAATAGCACCTTGCAATGCTGCAACTTTGACCCCTCTACGGCCTCTATTTACGGAGATATGAGCATTTTAAGTTTAGCACGATCATATCTCCTTTCACTCGTATCGTACAAGGACAATTTAGGTATCAAATTAAAGGATGAAATAGCACGTTGCAATGCTGCAACTTTGACCCCTCTACGGCCTCTATTTACGGAGATATGAGCATTTGAAGTTTAGCACGATCATATCTCCTTTCACTCGTATCGCACAAGGACAATTAAGGTATCAAATTAAAGGCTGAAATAGCACCTTGCAATGCTGCAACTTTGACCCCTCTACGGCCTCTATTTACGGAGATATGAGCATTTTAAGTTTAGCACGATCATATCTCCTTTCACTCGTATCGCACAAGGACAATTTAGGTATCAAATTAAAGGCTGAAATAGCACCTTACAATGCTGCAACTTTGACCCCTCTACGGCCTCTATTTACGGAGATATGAGCATTTGAAGTTTAGCACGTTCATATCTCCTTTCACTCGTATCGCACAAGGACAATTTAGGTATCAAATTAAAGGCTGAAATAGCACCTTGCAATGCTGCAACCTTGACCTCTCTACGGCCTCTATTTACGGAGATACGAGCATTTGAAGTTTAGCACGATCATATCTCCTTTCACTCGTATCGCACAAGGACAATTAAGGTATCAAATTAAAGGCTGAAATAGCACCTTGCAATGCTGCAACTTTGACCCCTCTACGGCCTCTATTTACGGAGATATGAGCATTTGAAGTTTAGCACGATCATATCTCCTTTCACTCGTATCGCACAAGGACAATTTAGGTATCAAATAAAAGGCTGAAATAGCACCTTGCAATGCTGCAACTTTGACCCCTCTACGGCCTCTATTTACGGAGATATGAGCATTTTAAGTTTAGCACGATCATATCTCCTTTCACTCGTATCGTACAAGGACAATTTAGGTATCAAATTAAAGGATGAAATAGCACGTTGCAATGCTGCAACTTTGACCCCTCTACGGCCTCTATTTACGGAGATATGAGCATTTGAAGTTTAGCACGATCATATCTCCTTTCACTCGTATCGCACAAGGACAATTAAGGTATCAAATTAAAGGCTGAAATAGCACCTTGCAATGCTGCAACTTTGACCCCTCTACGGCCTCTATTTACGGAGATATGAGCATTTGAAGTTTAGCACGATCATATCTCCTTTCACTCGTATCGTACAAGGACAATTTAGGTATCAAATTAAAGGCTGAAATAGCACCTTGCAATGCTGCAACTTTGACCCCTCTACGGCCTCTATTTACGGAGATATGAGCATTTTAAGTTTAGCACGATCATATCTCCTTTCACTCGTATCGCACAAGGACAATTTAGGTATCAAATTAAAGGTTGAAATAGCACCTTGCAATGCTGCAACCTTGACCTCTCTACGGCCTCTATTTACGGAGATACGAGCATTTGAAGTTTAGCACGATCATATCTCCTTTCACTCGTATCGCACAAGGACAATTAAGGTATCAAATTAAAGGCTGAAATAGCACCTTGCAATGCTGCAACTTTGACCCCTCTACGGCCTCTATTTACGGAGATATGAGCATTTGAAGTTTAGCACGATCATATCTCCTTTCACTCGTATCGCACAAGGACAATTTAGGTATCAAATTAAAGGTTGAAATAGCACCTTGCAATGCTCCAACTTTGACCCCTCTACGGCCTCTATTTACGGAGATATGAGCATTTGAAGTTTAGCACGATCATATCTCCTTTCACTCGTATCGCACAAGGACAATTTAGGTATCAAATTAAAGGTTGAAAAAGCACCTTACAATGCTGCAACTTTGACCCCTCTACGGCCTCTATTTACGGAGATATGAGCATTTGAAGTTTAGCACGATCATATCTCCTTTCACTCGTATCGCACAAGGACAATTTAGGTATCAAATAAAAGGCTGAAATAGCACCTTGCAATGCTGCAACTTTGACCCCTCTACGGCCTCTATTTACGGAGATATGAGCATTTGAAGTTTAGCACGATCATATCTCCTTTCACTCGTATCGCACAAGGACAATTTAGGTATCAAATTAAAGGCTGAAATAGCACCTTGCAATGCTGCAACCTTGACCTCTCTACGGCCTCTATTTACGGAGATACGAGCATTTGAAGTTTAGCACGATCATATCTCCTTTCACTCGTATCGCACAAGGACAATTAAGGTATCAAATTAAAGGCTGAAATAGCACCTTGCAATGCTGCAACTTTGACCCCTCTACGGCCTCTATTTACGGAGATATGAGCATTTTAAGTTTAGCACGATCATATCTCCTTTCACTCGTATCGCACAAGGACAATTTAGGTATCAAATTAAAGGTTGAAATAGCACCTTGCAATGCTGCAACTTTGACCCCTCTACGGCCTCTATTTACGGAGATATGAGCATTTGAAGTTTAGCACGATCATATCTCCTTTCACTCGTATCGCACAAGGACAATTTAGGTATCAAATTAAAGGTTGAAAAAGCACCTTACAATGCTGCAACTTTGACCCCTCTACGGCCTCTATTTACGGAGATATGAGCATTTGAAGTTTAGCACGATCATATCTCCTTTCACTCGTATCGCACAAGGACAATTTAGGTATCAAATAAAAGGCTGAAATAGCACCTTGCAATGCTGCAACTTTGACCCCTCTACGGCCTCTATTTACGGAGATATGAGAATTTTAAGTTTAGCACTATCATATCTCCTTTCACTCGTATCGCACAAGGACAATTTAGGTATCAAATTAAAGGCTGAAATAGCACCTTACAATGCTGCAACTTTGACCCCTCTACGGCCTCTATTTACGGACATATGAGCATTTGAAGTTTAGCACGATCATATCTCCTTTCACTCGTATCGCACAAGGACAATTTAGGTATCAAATTAAAGGCTGAAATAGCACCTTGCAATGCTGCAACCTTGACCTCTCTACGGCCTCTATTTACGGAGATACGAGCATTTGAAGTTTAGCACGATCATATCTCCTTTCACTCGTATCGCACAAGGACAATTAAGGTATCAAATTAAAGGCTGAAATAGCACCTTGCAATGCTGCAACTTTGACCCCTCTACGGCCTCTATTTACGGAGATATGAGCATTTGAAGTTTAGCACGATCATATCTCCTTTCACTCGTATCGCACAAGGACAATTTAGGTATCAAATAAAAGGCTGAAATAGCACCTTGCAATGCTGCAACTTTGACCCCTCTACGGCCTCTATTTACGGAGATATGAGCATTTTAAGTTTAGCACGATCATATCTCCTTTCACTCGTATCGTACAAGGACAATTTAGGTATCAAATTAAAGGATGAAATAGCACGTTGCAATGCTGCAACTTTGACCCCTCTACGGCCTCTATTTACGGAGATATGAGCATTTGAAGTTTAGCACGATCATATCTCCTTTCACTCGTATCGCACAAGGACAATTAAGGTATCAAATTAAAGGCTGAAATAGCACCTTGCAATGCTGCAACTTTGACCCCTCTACGGCCTCTATTTACGGAGATATGAGCATTTTAAGTTTAGCACGATCATATCTCCTTTCACTCGTATCGCACAAGGACAATTTAGGTATCAAATTAAAGGCTGAAATAGCACCTTGCAATGCTGCAACCTTGACCTCTCTACGGCCTCTATTTACGGAGATACGAGCATTTGAAGTTTAGCACGATCATATCTCCTTTCACTCGTATCGCACAAGGACAATTAAGGTATCAAATTAAAGGCTGAAATAGCACCTTGCAATGCTGCAACTTTGACCCCTCTACGGCCTCTATTTACGGAGATATGAGCATTTGAAGTTTAGCACGATCATATCTCCTTTCACTCGTATCGCACAAGGACAATTTAGGTATCAAATAAAAGGCTGAAATAGCACCTTGCAATGCTGCAACTTTGACCCCTCTACGGCCTCTATTTACGGAGATATGAGCATTTTAAGTTTAGCACGATCATATCTCCTTTCACTCGTATCGTACAAGGACAATTTAGGTATCAAATTAAAGGATGAAATAGCACGTTGCAATGCTGCAACTTTGACCCCTCTACGGCCTCTATTTACGGAGATATGAGCATTTGAAGTTTAGCACGATCATATCTCCTTTCACTCGTATCGCACAAGGACAATTAAGGTATCAAATTAAAGGCTGAAATAGCACCTTGCAATGCTGCAACTTTGACCCCTCTACGGCCTCTATTTACGGAGATATGAGCATTTTAAGTTTAGCACGATCATATCTCCTTTCACTCGTATCGCACAAGGACAATTTAGGTATCAAATTAAAGGCTGAAATAGCACCTTGCAATGCTGCAACCTTGACCTCTCTACGGCCTCTATTTACGGAGATACGAGCATTTGAAGTTTAGCACGATCATATCTCCTTTCACTCGTATCGCACAAGGACAATTAAGGTATCAAATTAAGGGCTGAAATAGCACCTTGCAATGCTGCAACTTTGACCCCTCTACGGCCTCTATTTACGGAGATATGAGCATTTGAAGTTTAGCACGATCATATCTCCTTTCACTCGTATCGCACAAGGACAATTTAGGTATCAAATTAAAGGTTGAAATAGCACCTTGCAATGCTCCAACTTTGACCCCTCTACGGCTTCTATTTACGGAGATATGAGCATTTTAAGTTTAGCACTATCATATCTCCTTTCACTCGTATCGCACAAGGACAATTTAGGTATCAAATTAAAGGCTGAAATAGCACCTTACAATGCTGCAACTTTGACCCCTCTACGGCCTCTATTTACGGACATATGAGCATTTGAAGTTTAGCACGATCATATCTCCTTTCACTCGTATCGCACAAGGACAATTTAGGTATCAAATTAAAGGCTGAAATAGCACCTTGCAATGCTGCAACCTTGACCTCTCTACGGCCTCTATTTACGGAGATACGAGCATTTGAATATTAGCACGATCATATCTCCTTTCACTCGTATCGCACAAGGACAATTAAGGTATCAAATTAAAGGCTGAAATAGCACCTTGCAATGCTGCAACTTTGACCCCTCTACGGCCTCTATTTACGGAGATATGAGCATTTGAAGTTTAGCACGATCATATCTCCTTTCACTCGTATCGCACAAGGACAATTTAGGTATCAAATTAAAGGTTGAAATAGCACCTTGCAATGCTCCAACTTTGACCCCTCTACGGCCTCTATTTACGGAGATATGAGCATTTTAAGTTTAGCACGATCATATCTCCTTTCACTCGTATCGTACAAGGACAATTTAGGTATCAAATAAAAGGCTGAAATAGCACCTTGCAATGCTCCAACTTTGACCCCTCTACGGCCTCTATTTACGGAGATATGAGCATTTTAAGTTTAGCACGATCATATCTCCTTTCACTCGTATCGCACAAGGACAATTTAGGTATCAAATTAAAGGCTGAAATAGCACGAGCATTTGAAGTTTAGCACGATCATATCTCCTTTCACTCGTATCGCACAAGGACAATTAAGGTATCAAATTAAAGGCTGAAATAGCACCTTGCAATGCTGCAACTTTGACCCCTCTACGGCCTCTATTTACGGAGATATGAGCATTTTAAGTTTAGCACGATCATATCTCCTTTCACTCGTATCGCACAAGGACAATTTAGGTATCAAATTAAAGGTTGAAATAGCACCTTGCAATGCTGCAACTTTGACCCCTCTACGGCCTCTATTTACGGAGATATGAGCATTTGAAGTTTAGCACGATCATATCTCCTTTCACTCGTATCGCACAAGGACAATTTAGGTATCAAATTAAAGGTTGAAAAAGCACCTTACAATGCTGCAACTTTGACCCCTCTACGGCCTCTATTTACGGAGATATGAGCATTTGAAGTTTAGCACGATCATATCTCCTTTCACTCGTATCGCACAAGGACAATTTAGGTATCAAATAAAAGGCTGAAATAGCACCTTGCAATGCTGCAACTTTGACCCCTCTACGGCCTCTATTTACGGAGATATGCGCATTTTAAGTTTAGCACTATCATATCTCCTTTCACTCGTATCGCACAAGGACAATTTAGGTATCAAATTAAAGGCTGAAATAGCACCTTACAATGCTGCAACTTTGACCCCTCTACGGCCTCTATTTACGGACATATGAGCATTTGAAGTTTAGCACGATCATATCTCCTTTCACTCGTATCGCACAAGGACAATTTAGGTATCAAATTAAAGGCTGAAATAGCACCTTGCAATGCTGCAACCTTGACCTCTCTACGGCCTCTATTTACGGAGATACGAGCATTTGAAGTTTAGCACGATCATATCTCCTTTCACTCGTATCGCACAAGGACAATTAAGGTATCAAATTAAAGGCTGAAATAGCACCTTGCAATGCTGCAACTTTGACCCCTCTACGGCCTCTATTTACGGAGATATGAGCATTTGAAGTTTAGCACGATCATATCTCCTTTCACTCGTATCGCACAAGGACAATTTAGGTATCAAATAAAAGGCTGAAATAGCACCTTGCAATGCTGCAACTTTGACCCCTCTACGGCCTCTATTTACGGAGATATGAGCATTTTAAGTTTAGCACGATCATATCTCCTTTCACTCGTATCGTACAAGGACAATTTAGGTATCAAATTAAAGGATGAAATAGCACGTTGCAATGCTGCAACTTTGACCCCTCTACGGCCTCTATTTACGGAGATATGAGCATTTGAAGTTTAGCACGATCATATCTCCTTTCACTCGTATCGCACAAGGACAATTAAGGTATCAAATTAAAGGCTGAAATAGCACCTTGCAATGCTGCAACTTTGACCCCTCTACGGCCTCTATTTACGGAGATATGAGCATTTTAAGTTTAGCACGATCATATCTCCTTTCACTCGTATCGCACAAGGACAATTTAGGTATCAAATTAAAGGCTGAAATAGCACCTTGCAATGCTGCAACCTTGACCTCTCTACGGCCTCTATTTACGGAGATACGAGCATTTGAAGTTTAGCACGATCATATCTCCTTTCACTCGTATCGCACAAGGACAATTAAGGTATCAAATTAAGGGCTGAAATAGCACCTTGCAATGCTGCAACTTTGACCCCTCTACGGCCTCTATTTACGGAGATATGAGCATTTGAAGTTTAGCACGATCATATCTCCTTTCACTCGTATCGCACAAGGACAATTTAGGTATCAAATTAAAGGTTGAAATAGCACCTTGCAATGCTCCAACTTTGACCCCTCTACGGCTTCTATTTACGGAGATATGAGCATTTTAAGTTTAGCACTATCATATCTCCTTTCACTCGTATCGCACAAGGACAATTTAGGTATCAAATTAAAGGCTGAAATAGCACCTTACAATGCTGCAACTTTGACCCCTCTACGGCCTCTATTTACGGACATATGAGCATTTGAAGTTTAGCACGATCATATCTCCTTTCACTCGTATCGCACAAGGACAATTTAGGTATCAAATTAAAGGCTGAAATAGCACCTTGCAATGCTGCAACCTTGACCTCTCTACGGCCTCTATTTACGGAGATACGAGCATTTGAATATTAGCACGATCATATCTCCTTTCACTCGTATCGCACAAGGACAATTAAGGTATCAAATTAAAGGCTGAAATAGCACCTTGCAATGCTGCAACTTTGACCCCTCTACGGCCTCTATTTACGGAGATATGAGCATTTGAAGTTTAGCACGATCATATCTCCTTTCACTCGTATCGCACAAGGACAATTTAGGTATCAAATTAAAGGTTGAAATAGCACCTTGCAATGCTCCAACTTTGACCCCTCTACGGCCTCTATTTACGGAGATATGAGCATTTTAAGTTTAGCACGATCATATCTCCTTTCACTCGTATCGTACAAGGACAATTTAGGTATCAAATAAAAGGCTGAAATAGCACCTTGCAATGCTCCAACTTTGACCCCTCTACGGCCTCTATTTACGGAGATATGAGCATTTTAAGTTTAGCACGATCATATCTCCTTTCACTCGTATCGCACAAGGACAATTTAGGTATCAAATTAAAGGCTGAAATAGCACCTTGCAATGCTGCAACTTTGACCCCTCTACGGCCTCTATTTACGGAGATATGAGCATTTTAAGTTTAGCACTATCATATCTCCTTTCACTCGTATCGCACAAGGACAATTTAGGTATCAAATTAAAGGCTGAAATAGCACCTTACAATGCTGCAACTTTGACCCCTCTACGGCCTCTATTTACGGACATATGAGCATTTGAAGTTTAGCACGATCATATCTCCTTTCACTCGTATCGCACAAGGACAATTTAGGTATCAAATTAAAGGCTGAAATAGCACCTTACAATGCTGCAACTTTGACCCCTCTACGGCCTCTATTTACGGAGATATGAGCATTTTAAGTTTAGCACGATCATATCTCCTTTCACTCGTATCGTACAAGGACAATTTAGGTATCAAATTAAAGGATGAAATAGCACGTTGCAATGCTGCAACTTTGACCCCTCTACGGCCTCTATTTACGGAGATATGAGCATTTGAAGTTTCCCACGATCATATCTCCTTTCACTCGTATCGCACAAGGACAATTAAGGTATCAAATTAAAGGCTGAAATAGCACCCTGCAATGCTGCAACTTTGACCCCTCTACGGCCTCTATTTACGGAGATATGAGCATTTGAAGTTTAGCACGATCATATCTCCTTTCACTCGTATCGTACAAGGACAATTTAGGTATCAAATTAAAGGCTGAAATAGCACCTTGCAATGCTGCAACTTTGACCCCTCTACGGCCTCTATTTACGGAGATATGAGCATTTTAAGTTTAGCACGATCATATCTCCTTTCACTCGTATCGTACAAGGACAATTTAGGTATCAAATTAAAGGCTGAAATAGCACCTTGCAATGCTGCAACCTTGACCTCTCTACGGCCTCTATTTACGGAGATACGAGCATTTGAAGTTTAGCACGATCATATCTCCTTTCACTCGTATCGCACAAGGACAATTTAAGTATCAAATAAAAGGCTGAAATAGCACCTTGCAATGCTGCAACTTTGACCCCTCTACGGCCTCTATTTACGGAGATATGAGCATTTTAAGTTTAGCACGATCATATCTCCTTTCACTCGTATCGCACAAGGACAATTTAGGTATCAAATTAAAGGCTGAAATAGCACCTTGCAATGCTGCAACTTTGACCCCTCTATGGCCTCTATTTACGGAGATATGAGCATTTTAAGTTTAGCACTATCATATCTGCTTTCACTCGTATCGTACAAGGACAATTTAGGTATCAAATTAAAGGATGAAATAGCACGTTGCAATGCTGCAACTTTGACCCCTCTACGGCCTCTATTTACGGAGATATGAGCATTTGAAGTTTAGCACGATCATATCTCCTTTCACTCGTATCGCACAAGGACAATTTAGGTATCAAATTAAAGGTTGAAATAGCACCTTGCAATGCTGCAACTTTGACCCCTCTACGGCCTCTATTTACGGAGATATGAGCATTCGAAGTTTAGCACGATCATATCTCCTTTCAGTCGTATCGCACAAGGACAATTTAGGTATCAAATTAAAGGTTGAAAAAGCACCTTACAATGCTGCAACTTTGACCCCTCTACGGCCTCTATTTACGGAGATATGAGCATTTGAAGTTTAGCACGATCATATCTCCTTTCACTCGTATCGCACAAGGACAATTTAGGTATCAAATAAAAGGCTGAAATAGCACCTTGCAATGCTGCAACTTTGACCCCTCTACGGCCTCTATTTACGGAGATATGAGCATTCGAAGTTTAGCACGATCATATCTCCTTTCACTCGTATCGCACAAGGACAATTTAAGTATCAAATAAAAGGCTGAAATAGCACCTTGCAATGCTGCAACTTTGACCCCTCTACGGCCTCTATTTACGGAGATATGAGCATTTTAAGTTTAGCACGATCATATCTCCTTTCACTCGTATCGCACAAGGACAATTTAGGTATCAAATTAAAGGATGAAATAGCACGTTGCAATGCTGCAACTTTGACCCCTCTACGGCCTCTATTTACGGAGATATGAGCATTTGAAGTTTAGCACGATCATATCTCCTTTCACTCGTATCGCACAAGGACAATTTAGGTATCAAATTAAAGGCTGAAATAGCACCTTACAATGCTGCAACTTTGAACCCTCTACGGCCTCTATTTACGGAGATATGAGCATTTGAAGTTTAGCACGATCATATCTCCTTTCACTCGTATCGCACAAGGACAATTTAAGTATCAAATAAAAGGCTGAAATAGCACCTTGCAATGCTGCAACTTTGACCCCTCTACGGCCTCTATTTACGGAGATATGAGCATTTGAAGTTTAGCACGATCATATCTCCTTTCACTCGTATCGCACAAGGACAATTTAGGTATCAAATTAAAGGCTGAAATAGCACCTTGCAATGCTGCAACTTTGACCCCTCTATGGCCTCTATTTACGGAGATATGAGCATTTTAAGTTTAGCACTATCATATCTGCTTTCACTCGTATCGTACAAGGACAATTTAGGAATCAAATTAAAGGATGAAATAGCACGTTGCAATGCTGCAACTTTGACCCCTCTACGGCCTCTATTTACGGAGATATGAGCATTTGAAGTTTAGCACGATCATATCTCCTTTCACTCGTATCGCACAAGGACAATTTAGGTATCAAATTAAAGGCTGAAATAGCACCTTACAATGCTGCAACTTTGACCCCTCTACGGCCTCTATTTACGGAGATATGAGCATTTGAAGTTTAGCACGATCATATCTCCTTTCACTCGTATCGCACAAGGACAATTTAGGTATCAAATTAAAGGCTGAAATAGCACCTTGCAATGCTGCAACCTTGACCTCTCTACGGCCTCTATTTACGGAGATACGAGCATTTGAAGTTTAGCACGATCATATCTCCTTTCACTCGTATTGCACAAGGACAATTAAGGTATCAAATTAAAGGCTGAAATAGCACCTTGCAATGCTGCAACTTTGACCCCTCTACGGCCTCTATTTACGGAGATATGAGCATTTGAAGTTTAGCACGAGCATATCTCCTTTCACTCGTATCGCACAAGGACAATTTAGGTATCAAATTAAAGGTTGAAATAGCACCTTGCAATGCTGCAACTTTGACCCCTCTACGGCCTCTATTTACGGAGATATGAGCATTCGAAGTTTAGCACGATCATATCTCCTTTCAGTCGTATCGCACAAGGACAATTTAGGTATCAAATTAAAGGCTGAAATAGCACCTTGCAATGCTGCAACCTTGACCTCTCTACGGCCTCTATTTACGGAGATACGAGCATTTGAAGTTTAGCACGATCATATCTCCTTTCACTCGTATTGCACAAGGACAATTAAGGTATCAAATTAAAGGCTGAAATAGCACCTTGCAATGCTGCAACTTTGACCCCTCTACGGCCTCTATTTACGGAGATATGAGCATTTTAAGTTTAGCACGATCATATCTCCTTTCACTCGTATCGCACAAGGACAATTTAGGTATCAAATAAAAGGCTGAGTATTTTAAGTAGCACCTTGCAATGCTGCAACTTTGACCCCTCTACGGCCTCTATTTACGGAGATATGAGCATTTGAAGTTTAGCACGATCATATCTCCTTTCACTCGTATCGCACAAGGACAATTTAGGTATCAAATAAAAGGCTGAAATAGCACCTTGCAATGCTGCAACTTTGACCCCTCTACGGCCTCTATTTACGGAGATATGAGCATTTTAAGTTTAGCACGATCATATCTCCTTTCACTCGTATCGCACAAGGACAATTTAGGTATCAAATTGAAGGCTGAAATAGCACCTTGCAATGCTGCAACTTTGACCCCTCTACGGCCTCTATTTACGGAGATATGAGCATTTTAAGTTTAGCACTATCATATCTCCTTTCACTCGTATCGCTCAAGGACAATTTAGGTATCAAATTAAAGGCTGAAATAGCACCTTACAATGCTGCAACTTTGACCCCTCTACGGCCTCTATTTACGGAGATATGAGCATTTGAAGTTTAGCACGATCATATCTCCTTTCACTCGTATCGCACAAGGACAATTTAGGTATCAAATTAAAGGCTGAAATAGCACCTTGCAATGCTGCAACCTTGACCTCTCTACGGCCTCTATTTACGGAGATACGAGCATTTGAAGTTTAGCACGATCATATCTCCTTTCACTCGTATCGCACAAGGACAATTAAGGTATCAAATTAAAGGCTGAAATAGCACCTTGCAATGCTGCAACTTTGACCCCTCTACGGCCTCTATTTACGGAGATATGAGCATTTGAAGTTTAGCACGATCATATCTCCTTTCACTCGTATCGCACAAGGACAATTTAGGTATCAAATTAAAGGTTGAAAAAGCACCTTACAATGCTGCAACTTTGACCCCTCTACGGCCTCTATTTACGGAGATATGAGCATTTGAAGTTTAGCACGATCATATCTCCTTTCACTCGTATCGCACAAGGACAATTTAGGTATCAAATAAAAGGCTGAAATAGCACCTTGCAATGCTGCAACTTTGACCCCTCTACGGCCTCTATTTACGGAGATATGAGCATTTGAAGTTTAGCACGATCATATCTCCTTTCACTCGTATCGCACAAGGACAATTTAGGTATCAAATAAAAGGCTGAAATAGCACCTTGCAATGCTGCAACTTTGAACTCTCTACGGCCTCTATTTACGGAGATATGAGCATTTTAAGTTTAGCACGATCATATCTCCTTTCACTCGTATCGTACAAGGACAATTTAGGTATCAAATTAAAGGATGAAATAGCACGTTGCAATGCTGCAACTTTGATCCCTCTACGGCCTCTATTTACGGAGATATGAGCATTTGAAGTTTAGCACGATCATATCTCCTTTCACTCGTATCGCACAAGGACAATTAAGGTATCAAATTAAAGGCTGAAATAGCACCTTGCAATGCTGCAACTTTGACCCCTCTACGGCCTCTATTTACGGAGATATGAGCATTTGAAGTTTAGCACGATCATATCTCCTTTCACTCGTATCGTACAAGGACAATTTAGGTATCAAATTAAAGGCTGAAATAGCACCTTGCAATGCTGCAACTTTGACCCCTCTACGGCCTCTACTTACGGAGATATGAGCATTTTAAGTTTAGCACGATCATATCTCCTTTCACTCGTATCGCACAAGGACAATTTAGGTATCAAATTAAAGGCTGAAATAGCACCTTGCAATGCTGCAACTTTGACCCCTCTACGGCCTCTATTTACGGAGATATGAGCATTTTAAGTTTAGCACTATCATATCTCCTTTCACTCGTATCGCACAAGGACAATTTAGGTATCAAATTAAAGGCTGAAATAGCACCTTACAATGCTGCAACTTTGACCCCTCTACGGCCTCTATTAACGGAGATATGAGCATTTGAAGTTTAGCGCGATCATATCTCCTTTCACTCGTATCGCACAAGGACAATTAAGGTATCAAATTAAAGGCTGAAATAGCACCTTGCAATGCTGCAACTTTGACCCCTCTACGGCCTCTATTTACGGAGATATGAGCATTTGAAGTTTAGCACGATCATATCTCCTTTCACTCGTATCGCACAAGGACAATTTAGGTATCAAATTAAAGGTTGAAAAAGCACCTTACAATGCTGCAACTTTGACCCCTCTACGGCCTCTATTTACGGAGATATGAGCATTTTAAGTTTAGCACGATCATATCTCCTTTCACTCGTATCGCACAAGGACAATTTAGGTATCAAATAAAAGGCTGAAATAGCACCTTGCAATGCTGCAACTTTGAACTCTCTACGGCCTCTATTTACGGAGATATGAGCATTTGAAGTTTAGCACGATCATATCTCCTTTCACTCATATCGCACAAGGACAATTTAGGTATCAAATAAAAGGCTGAAATAGCACCTTGCAATGCTGCAACTTTGACCCCTCTACGGCCTCTATTTACGGAGATATGAGCATTTGAAGTTTAGCACGATCATATCTCCTTTCACTCGTATCGCACAAGGACAATTTAGATATCAAATTAAAGGCTGAAATAGCACCTTGCAATGCTGCAACCTTGACCTCTCTACGGCCTCTATTTACGGAGATACGAGCATTTGAAGTTTAGCACGATCATATCTCCTTTCACTCGTATCGCACAAGGACAATTAAGGTATCAAATTAAAGGCTGAAATAGCACCTTGCAATGCTGCAACTTTGACCCCTCTACGGCCTCTATTTACGGAGATATGAGCATTTGAAGTTTAGCACGATCATATCTCCTTTCACTCGTATCGCACAAGGACAATTTAGGTATCAAATTAAAGGTTGAAAAAGCACCTTACAATGCTGCAACTTTGACCCCTCTACGGCCTCTATTTACGGAGATATGAGCATTTTAAGTTTAGCACGATCATATCTCCTTTCACTCGTATCGCACAAGGACAATTTAGGTATCAAATAAAAGGCTGAAATAGCACCTTGCAATGCTGCAACTTTGACCCCTCTACGGCCTCTATTTACGGAGATATGAGCATTTTAAGTTTAGCACGATCATATCTCCTTTCACTCGTATCGTACAAGGACAATTTAGGTATCAAATTAAAGGATGAAATAGCACGTTGCAATGCTGCAACTTTGACCCCTCTACGGCCTCTATTTACGGAGATATGAGCATTTGAAGTTTAGCACGATCATATCTCCTTTCACTCGTATCGCACAAGGACAATTAAGGTATCAAATTAAAGGCTGAAATAGCACTTTGCAATGCTGCAACTTTGACCCCTCTACGGCCTCTATTTACGGAGATATGAGCATTTGAAGCTTAGCACGATCATATCTCCTTTCACTCGTATCGTACAAGGACAATTTAGGTATCAAATTAAAGGCTGAAATAGCACCTTGCAATGCTGCAACTTTGACCCCTCTACGGCCTCTATTTACGGAGATATGAGCATTTTAAGTTTAGCACGATCATATCTCCTTTCACTCGTATCGCACAAGGACAATTTATGTATCAAATTAAAGGTTGAAAAAGCACCTTACAATGCTGCAACTTTGACCCCTCTACGGCCTCTATTTACGGAGATATGAGCATTTGAAGTTTAGCACGATCATATCTCCTTTCACTCGTATCGCACAAGGACAATTTAGGTATCAAATTAAAGGTTGAAAAAGCACCTTACAATGCTGCAACTTTGACCCCTCTACGGCCTCTATTTACGGAGATATGAGCATTTGAAGTTTAGCACGATCATATCTCCTTTCACTCGTATCGCACAAGGACAATTTAGGTATCAAATAAAAGGCTGAAATAGCACCTTGCAATGCTGCAACTTTGAACTCTCTACGGCCTCTATTTACGGAGATATGAGCATTTTAAGTTTAGCACGATCATATCTCCTTTCACTCGTATCGCACAAGGACAATTTAGGTATCAAATTAAAGGTTGAAATAGCACCTTGCAATGCTCCAACTTTGACCCCTCTACGGCCTCTATTTACGGAGATATGAGCATTTGAAGTTTAGCACGATCATATCTCCTTTCACTCGTATCGCACAAGGACAATTTAGGTATCAAATAAAAGGCTGAAATAGCACCTTGCAATGCTGCAACTTTGAACTCTCTACGGCCTCTATTTACGGAGATATGAGCATTTTAAGTTTAGCACGATCATATCTCCTTTCACTCGTATCGCACAAGGACAATTAAGGTATCAAATTAAAGGCTGAAATAGCACCTTGCAATGCTGCAACTTTGACCCCTCTACGGCCTCTATTTACGGAGATATGAGCATTTGAAGTTTAGCACGATCATATCTCCTTTCACTCGTATCGTACAAGGACAATTTAGGTATCAAATTAAAGGCTGAAATAGCACCTTGCAATGCTGCAACTTTGACCCCTCTACGGCCTCTACTTACGGAGATATGAGCATTTTAAGTTTAGCACGATCATATCTCCTTTAACTCGTATCGTACAAGGACAATTTAGGTATCAAATTAAAGGCTGAAATAGCACCTTGCAATGCTGCAACTTTGACCCCTCTACGGCCTCTATTTACGGAGATATGAGCATTTTAAGTTTAGCACGATCATATCTCCTTTCACTCGTATCGCACAAGGACAATTTAGGTATCAAATTAAAGGTTGAAAAAGCACCTTACAATGCTGCAACTTTGACCCCTCTACGGCCTCTATTTACGGAGATATGAGCATTTGAAGTTTAGCACGATCATATCTCCTTTCACTCGTATCGCACAAGGACAATTTAGGTATCAAATTAAAGGCTGAAATAGCACCTTACAATGCTACAACTTTGACCCCTCTACGGCCTCTATTTACGGAGATATGAGCATTTTAAGTTTAGCACGATCATATCTCCTTTCACTCGTATCGCACAAGGACAATTTAGGTATCAAATTAAAGGCTGAAATAGCACCTTGCAATGCTGCAACTTTGACCCCTCTACGGCCTCTATTTACGGAGATATGAGCATTTTAAGTTTAGCACTATCATATCTCCTTTCACTCGTATCGCACAAGGACAATTTAGGTATCAAATTAAAGGCTGAAATAGCACCTTACAATGCTGCAACTTTGACCCCTCTACGGCCTCTATTAACGGAGATATGAGCATTTGAAGTTTAGCGCGATCATATCTCCTTTCACTCGTATCGCACAAGGACAATTAAGGTATCAAATTAAAGGCTGAAATAGCACCTTGCAATGCTGCAACTTTGACCCCTCTACGGCCTCTATTTACGGAGATATGAGCATTTGAAGTTTAGCACGATCATATCTCCTTTCACTCGTATCGCACAAGGACAATTTAGGTATCAAATTAAAGGTTGAAAAAGCACCTTACAATGCTGCAACTTTGACCCCTCTACGGCCTCTATTTACGGAGATATGAGCATTTGAAGTTTAGCACGATCATATCTCCTTTCACTCGTATCGCACAAGGACAATTTAGGTATCAAATAAAAGGCTGAAATAGCACCTTGCAATGCTGCAACTTTGACCCCTCTACGGCCTCTATTTACGGAGATATGAGCATTTTAAGTTTAGCACGATCATATCTCCTTTCACTCGTATCGCACAAGGACAATTTAGGTATCAAATTAAAGGTTGAAAAAGCACCTTACAATGCTGCAACTTTGACCCCTCTACGGCCTCTATTTACGGAGATATGAGCATTTGAAGTTTAGCACGATCATATCTCCTTTCACTCGTATCGCACAAGGACAATTTAGGTATCAAATTAAAGGCTGAAATAGCACCTTACAATGCTGCAACTTTGACCCCTCTACGGCCTCTATTTACGAAGATATGAGCATTTTAAGTTTAGCACGATCATATCTCCTTTCACTCGTATCGCACAAGGACAATTTAGGTATCAAATAAAAGGCTGAAATAGCACCTTGCAATGCTGCAACTTTGAACTCTCTACGGCCTCTATTTACGGAGATATGAGCATTTTAAGTTTAGCACGATCATATCTCCTTTCACTCGTATCGCACAAGGACAATTTAGGTATCAAATTAAAGGTTGAAATAGCACCTTGCAATGCTCCAACTTTGACCCCTCTACGGCCTCTATTTACGGAGATATGAGCATTTGAAGTTTAGCACGATCATATCTCCTTTCACTCGTATCGCACAAGGACAATTTAGGTATCAAATTAAAGGTTGAAAAAGCACCTTACAATGCTGCAACTTTGACCCCTCTACGGCCTCTATTTACGGAGATATGAGCATTTTAAGTTTAGCACGATCATATCTCCTTTCACTCGTATCGCACAAGGACAATTTAGGTATCAAATAAAAGGCTGAAATAGCACCTTGCAATGCTGCAACTTTGAACTCTCTACGGCCTCTATTTACGGAGATATGAGCATTTGAAGTTTAGCACGATCATATCTCCTTTCACTCATATCGCACAAGGACAATTTAGGTATCAAATAAAAGGCTGAAATAGCACCTTGCAATGCTGCAACTTTGACCCCTCTACGGCCTCTATTTACGGAGATATGAGCATTTGAAGTTTAGCACGATCATATCTCCTTTCACTCGTATCGCACAAGGACAATTTAGATATCAAATTAAAGGCTGAAATAGCACCTTGCAATGCTGCAACCTTGACCTCTCTACGGCCTCTATTTACGGAGATACGAGCATTTGAAGTTTAGCACGATCATATCTCCTTTCACTCGTATCGCACAAGGACAATTAAGGTATCAAATTAAAGGCTGAAATAGCACCTTGCAATGCTGCAACTTTGACCCCTCTACGGCCTCTATTTACGGAGATATGAGCATTTGAAGTTTAGCACGATCATATCTCCTTTCACTCGTATCGCACAAGGACAATTTAGGTATCAAATTAAAGGTTGAAAAAGCACCTTACAATGCTGCAACTTTGACCCCTCTACGGCCTCTATTTACGGAGATATGAGCATTTGAAGTTTAGCACGATCATATCTCCTTTCACTCGTATCGCACAAGGACAATTTAGGTATCAAATAAAAGGCTGAAATAGCACCTTGCAATGCTGCAACTTTGACCCCTCTACGGCCTCTATTTACGGAGATATGAGCATTTTAAGTTTAGCACGATCATATCTCCTTTCACTCGTATCGTACAAGGACAATTTAGGTATCAAATTAAAGGATGAAATAGCACGTTGCAATGCTGCAACTTTGACCCCTCTACGGCCTCTATTTACGGAGATATGAGCATTTGAAGTTTAGCACGATCATATCTCCTTTCACTCGTATCGCACAAGGACAATTAAGGTATCAAATTAAAGGCTGAAATAGCACTTTGCAATGCTGCAACTTTGACCCCTCTACGGCCTCTATTTACGGAGATATGAGCATTTGAAGCTTAGCACGATCATATCTCCTTTCACTCGTATCGTACAAGGACAATTTAGGTATCAAATTAAAGGCTGAAATAGCACCTTGCAATGCTGCAACTTTGACCCCTCTACGGCCTCTATTTACGGAGATATGAGCATTTTAAGTTTAGCACGATCATATCTCCTTTCACTCGTATCGCACAAGGACAATTTATGTATCAAATTAAAGGTTGAAAAAGCACCTTACAATGCTGCAACTTTGACCCCTCTACGGCCTCTATTTACGGAGATATGAGCATTTGAAGTTTAGCACGATCATATCTCCTTTCACTCGTATCGCACAAGGACAATTTAGGTATCAAATTAAAGGCTGAAATAGCACCTTACAATGCTGCAACTTTGACCCCTCTACGGCCTCTATTTACGGAGATATGAGCATTTTAAGTTTAGCACGATCATATCTCCTTTCACTCGTATCGCACAAGGACAATTTAGGTATCAAATAAAAGGCTGAAATAGCACCTTGCAATGCTGCAACTTTGAACTCTCTACGGCCTCTATTTACGGAGATATGAGCATTTTAAGTTTAGCACGATCATATCTCCTTTCACTCGTATCGCACAAGGACAATTAAGGTATCAAATTAAAGGTTGAAATAGCACCTTGCAATGCTCCAACTTTGACCCCTCTACGGCCTCTATTTACGGAGATATGAGCATTTGAAGTTTAGCACGATCATATCTCCTTTCACTCGTATCGCACAAGGACAATTTAGGTATCAAATAAAAGGCTGAAATAGCACCTTGCAATGCTGCAACTTTGAACTCTCTACGGCCTCTATTTACGGAGATATGAGCATTTTAAGTTTAGCACGATCATATCTCCTTTCACTCGTATCGCACAAGGACAATTAAGGTATCAAATTAAAGGCTGAAATAGCACCTTGCAATGCTGCAACTTTGACCCCTCTACGGCCTCTATTTACGGAGATATGAGCATTTGAAGTTTAGCACGATCATATCTCCTTTCACTCGTATCGTACAAGGACAATTTAGGTATCAAATTAAAGGCTGAAATAGCACCTTGCAATGCTGCAACTTTGACCCCTCTACGGCCTCTACTTACGGAGATATGAGCATTTTAAGTTTAGCACGATCATATCTCCTTTAACTCGTATCGTACAAGGACAATTTAGGTATCAAATTAAAGGCTGAAATAGCACCTTGCAATGCTGCAACTTTGACCCCTCTACGGCCTCTATTTACGGAGATATGAGCATTTTAAGTTTAGCACGATCATATCTCCTTTCACTCGTATCGCACAAGGACAATTTAGGTATCAAATTAAAGGTTGAAAAAGCACCTTACAATGCTGCAACTTTGACCCCTCTACGGCCTCTATTTACGGAGATATGAGCATTTGAAGTTTAGCACGATCATATCTCCTTTCACTCGTATCGCACAAGGACAATTTAGGTATCAAATTAAAGGCTGAAATAGCACCTTACAATGCTACAACTTTGACCCCTCTACGGCCTCTATTTACGGAGATATGAGCATTTTAAGTTTAGCACGATCATATCTCCTTTCACTCGTATCGCACAAGGACAATTTAGGTATCAAATAAAAGGCTGAAATAGCACCTTGCAATGCTGCAACTTTGAACTCTCTACGGCCTCTATTTACGGAGATATGAGCATTTTAAGTTTAGCACGATCATATCTCCTTTCACTCGTATCGCACAAGGACAATTTAGGTATCAAATAAAAGGCTGAAATAGCACCTTGCAATGCTGCAACTTTGACCCCTCTACGGCCTCTATTTACGGAGATATGAGCATTTGAAGTTTAGCACGATCATATCTCCTTTCACTCGTATCGTACAAGGACAATTTAGGTATCAAATTAAAGGCTGAAATAGCACCTTGCAATGCTGCAACTTTGACCCCTCTACGGCCTCTATTTACGGAGATATGAGCATTTTAAGTTTAGCACGATCATATCTCCTTTCACTCGTATCGCACAAGGACAATTTAGGTATCAAATTAAAGGCTAAAATAGCACCTTGCAATGCTGCAACTTTGACCCCTCTACGGCCTCTATTTACGGAGATATGAGCATTTTAAGTTTAGCACTATCATATCTCCTTTCACTCGTATCGCACAAGGACAATTTAGGTATCAAATTAAAGGCTGAAATAGCACCTTACAATGCTGCAACTTTGACCCCTCTACGGCCTCTATTTACGGAGATATGAGCATTTGAAGTTTAGCACGATCATATCTCCTTTCACTCGTATCGCACAAGGACAATTTAGGTATCAAATTAAAGGCTGAAATAGCACCTTGCAATGCTGCAACCTTGACCTCTCTACGGCCTCTATTTACGGAGATACGAGCATTTGAAGTTTAGCACGATCATATCTCCTTTCACTCGTATCGCACAAGGACAATTAAGGTATCAAATTAAAGGCTGAAATAGCACCTTGCAATGCTGCAACTTTGACCCCTCTACGGCCTCTATTTACGGAGATATGAGCATTTTAAGTTTAGCACGATCATATCTCCTTTCACTCGTATCGCACAAGGACAATTAAGGTATCAAATTAAAGGCTGAAATAGCACCTTGCAATGCTGCAACTTTGACCCCTCTACGGCCTCTATTTACGGAGATATGAGCATTTGAAGTTTAGCACGATCATATCTCCTTTCACTCGTATCGCACAAGGAGAATTAAGGTATCAAATTAAAGGCTGAAATAGCACCTTGCAATGCTGCAACCTTGACCTCTCTACGGCCTCTATTTACGGAGATACGAGCATTTGAAGTTTAGCACGATCATATCTCCTTTCACTCGTATCGCACAAGGACAATTTAGGTATCAAATTAAAGGCTGAAATAGCACCTTGCAATGCTGCAACCTTGACCCCTCTACGGCCTCTATTTACGGAGATATGAGCATTTTAAGTTTAGCACTATCATATCTCCTTTCACTCGTATCGCACAAGGACAATTTAGGTATCAAATTAAAGGCTGAAATAGCACCTTACAATGCTGCAACTTTGACCCCTCTACGGCCTCTATTTACGGAGATATGAGCATTTGAAGTTTAGCACGATCATATCTCCTTTCACTCGTATCGCACAAGGACAATTAAGGTATCAAATTAAAGGCTGAAATAGCACCTTGCAATGCTGCAACTTTGACCCCTCTACGGCCTCTATTTACGGAGATATGAGCATTTGAAGTTTAGCACGATCATATCTCCTTTCACTCGTATCGCACAAGGACAATTTAGGTATCAAATAAAAGGCTGAAATAGCACCTTGCAATGCTGCAACTTTGACCCCTCTACGGCCTCTATTTACGGAGATATGAGCATTTTAAGTTTAGCACGATCATATCTCCTTTCACTCGTATCGTACAAGGACAATTTAGGTATCAAATTAAAGGTTGAAATAGCACGTTGCAATGCTGCAACTTTGACCCCTCTACGGCCTCTATTTACGGAGATATGAGCATTTTAAGTTTAGCACGATCATATCTCCTTTCACTCGTATCGCACAAGGACAATTTAGGTATCAAATTAAAGGTTGAAAAAGCACCTTACAATGCTGCAACTTTGACCCCTCTACGGCCTCTATTTACGGAGATATGAGCATTTGAAGTTTAGCACGATCATATCTCCTTTCACTCGTATCGCACAAGGACAATTTAGGTATCAAATAAAAGGCTGAAATAGCACCTTGCAATGCTGCAACTTTGACCCCTCTACGGCCTCTATTTACGGAGATATGAGCATTTGAAGTTTAGCACGATCATATCTCCTTTCACTCGTATCGCACAAGGACAATTTAGGTATCAAATTAAAGGATGAAATAGCACGTTGCAATGCTGCAACTTTGACCCCTCTACGGCCTCTATTTACGGAGATATGAGCATTTGAAGTTTAGCACGATCATATCTCCTTTCACTCGTATCGCACAAGGACAATTAAGGTATCAAATTAAAGGCTGAAATAGCACCTTTCAATGCTGCAACTTTGACCCCTCTACGGCCTCTATTTACGGAGATATGAGCATTTGAAGTTTAGCACGATCATATCTCCTTTCACTCGTATCGCACAAGGACAATTTAGGTATCAAATTAAAGGCTGAAATAGCACCTTGCAATGCTGCAACCTTGACCTCTCTACGGCCTCTATTTACGGAGATACGAGCATTTGAAGTTTAGCACGATCATATCTCCTTTCACTCGTATCGCACAAGGACAATTAAGGTATCAAATTAAAGGCTGAAATAGCACCTTGCAATGCTGCAACTTTGACCCCTCTACGGCCTCTATTTACGGAGATATGAGCATTTGAAGTTTAGCACGATCATATCTCCTTTCACTCGTATCGCACAAGGACAATTAAGGTATCAAATTAAAGGCTGAAATAGCACTTTGCAATGCTGCAACTTTGACCCCTCTACGGCCTCTATTTACGGAGATATGAGCATTTAAAGTTTAGCACGATCATATCTCCTTTCACTCGTATCGCACAAGGACAATTAAGGTATCAAATTAAAGGCTGAAATAGCACCTTGCAATGCTGCAACTTTGACCCCTCTACGGCCTCTATTTACGGAGATATGAGCATTTGAAGTTTAGCACGATCATATCTCCTTTCACTCGTATCGCACAAGGACAATTAAGGTATCAAATTAAAGGCTGAAATAGCACCTTGCAATGCTGCAACTTTGACCCCTCTACGGCCTCTATTTACGGAGATATGAGCATTTGAAGTTTAGCACGATCATATCTCCTTTCACTCGTATCGTACAAGGACAATTTAGGTATCAAATTAAAGGCTGAAATAGCACCTTGCAATGCTGCAACTTTGACCCCTCTACGGCCTCTACTTACGGAGATATGAGCATTTTAAGTTTAGCACGATCATATCTCCTTTCACTCGTATCGCACAAGGACAATTTAGGTATCAAATTAAAGGCTGAAATAGCACCTTGCAATGCTGCAACCTTGACCTCTCTACGGCCTCTATTTACGGAGATACGAGCATTTGAAGTTTACCACGATCATATCTCCTTTCACTCGTATCGCACAAGGACAATTAAGGTATCAAATTAAAGGCTGAAATAGCACCTTGCAATGCTGCAACTTTGACCCCTCTACGGCCTCTATTTACGGAGATATGAGCATTTTAAGTTTAGCACTATCATATCTCCTTTCACTCGTATCGCACAAGGACAATTTAGGTATCAAATTAAAGGCTGAAATAGCACCTTACAATGCTGCAACTTTGACCCCTCTACGGCCTCTATTTACGGAGATATGAGCATTTGAAGTTTAGCACGATCATATCTCCTTTCACTCGTATCGCACAAGGACAATTTAGGTATCAAATTAAAGGCTGAAATAGCACCTTGCAATGCTGCAACCTTGACCTCTCTACGGCCTCTATTTACGGAGATACGAGCATTTGAAGTTTAGCACGATCATATCTCCTTTCACTCGTATCGCACAAGGACAATTAAGGTATCAAATTAAAGGCTGAAATAGCACCTTGCAATGCTGCAACTTTGACCCCTCTACGGCCTCTATTTACGGAGATATGAGCATTTGAAGTTTAGCACGATCATATCTCCTTTCACTCGTATGGCACAAGGAGAATTAAGGTATCAAATTAAAGGCTGAAATAGCACCTTGCAATGCTGCAACCTTGACCTCTCTACGGCCTCTATTTACGGAGATACGAGCATTTGAAGTTTAGCACGATCATATCTCCTTTCACTCGTATCGCACAAGGACAATTTAGGTATCAAATTAAAGGCTGAAATAGCACCTTGCAATGCTGCAACTTTGACCCCTCTACGGCCTCTATTTACGGAGATATGAGCATTTTAAGTTTAGCACTATCATATCTCCTTTCACTCGTATCGTACAAGGACAATTTAGGTATCAAATTAAAGGCTGAAATAGCACCTTGCAATGCTGCAACTTTGACCCCTCTACGGCCTCTATTTACGGAGATATGAGCATTTTGAAGTTTAGCACGATCATATCTCCTTTCACTCGTATCGTACAAGGACAATTTAGGTATCAAATTAAAGGATGAAATAGCACGTTGCAATGCTGCAACTTTGACCCCTCTACGGCCTCTATTTACGGAGATATGAGCATTTGAAGTTTAGCACGATCATATCTCCTTTCACTCGTATCGTACAAGGACAATTTAGGTATCAAATTAAAGGCTGAAATAGCACCTTGCAATGCTGCAACTTTGACCCCTCTACGGCCTCTATTTACGGAGATATGAGCATTTTAAGTTTAGCACGATCATATCTCCTTTCACTCGTATCGCACAAGGACAATTTAGGTATCAAATTAAAGGCTAAAATAGCACCTTGCAATGCTGCAACTTTGACCCCTCTACGGCCTCTATTTACGGAGATATGAGCATTTTAAGTTTAGCACTATCATATCTCCTTTCACTCGTATCGCACAAGGACAATTTAGGTATCAAATTAAAGGCTGAAATAGCACCTTACAATGCTGCAACTTTGACCCCTCTACGGCCTCTATTTACGGAGATATGAGCATTTGAAGTTTAGCACGATCATATCTCCTTTCACTCGTATCGCACAAGGACAATTTAGGTATCAAATTAAAGGCTGAAATAGCACCTTGCAATGCTGCAACCTTGACCTCTCTACGGCCTCTATTTACGGAGATACGAGCATTTGAAGTTTAGCACGATCATATCTCCTTTCACTCGTATCGCACAAGGACAATTAAGGTATCAAATTAAAGGCTGAAATAGCACCTTGCAATGCTGCAACTTTGACCCCTCTACGGCCTCTATTTACGGAGATATGAGCATTTGAAGTTTAGCACGATCATATCTCCTTTCACTCGTATGGCACAAGGAGAATTAAGGTATCAAATTAAAGGCTGAAATAGCACCTTGCAATGCTGCAACCTTGACCTCTCTACGGCCTCTATTTACGGAGATACGAGCATTTGAAGTTTAGCACGATCATATCTCCTTTCACTCGTATCGCACAAGGACAATTTAGGTATCAAATTAAAGGCTGAAATAGCACCTTGCAATGCTGCAACTTTGACCCCTCTACGGCCTCTATTTACGGAGATATGAGCATTTTAAGTTTAGCACTATCATATCTCCTTTCACTCGTATCGCACAAGGACAATTTAGGTATCAAATTAAAGGCTGAAATAGCACCTTACAATGCTGCAACTTTGACCCCTCTACGGCCTCTATTTACGGAGATATGAGCATTTGAAGTTTAGCACGATCATATCTCCTTTCACTCGTATCGCACAAGGACAATTAAGGTATCAAATTAAAGGCTGAAATAGCACCTTGCAATGCTGCAACTTTGACCCCTCTACGGCCTCTATTTACGGAGATATGAGCATTTGAAGTTTAGCACGATCATATCTCCTTTCACTCGTATCGCACAAGGACAATTTAGGTATCAAATAAAAGGCTGAAATAGCACCTTGCAATGCTGCAACTTTGACCCCTCTACGGCCTCTATTTACGGAGATATGAGCATTTTAAGTTTAGCACGATCATATCTCCTTTCACTCGTATCGTACAAGGACAATTTAGGTATCAAATTAAAGGATGAAATAGCACGTTGCAATGCTGCAACTTTGACCCCTCTACGGCCTCTATTTACGGAGATATGAGCATTTTAAGTTTAGCACGATCATATCTCCTTTCACTCGTATCGCACAAGGACAATTTAGGTATCAAATTAAAGGTTGAAAAAGCACCTTACAATGCTGCAACTTTGACCCCTCTACGGCCTCTATTTACGGAGATATGAGCATTTTAAGTTTAGCACGATCATATCTCCTTTCACTCGTATCGCACAAGGACAATTTAGGTATCAAATAAAAGGCTGAAATAGCACCTTGCAATGCTGCAACTTTGACCCCTCTACGGCCTCTATTTACGGAGATATGAGCATTTTAAGTTTAGCACGATCATATCTCCTTTCACTCGTATCGCACAAGGACAATTTAGGTATCAAATTAAAGGTTGAAAAAGCACCTTACAATGCTGCAACTTTGACCCCTCTACGGCCTCTATTTACGGAGATATGAGCATTTGAAGTTTAGCACGATCATATCTCCTTTCACTCGTATCGCACAAGGACAATTAAGGTATCAAATTAAAGGCTGAAATAGCACCTTGCAATGCTGCAACTTTGACCCCTCTACGGCCTCTATTTACGGAGATATGAGCATTTGAAGTTTAGCACGATCATATCTCCTTTCACTCGTATCGCACAAGGACAATTTAGGTATCAAATTAAAGGTTGAAATAGCACCTTGCAATGCTGCAACTTTGACCCCTCTACGGCCTCTATTTACGGAGATATGAGCATTTGAAGTTTAGCACGATCATATCTCCTTTCACTCGTATCGCACAAGGACAATTTAGGTATCAAATAAAAGGCTGAAATAGCACCTTGCAATGCTGCAACTTTGACCCCTCTACGGCCTCTATTTACGGAGATATGAGCATTTTAAGTTTAGCACGATCATATCTCCTTTCACTCGTATCGCACAAGGACAATTTAGGTATCAAATTAAAGGCTGAAATAGCACCTTACAATGCTGCAACTTTGACCCCTCTACGGCCTCTATTTACGGAGATATGAGCATTTGAAGTTTAGCACGATCATATCTCCTTTCACTCGTATCGCACAAGGACAATTTAGGTATCAAATAAAAGGCTGAAATAGCACCTTGCAATGCTGCAACTTTGAACTCTCTACGGCCTCTATTTACGGAGATATGAGCATTTTAAGTTTAGCACGATCATATCTCCTTTCACTCGTATCGCACAAGGACAATTTAGGTATCAAATTAAAGGTTGAAATAGCACCTTGCAATGCTCCAACTTTGACCCCTCTACGGCCTCTATTTACGGAGATATGAGCATTTGAAGTTTAGCACGATCATATCTCCTTTCACTCGTATCGCACAAGGACAATTTAGGTATCAAATTAAAGGTTGAAAAAGCACCTTACAATGCTGCAACTTTGACCCCTCTACGGCCTCTATTTACGGAGATATGAGCATTTTAAGTTTAGCACGATCATATCTCCTTTCACTCGTATCGCACAAGGACAATTTAGGTATCAAATAAAAGGCTGAAATAGCACCTTGCAATGCTGCAACTTTGAACTCTCTACGGCCTCTATTTACGGAGATATGAGCATTTTAAGTTTAGCACGATCATATCTCCTTTCACTCGTATCGTACAAGGACAATTTAGGTATCAAATTAAAGGATGAAATAGCACGTTGCAATGCTGCAACTTTGATCCCTCTACGGCCTCTATTTACGGAGATATGAGCATTTGAAGTTTAGCACGATCATATCTCCTTTCACTCGTATCGCACAAGGACAATTAAGGTATCAAATTAAAGGCTGAAATAGCACCTTGCAATGCTGCAACTTTGACCCCTCTACGGCCTCTATTTACGGAGATATGAGCATTTGAAGTTTAGCACGATCATATCTCCTTTCACTCGTATCGTACAAGGACAATTTAGGTATCAAATTAAAGGCTGAAATAGCACCTTGCAATGCTGCAACTTTGACCCCTCTACGGCCTCTACTTACGGAGATATGAGCATTTTAAGTTTAGCACGATCATATCTCCTTTCACTCGTATCGCACAAGGACAATTTAGGTATCAAATTAAAGGCTGAAATAGCACCTTGCAATGCTGCAACTTTGACCCCTCTACGGCCTCTATTTACGGAGATATGAGCATTTTAAGTTTAGCACTATCATATCTCCTTTCACTCGTATCGCACAAGGACAATTTAGGTATCAAATTAAAGGCTGAAATAGCACCTTACAATGCTGCAACTTTGACCCCTCTACGGCCTCTATTTACGGAGATATGAGCATTTGAAGTTTAGCGCGATCATATCTCCTTTCACTCGTATCGCACAAGGACAATTAAGGTATCAAATTAAAGGCTGAAATAGCACCTTGCAATGCTGCAACTTTGACCCCTCTACGGCCTCTATTTACGGAGATATGAGCATTTGAAGTTTAGCACGATCATATCTCCTTTCACTCGTATCGCACAAGGACAATTTAGGTATCAAATTAAAGGTTGAAAAAGCACCTTACAATGCTGCAACTTTGACCCCTCTACGGCCTCTATTTACGGAGATATGAGCATTTGAAGTTTAGCACGATCATATCTCCTTTCACTCGTATCGCACAAGGACAATTTAGGTATCAAATAAAAGGCTGAAATAGCACCTTGCAATGCTGCAACTTTGACCCCTCTACGGCCTCTATTTACGGAGATATGAGCATTTTAAGTTTAGCACGATCATATCTCCTTTCACTCGTATCGTACAAGGACAATTTAGGTATCAAATTAAAGGATGAAATAGCACGTTGCAATGCTGCAACTTTGACCCCTCTACGGCCTCTATTTACGGAGATATGAGCATTTGAAGTTTAGCACGATCATATCTCCTTTCACTCGTATCGCACAAGGACAATTAAGGTATCAAATTAAAGGCTGAAATAGCACTTTGCAATGCTGCAACTTTGACCCCTCTACGGCCTCTATTTACGGAGATATGAGCATTTGAAGCTTAGCACGATCATATCTCCTTTCACTCGTATCGTACAAGGACAATTTAGGTATCAAATTAAAGGCTGAAATAGCACCTTGCAATGCTGCAACTTTGACCCCTCTACGGCCTCTATTTACGGAGATATGAGCATTTTAAGTTTAGCACGATCATATCTCCTTTCACTCGTATCGCACAAGGACAATTTATGTATCAAATTAAAGGTTGAAAAAGCACCTTACAATGCTGCAACTTTGACCCCTCTACGGCCTCTATTTACGGAGATATGAGCATTTGAAGTTTAGCACGATCATATCTCCTTTCACTCGTATCGCACAAGGACAATTTAGGTATCAAATTAAAGGCTGAAATAGCACCTTACAATGCTGCAACTTTGACCCCTCTACGGCCTCTATTTACGGAGATATGAGCATTTGAAGTTTAGCACGATCATATCTCCTTTCACTCGAATCGCACAAGGACAATTTAGGTATCAAATAAAAGGCTGAAATAGCACCTTGCAATGCTGCAACTTTGAACTCTCTACGGCCTCTATTTACGGAGATATGAGCATTTTAAGTTTAGCACGATCATATCTCCTTTCACTCGTATCGCACAAGGACAATTTAGGTATCAAATTAAAGGTTGAAATAGCACCTTGCAATGCTCCAACTTTGACCCCTCTACGGCCTCTATTTACGGAGATATGAGCATTTGAAGTTTAGCACGATCATATCTCCTTTCACTCGTATCGCACAAGGACAATTTAGGTATCAAATTAAAGGTTGAAAAAGCACCTTACAATGCTGCAACTTTGACCCCTCTACGGCCTCTATTTACGGAGATATGAGCATTTTAAGTTTAGCACGATCATATCTCCTTTCACTCGTATCGCACAAGGACAATTTAGGTATCAAATAAAAGGCTGAAATAGCACCTTGCAATGCTGCAACTTTGAACTCTCTACGGCCTCTATTTACGGAGATATGAGCATTTTAAGTTTAGCACGATCATATCTCCTTTCACTCGTATCGTACAAGGACAATTTAGGTATCAAATTAAAGGATGAAATAGCACGTTGCAATGCTGCAACTTTGATCCCTCTACGGCCTCTATTTACGGAGATATGAGCATTTGAAGTTTAGCACGATCATATCTCCTTTCACTCGTATCGCACAAGGACAATTAAGGTATCAAATTAAAGGCTGAAATAGCACCTTGCAATGCTGCAACTTTGACCCCTCTACGGCCTCTATTTACGGAGATATGAGCATTTGAAGTTTAGCACGATCATATCTCCTTTCACTCGTATCGTACAAGGACAATTTAGGTATCAAATTAAAGGCTGAAATAGCACCTTGCAATGCTGCAACTTTGACCCCTCTACGGCCTCTATTTACGGAGATATGAGCATTTGAAGTTTAGCACGATCATATCTCCTTTCACTCGTATCGCACAAGGACAATTTAGGTATCAAATAAAAGGCTGAAATAGCACCTTGCAATGCTGCAACTTTGACCCCTCTACGGCCTCTATTTACGGAGATATGAGCATTTTAAGTTTAGCACGATCATATCTCCTTTCACTCGTATCGCACAAGGACAATTTAGGTATCAAATTAAAGGCTGAAATAGCACCTTACAATGCTGCAACTTTGACCCCTCTACGGCCTCTATTTACGGAGATATGAGCATTTGAAGTTTAGCACGATCATATCTCCTTTCACTCGTATCGCACAAGGACAATTTAGGTATCAAATAAAAGGCTGAAATAGCACCTTGCAATGCTGCAACTTTGAACTCTCTACGGCCTCTATTTACGGAGATATGAGCATTTTAAGTTTAGCACGATCATATCTCCTTTCACTCGTATCGCACAAGGACAATTTAGGTATCAAATTAAAGGTTGAAATAGCACCTTGCAATGCTCCAACTTTGACCCCTCTACGGCCTCTATTTACGGAGATATGAGCATTTGAAGTTTAGCACGATCATATCTCCTTTCACTCGTATCGCACAAGGACAATTTAGGTATCAAATTAAAGGTTGAAAAAGCACCTTACAATGCTGCAACTTTGACCCCTCTACGGCCTCTATTTACGGAGATATGAGCATTTTAAGTTTAGCACGATCATATCTCCTTTCACTCGTATCGCACAAGGACAATTTAGGTATCAAATAAAAGGCTGAAATAGCACCTTGCAATGCTGCAACTTTGAACTCTCTACGGCCTCTATTTACGGAGATATGAGCATTTTAAGTTTAGCACGATCATATCTCCTTTCACTCGTATCGTACAAGGACAATTTAGGTATCAAATTAAAGGATGAAATAGCACGTTGCAATGCTGCAACTTTGATCCCTCTACGGCCTCTATTTACGGAGATATGAGCATTTGAAGTTTAGCACGATCATATCTCCTTTCACTCGTATCGCACAAGGACAATTAAGGTATCAAATTAAAGGCTGAAATAGCACCTTGCAATGCTGCAACTTTGACCCCTCTACGGCCTCTATTTACGGAGATATGAGCATTTGAAGTTTAGCACGATCATATCTCCTTTCACTCGTATCGTACAAGGACAATTTAGGTATCAAATTAAAGGCTGAAATAGCACCTTGCAATGCTGCAACTTTGACCCCTCTACGGCCTCTACTTACGGAGATATGAGCATTTTAAGTTTAGCACGATCATATCTCCTTTCACTCGTATCGCACAAGGACAATTTAGGTATCAAATTAAAGGCTGAAATAGCACCTTGCAATGCTGCAACTTTGACCCCTCTACGGCCTCTATTTACGGAGATATGAGCATTTTAAGTTTAGCACTATCATATCTCCTTTCACTCGTATCGCACAAGGACAATTTAGGTATCAAATTAAAGGCTGAAATAGCACCTTACAATGCTGCAACTTTGACCCCTCTACGGCCTCTATTTACGGAGATATGAGCATTTGAAGTTTAGCGCGATCATATCTCCTTTCACTCGTATCGCACAAGGACAATTAAGGTATCAAATTAAAGGCTGAAATAGCACCTTGCAATGCTGCAACTTTGACCCCTCTACGGCCTCTATTTACGGAGATATGAGCATTTGAAGTTTAGCACGATCATATCTCCTTTCACTCGTATCGCACAAGGACAATTTAGGTATCAAATTAAAGGTTGAAAAAGCAACTTACAATGCTGCAACTTTGACCCCTCTATGGCCTCTATTTACGGAGATATGAGCATTTGAAGTTTAGCACGATCATATCTCCTTTCACTCGTATCGCACAAGGACAATTTAGGTATCAAATAAAAGGCTGAAATAGCACCTTGCAATGCTGCAACTTTGACCCCTCTACGGCCTCTATTTACGGAGATATGAGCATTTTAAGTTTAGCACGATCATATCTCCTTTCACTCGTATCGTACAAGGACAATTTAGGTATCAAATTAAAGGATGAAATAGCACGTTGCAATGCTGCAACTTTGACCCCTCTACGGCCTCTATTTACGGAGATATGAGCATTTGAAGTTTAGCACGATCATATCTCCTTTCACTCGTATCGCACAAGGACAATTAAGGTATCAAATTAAAGGCTGAAATAGCACTTTGCAATGCTGCAACTTTGACCCCTCTACGGCCTCTATTTACGGAGATATGAGCATTTTAAGTTTAGCACGATCATATCTCCTTTCACTCGTATCGTACAAGGACAATTTAGGTATCAAATTAAAGGCTGAAATAGCACCTTGCAATGCTGCAACTTTGACCCCTCTACGGCCTCTATTTACGGAGATATGAGCATTTTAAGTTTAGCACGATCATATCTCCTTTCACTCGTATCGCACAAGGACAATTTATGTATCAAATTAAAGGTTGAAAAAGCACCTTACAATGCTGCAACTTTGACCCCTCTACGGCCTCTATTTACGGAGATATGAGCATTTGAAGTTTAGCACGATCATATCTCCTTTCACTCGTATCGCACAAGGACAATTTAGGTATCAAATTAAAGGCTGAAATAGCACCTTACAATGCTGCAACTTTGACCCCTCTACGGCCTCTATTTACGGAGATATGAGCATTTGAAGTTTAGCACGATCATATCTCCTTTCACTCGAATCGCACAAGGACAATTTAGGTATCAAATAAAAGGCTGAAATAGCACCTTGCAATGCTGCAACTTTGAACTCTCTACGGCCTCTATTTACGGAGATATGAGCATTTTAAGTTTAGCACGATCATATCTCCTTTCACTCGTATCGCACAAGGACAATTTAGGTATCAAATTAAAGGTTGAAATAGCACCTTGCAATGCTCCAACTTTGACCCCTCTACGGCCTCTATTTACGGAGATATGAGCATTTGAAGTTTAGCACGATCATATCTCCTTTCACTCGTATCGCACAAGGACAATTTAGGTATCAAATTAAAGGTTGAAAAAGCACCTTACAATGCTGCAACTTTGACCCCTCTACGGCCTCTATTTACGGAGATATGAGCATTTTAAGTTTAGCACGATCATATCTCCTTTCACTCGTATCGCACAAGGACAATTTAGGTATCAAATAAAAGGCTGAAATAGCACCTTGCAATGCTGCAACTTTGAACTCTCTACGGCCTCTATTTACGGAGATATGAGCATTTTAAGTTTAGCACGATCATATCTCCTTTCACTCGTATCGTACAAGGACAATTTAGGTATCAAATTAAAGGATGAAATAGCACGTTGCAATGCTGCAACTTTGATCCCTCTACGGCCTCTATTTACGGAGATATGAGCATTTGAAGTTTAGCACGATCATATCTCCTTTCACTCGTATCGCACAAGGACAATTAAGGTATCAAATTAAAGGCTGAAATAGCACCTTGCAATGCTGCAACTTTGACCCCTCTACGGCCTCTATTTACGGAGATATGAGCATTTGAAGTTTAGCACGATCATATCTCCTTTCACTCGTATCGTACAAGGACAATTTAGGTATCAAATTAAAGGCTGAAATAGCACCTTGCAATGCTGCAACTTTGACCCCTCTACGGCCTCTACTTACGGAGATATGAGCATTTGAAGTTTAGCACGATCATATCTCCTTTCACTCGTATCGCACAAGGACAATTTAGGTATCAAATTAAAGGCTGAAATAGCACCTTGCAATGCTGCAACCTTGACCTCTCTACGGCCTCTATTTACGGAGATACGAGCATTTGAAGTTTACCACGATCATATCTCCTTTCACTCGTATCGCACAAGGACAATTAAGGTATCAAATTAAAGGCTGAAATAGCACCTTGCAATGCTGCAACTTTGACCCCTCTACGGCCTCTATTTACGGAGATATGAGCATTTGAAGTTTAGCACGATCATATCTCCTTTCACTCGTATCGCACAAGGACAATTTAGGTATCAAATAAAAGGCTGAAATAGCACCTTGCAATGCTGCAACTTTGACCCCTCTACGGCCTCTATTTACGGAGATATGAGCATTTGAAGTTTAGCACGATCATATCTCCTTTCACTCGTATCGTACAAGGACAATTTAGGTATCAAATTAAAGGATGAAATAGCACGTTGCAATGCTGCAACTTTGACCCCTCTACGGCCTCTATTTACGGAGATATGAGCATTTGAAGTTTAGCACGATCATATCTCCTTTCACTCGTATCGCACAAGGACAATTAAGGTATCAAATTAAAGGCTGAAATAGCACCTTGCAATGCTGCAACTTTGACCCCTCTACGGCCTCTATTTACGGAGATATGAGCATTTGAAGTTTAGCACGATCATATCTCCTTTCACTCGTATCGCACAAGGACAATTTAGGTATCAAATAAAAGGCTGAAATAGCACCTTGCAATGCTGCAACTTTGACCCCTCTACGGCCTCTATTTACGGAGATATGAGCATTTGAAGTTTAGCACGATCATATCTCCTTTCACTCGTATCGTACAAGGACAATTTAGGTATCAAATTAAAGGATGAAATAGCACGTTGCAATGCTGCAACTTTGACCCCTCTACGGCCTCTATTTACGGAGATATGAGCATTTGAAGTTTAGCACGATCATATCTCCTTTCACTCGTATCGCACAAGGACAATTAAGGTATCAAATTAAAGGCTGAAATAGCACCTTGCAATGCTGCAACTTTGACCCCTCTACGGCCTCTATTTACGGAGATATGAGCATTTTAAGTTTAGCACTATCATATCTCCTTTCACTCGTATCGCACAAGGACAATTTAGGTATCAAATTAAAGGCTGAAATAGCACCTTACAATGCTGCAACTTTGACCCCTCTACGGCCTCTATTTACGGAGATATGAGCATTTGAAGTTTAGCACGATCATATCTCCTTTCACTCGTATCGCACAAGGACAATTTAGGTATCAAATTAAAGGCTGAAATAGCACCTTGCAATGCTGCAACCTTGACCTCTCTACGGCCTCTATTTACGGAGATACGAGCATTTGAAGTTTAGCACGATCATATCTCCTTTCACTCGTATCGCACAAGGACAATTTAGGTATCAAATTAAAGGCTGAAATAGCACCTTGCAATGCTGCAACTTTGACCCCTCTACGGCCTCTATTTACGGAGATATGAGCATTTTAAGTTTAGCACTATCATATCTCCTTTCACTCGTATCGCACAAGGACAATTTAGGTATCAAATTAAAGGCTGAAATAGCACTTTGCAATGCTGCAACTTTGACCCCTCTACGGCCTCTATTTACGGAGATATGAGCATTTGAAGCTTAGCACGATCATATCTCCTTTCACTCGTATCGTACAAGGACAATTTAGGTATCAAATTAAAGGCTGAAATAGCACCTTGCAATGCTGCAACTTTGACCCCTCTACGGCCTCTATTTACGGAGATATGAGCATTTTAAGTTTAGCACGATCATATCTCCTTTCACTCGTATCGCACAAGGACAATTTATGTATCAAATTAAAGGTTGAAATAGCACCTTGCAATGCTGCAACTTTGACCCCTCTACGGCCTCTATTTACGGAGATATGAGCATTTGAAGTTTAGCACGATCATATCTCCTTTCACTCGTATCGCACAAGGACAATTTAGGTATCAAATTAAAGGCTGAAATAGCACCTTACAATGCTGCAACTTTGACCCCTCTACGGCCTCTATTTACGGAGATATGAGCATTTGAAGTTTAGCACGATCATATCTCCTTTCACTCGAATCGCACAAGGACAATTTAGGTATCAAATAAAAGGCTGAAATAGCACCTTGCAATGCTGCAACTTTGAACTCTCTACGGCCTCTATTTACGGAGATATGAGCATTTTAAGTTTAGCACGATCATATCTCCTTTCACTCGTATCGCACAAGGACAATTTAGGTATCAAATTAAAGGTTGAAATAGCACCTTGCAATGCTCCAACTTTGACCCCTCTACGGCCTCTATTTACGGAGATATGAGCATTTGAAGTTTAGCACGATCATATCTCCTTTCACTCGTATCGCACAAGGACAATTTAGGTATCAAATTAAAGGTTGAAAAAGCACCTTACAATGCTGCAACTTTGACCCCTCTACGGCCTCTATTTACGGAGATATGAGCATTTTAAGTTTAGCACGATCATATCTCCTTTCACTCGTATCGCACAAGGACAATTTAGGTATCAAATAAAAGGCTGAAATAGCACCTTGCAATGCTGCAACTTTGAACTCTCTACGGCCTCTATTTACGGAGATATGAGCATTTTAAGTTTAGCACGATCATATCTCCTTTCACTCGTATCGTACAAGGACAATTTAGGTATCAAATTAAAGGATGAAATAGCACGTTGCAATGCTGCAACTTTGATCCCTCTACGGCCTCTATTTACGGAGATATGAGCATTTGAAGTTTAGCGCGATCATATCTCCTTTCACTCGTATCGCACAAGGACAATTAAGGTATCAAATTAAAGGCTGAAATAGCACCTTGCAATGCTGCAACTTTGACCCCTCTACGGCCTCTATTTACGGAGATATGAGCATTTGAAGTTTAGCACGATCATATCTCCTTTCACTCGTATCGCACAAGGACAATTTAGGTATCAAATTAAAGGTTGAAAAAGCACCTTACAATGCTGCAACTTTGACCCCTCTACGGCCTCTATTTACGGAGATATGAGCATTTGAAGTTTAGCACGATCATATCTCCTTTCACTCGTATCGCACAAGGACAATTTAGGTATCAAATAAAAGGCTGAAATAGCACCTTGCAATGCTGCAACTTTGACCCCTCTACGGCCTCTATTTACGGAGATATGAGCATTTTAAGTTTAGCACGATCATATCTCCTTTCACTCGTATCGTACAAGGACAATTTAGGTATCAAATTAAAGGCTGAAATAGCACCTTACAATGCTGCAACTTTGACCCCTCTACGGCCTCTATTTACGGAGATATGAGCATTTGAAGTTTAGCACGATCATATCTCCTTTCACTCGAATCGCACAAGGACAATTTAGGTATCAAATAAAAGGCTGAAATAGCACCTTGCAATGCTGCAACTTTGAACTCTCTACGGCCTCTATTTACGGAGATATGAGCATTTGAAGTTTAGCACGATCATATCTCCTTTCACTCGTATCGCACAAGGACAATTTAGGTATCAAATTAAAGGTTGAAATAGCACGTTGCAATGCTGCAACTTTGACCCCTCTACGGCCTCTATTTACGGAGATATGAGCATTTGAAGTTTAGCACGATCATATCTCCTTTCACTCGTATCGCACAAGGACAATTAAGGTATCAAATTAAAGGCTGAAATAGCACTTTGCAATGCTGCAACTTTGACCCCTCTACGGCCTCTATTTACGGAGATATGAGCATTTGAAGCTTAGCACGATCATATCTCCTTTCACTCGTATCGTACAAGGACAATTTAGGTATCAAATTAAAGGCTGAAATAGCACCTTGCAATGCTGCAACTTTGACCCCTCTACGGCCTCTATTTACGGAGATATGAGCATTTTAAGTTTAGCACGATCATATCTCCTTTCACTCGTATCGCACAAGGACAATTTATGTATCAAATTAAAGGTTGAAAAAGCACCTTACAATGCTGCAACTTTGACCCCTCTACGGCCTCTACTTACGGAGATATGAGCATTTTAAGTTTAGCACGATCATATCTCCTTTCACTCGTATCGCACAAGGACAATTTAGGTATCAAATTAAAGGCTGAAATAGCACCTTGCAATGCTGCAACTTTGACCCCTCTACGGCCTCTACTTACGGAGATATGAGCATTTGAAGTTTAGCACGATCATATCTCCTTTCACTCGTATCGCACAAGGACAATTTAGGTATCAAATTAAAGGCTGAAATAGCACCTTGCAATGCTGCAACCTTGACCTCTCTACGGCCTCTATTTACGGAGATACGAGCATTTGAAGTTTACCACGATCATATCTCCTTTCACTCGTATCGCACAAGGACAATTAAGGTATCAAATTAAAGGCTGAAATAGCACCTTGCAATGCTGCAACTTTGACCCCTCTACGGCCTCTATTTACGGAGATATGAGCATTTGAAGTTTAGCACGATCATATCTCCTTTCACTCGTATCGCACAAGGACAATTTAGGTATCAAATAAAAGGCTGAAATAGCACCTTGCAATGCTGCAACTTTGACCCCTCTACGGCCTCTATTTACGGAGATATGAGCATTTGAAGTTTAGCACGATCATATCTCCTTTCACTCGTATCGTACAAGGACAATTTAGGTATCAAATTAAAGGATGAAATAGCACGTTGCAATGCTGCAACTTTGACCCCTCTACGGCCTCTATTTACGGAGATATGAGCATTTGAAGTTTAGCACGATCATATCTCCTTTCACTCGTATCGCACAAGGACAATTAAGGTATCAAATTAAAGGCTGAAATAGCACCTTGCAATGCTGCAACTTTGACCCCTCTACGGCCTCTATTTACGGAGATATGAGCATTTGAAGTTTAGCACGATCATATCTCCTTTCACTCGTATCGCACAAGGACAATTTAGGTATCAAATAAAAGGCTGAAATAGCACCTTGCAATGCTGCAACTTTGACCCCTCTACGGCCTCTATTTACGGAGATATGAGCATTTGAAGTTTAGCACGATCATATCTCCTTTCACTCGTATCGTACAAGGACAATTTAGGTATCAAATTAAAGGATGAAATAGCACGTTGCAATGCTGCAACTTTGACCCCTCTACGGCCTCTATTTACGGAGATATGAGCATTTGAAGTTTAGCACGATCATATCTCCTTTCACTCGTATCGCACAAGGACAATTAAGGTATCAAATTAAAGGCTGAAATAGCACCTTGCAATGCTGCAACTTTGACCCCTCTACGGCCTCTATTTACGGAGATATGAGCATTTTAAGTTTAGCACTATCATATCTCCTTTCACTCGTATCGCACAAGGACAATTTAGGTATCAAATTAAAGGCTGAAATAGCACCTTACAATGCTGCAACTTTGACCCCTCTACGGCCTCTATTTACGGAGATATGAGCATTTGAAGTTTAGCACGATCATATCTCCTTTCACTCGTATCGCACAAGGACAATTTAGGTATCAAATTAAAGGCTGAAATAGCACCTTGCAATGCTGCAACCTTGACCTCTCTACGGCCTCTATTTACGGAGATACGAGCATTTGAAGTTTAGCACGATCATATCTCCTTTCACTCGTATCGCACAAGGACAATTTAGGTATCAAATTAAAGGCTGAAATAGCACCTTGCAATGCTGCAACTTTGACCCCTCTACGGCCTCTATTTACGGAGATATGAGCATTTTAAGTTTAGCACTATCATATCTCCTTTCACTCGTATCGCACAAGGACAATTTAGGTATCAAATTAAAGGCTGAAATAGCACTTTGCAATGCTGCAACTTTGACCCCTCTACGGCCTCTATTTACGGAGATATGAGCATTTGAAGCTTAGCACGATCATATCTCCTTTCACTCGTATCGTACAAGGACAATTTAGGTATCAAATTAAAGGCTGAAATAGCACCTTGCAATGCTGCAACTTTGACCCCTCTACGGCCTCTATTTACGGAGATATGAGCATTTTAAGTTTAGCACGATCATATCTCCTTTCACTCGTATCGCACAAGGACAATTTATGTATCAAATTAAAGGTTGAAAAAGCACCTTACAATGCTGCAACTTTGACCCCTCTACGGCCTCTATTTACGGAGATATGAGCATTTGAAGTTTAGCACGATCATATCTCCTTTCACTCGTATCGCACAAGGACAATTTAGGTATCAAATTAAAGGCTGAAATAGCACCTTACAATGCTGCAACTTTGACCCCTCTACGGCCTCTATTTACGGAGATATGAGCATTTGAAGTTTAGCACGATCATATCTCCTTTCACTCGAATCGCACAAGGACAATTTAGGTATCAAATAAAAGGCTGAAATAGCACCTTGCAATGCTGCAACTTTGAACTCTCTACGGCCTCTATTTACGGAGATATGAGCATTTTAAGTTTAGCACGATCATATCTCCTTTCACTCGTATCGCACAAGGACAATTTAGGTATCAAATTAAAGGTTGAAATAGCACCTTGCAATGCTCCAACTTTGACCCCTCTACGGCCTCTATTTACGGAGATATGAGCATTTGAAGTTTAGCACGATCATATCTCCTTTCACTCGTATCGCACAAGGACAATTTAGGTATCAAATTAAAGGTTGAAAAAGCACCTTACAATGCTGCAACTTTGACCCCTCTACGGCCTCTATTTACGGAGATATGAGCATTTTAAGTTTAGCACGATCATATCTCCTTTCACTCGTATCGCACAAGGACAATTTAGGTATCAAATAAAAGGCTGAAATAGCACCTTGCAATGCTGCAACTTTGAACTCTCTACGGCCTCTATTTACGGAGATATGAGCATTTTAAGTTTAGCACGATCATATCTCCTTTCACTCGTATCGTACAAGGACAATTTAGGTATCAAATTAAAGGATGAAATAGCACGTTGCAATGCTGCAACTTTGATCCCTCTACGGCCTCTATTTACGGAGATATGAGCATTTGAAGTTTAGCACGATCATATCTCCTTTCACTCGTATCGCACAAGGACAATTTAGGTATCAAATTAAAGGCTGAAATAGCACCTTGCAATGCTGCAACCTTGACCTCTCTACGGCCTCTATTTACGGAGATACGAGCATTTGAAGTTTAGCACGATCATATCTCCTTTCACTCGTATCGCACAAGGACAATTAAGGTATCAAATTAAAGGCTGAAATAGCACCTTGCAATGCTGCAACTTTGACCCCTCTACGGCCTCTATTTACGGAGATATGAGCATTTGAAGTTTAGCACGATCATATCTCCTTTCACTCGTATCGTACAAGGACAATTTAGGTATCAAATTAAAGGATGAAATAGCACGTTGCAATGCTGCAACTTTGACCCCTCTACGGCCTCTATTTACGGAGATATGAGCATTTTAAGTTTAGCACGATCATATCTCCTTTCACTCGTATCGCACAAGGACAATTTAGGTATCAAATTAAAGGTTGAAAAAGCACCTTACAATGCTGCAACTTTGACCCCTCTACGGCCTCTATTTACGGAGATATGAGCATTTGAAGTTTAGCACGATCATATCTCCTTTCACTCGTATCGCACAAGGACAATTTAGGTATCAAATAAAAGGCTGAAATAGCACCTTGCAATGCTGCAACTTTGACCCCTCTACGGCCTCTATTTACGGAGATATGAGCATTTTAAGTTTAGCACGATCATATCTCCTTTCACTCGTATCGCACAAGGACAATTTAGGTATCAAATAAAAGGCTGAAATAGCACCTTGCAATGCTGCAACTTTGACCCCTCTACGGCCTCTATTTACGGAGATATGAGCATTTGAAGTTTAGCACGATCATATCTCCTTTCACTCGTATCGTACAAGGACAATTTAGGTATCAAATTAAAGGATGAAATAGCACGTTGCAATGCTGCAACTTTGACCCCTCTACGGCCTCTATTTACGGAGATATGAGCATTTGAAGTTTAGCACGATCATATCTCCTTTCACTCGTATCGCACAAGGACAATTAAGGTATCAAATTAAAGGCTGAAATAGCACCTTGCAATGCTGCAACTTTGACCCCTCTACGGCCTCTATTTACGGAGATATGAGCATTTTAAGTTTAGCACTATCATATCTCCTTTCACTCGTATCGCACAAGGACAATTTAGGTATCAAATTAAAGGCTGAAATAGCACCTTACAATGCTGCAACTTTGACCCCTCTACGGCCTCTATTTACGGAGATATGAGCATTTGAAGTTTAGCACGATCATATCTCCTTTCACTCGTATCGCACAAGGACAATTTAGGTATCAAATTAAAGGCTGAAATAGCACCTTGCAATGCTGCAACCTTGACCTCTCTACGGCCTCTATTTACGGAGATACGAGCATTTGAAGTTTAGCACGATCATATCTCCTTTCACTCGTATCGCACAAGGACAATTTAGGTATCAAATTAAAGGCTGAAATAGCACCTTGCAATGCTGCAACTTTGACCCCTCTACGGCCTCTATTTACGGAGATATGAGCATTTTAAGTTTAGCACTATCATATCTCCTTTCACTCGTATCGCACAAGGACAATTTAGGTATCAAATTAAAGGCTGAAATAGCACTTTGCAATGCTGCAACTTTGACCCCTCTACGGCCTCTATTTACGGAGATATGAGCATTTGAAGCTTAGCACGATCATATCTCCTTTCACTCGTATCGTACAAGGACAATTTAGGTATCAAATTAAAGGCTGAAATAGCACCTTGCAATGCTGCAACTTTGACCCCTCTACGGCCTCTATTTACGGAGATATGAGCATTTTAAGTTTAGCACGATCATATCTCCTTTCACTCGTATCGCACAAGGACAATTTATGTATCAAATTAAAGGTTGAAAAAGCACCTTACAATGCTGCAACTTTGACCCCTCTACGGCCTCTATTTACGGAGATATGAGCATTTGAAGTTTAGCACGATCATATCTCCTTTCACTCGTATCGCACAAGGACAATTTAGGTATCAAATTAAAGGCTGAAATAGCACCTTACAATGCTGCAACTTTGACCCCTCTACGGCCTCTATTTACGGAGATATGAGCATTTGAAGTTTAGCACGATCATATCTCCTTTCACTCGAATCGCACAAGGACAATTTAGGTATCAAATAAAAGGCTGAAATAGCACCTTGCAATGCTGCAACTTTGAACTCTCTACGGCCTCTATTTACGGAGATATGAGCATTTTAAGTTTAGCACGATCATATCTCCTTTCACTCGTATCGCACAAGGACAATTTAGGTATCAAATTAAAGGTTGAAATAGCACCTTGCAATGCTCCAACTTTGACCCCTCTACGGCCTCTATTTACGGAGATATGAGCATTTGAAGTTTAGCACGATCATATCTCCTTTCACTCGTATCGCACAAGGACAATTTAGGTATCAAATTAAAGGTTGAAAAAGCACCTTACAATGCTGCAACTTTGACCCCTCTACGGCCTCTATTTACGGAGATATGAGCATTTTAAGTTTAGCACGATCATATCTCCTTTCACTCGTATCGCACAAGGACAATTTAGGTATCAAATAAAAGGCTGAAATAGCACCTTGCAATGCTGCAACTTTGAACTCTCTACGGCCTCTATTTACGGAGATATGAGCATTTTAAGTTTAGCACGATCATATCTCCTTTCACTCGTATCGTACAAGGACAATTTAGGTATCAAATTAAAGGATGAAATAGCACGTTGCAATGCTGCAACTTTGATCCCTCTACGGCCTCTATTTACGGAGATATGAGCATTTGAAGTTTAGCGCGATCATATCTCCTTTCACTCGTATCGCACAAGGACAATTAAGGTATCAAATTAAAGGCTGAAATAGCACCTTGCAATGCTGCAACTTTGACCCCTCTACGGCCTCTATTTACGGAGATATGAGCATTTGAAGTTTAGCACGATCATATCTCCTTTCACTCGTATCGCACAAGGACAATTTAGGTATCAAATTAAAGGTTGAAAAAGCACCTTACAATGCTGCAACTTTGACCCCTCTACGGCCTCTATTTACGGAGATATGAGCATTTGAAGTTTAGCACGATCATATCTCCTTTCACTCGTATCGCACAAGGACAATTTAGGTATCAAATAAAAGGCTGAAATAGCACCTTGCAATGCTGCAACTTTGACCCCTCTACGGCCTCTATTTACGGAGATATGAGCATTTTAAGTTTAGCACGATCATATCTCCTTTCACTCGTATCGTACAAGGACAATTTAGGTATCAAATTAAAGGCTGAAATAGCACCTTACAATGCTGCAACTTTGACCCCTCTACGGCCTCTATTTACGGAGATATGAGCATTTGAAGTTTAGCACGATCATATCTCCTTTCACTCGAATCGCACAAGGACAATTTAGGTATCAAATAAAAGGCTGAAATAGCACCTTGCAATGCTGCAACTTTGAACTCTCTACGGCCTCTATTTACGGAGATATGAGCATTTGAAGTTTAGCACGATCATATCTCCTTTCACTCGTATCGCACAAGGACAATTTAGGTATCAAATTAAAGGTTGAAATAGCACGTTGCAATGCTGCAACTTTGACCCCTCTACGGCCTCTATTTACGGAGATATGAGCATTTGAAGTTTAGCACGATCATATCTCCTTTCACTCGTATCGCACAAGGACAATTAAGGTATCAAATTAAAGGCTGAAATAGCACTTTGCAATGCTGCAACTTTGACCCCTCTACGGCCTCTATTTACGGAGATATGAGCATTTGAAGCTTAGCACGATCATATCTCCTTTCACTCGTATCGTACAAGGACAATTTAGGTATCAAATTAAAGGCTGAAATAGCACCTTGCAATGCTGCAACTTTGACCCCTCTACGGCCTCTATTTACGGAGATATGAGCATTTTAAGTTTAGCACGATCATATCTCCTTTCACTCGTATCGCACAAGGACAATTTATGTATCAAATTAAAGGTTGAAAAAGCACCTTACAATGCTGCAACTTTGACCCCTCTACGGCCTCTACTTACGGAGATATGAGCATTTGAAGTTTAGCACGATCATATCTCCTTTCACTCGTATCGCACAAGGACAATTTAGGTATCAAATTAAAGGCTGAAATAGCACCTTGCAATGCTGCAACTTTGACCCCTCTACGGCCTCTACTTACGGAGATATGAGCATTTGAAGTTTAGCACGATCATATCTCCTTTCACTCGTATCGCACAAGGACAATTTAGGTATCAAATTAAAGGCTGAAATAGCACCTTGCAATGCTGCAACCTTGACCTCTCTACGGCCTCTATTTACGGAGATACGAGCATTTGAAGTTTACCACGATCATATCTCCTTTCACTCGTATCGCACAAGGACAATTAAGGTATCAAATTAAAGGCTGAAATAGCACCTTGCAATGCTGCAACTTTGACCCCTCTACGGCCTCTATTTACGGAGATATGAGCATTTGAAGTTTAGCACGATCATATCTCCTTTCACTCGTATCGCACAAGGACAATTTAGGTATCAAATAAAAGGCTGAAATAGCACCTTGCAATGCTGCAACTTTGACCCCTCTACGGCCTCTATTTACGGAGATATGAGCATTTGAAGTTTAGCACGATCATATCTCCTTTCACTCGTATCGTACAAGGACAATTTAGGTATCAAATTAAAGGATGAAATAGCACGTTGCAATGCTGCAACTTTGACCCCTCTACGGCCTCTATTTACGGAGATATGAGCATTTGAAGTTTAGCACGATCATATCTCCTTTCACTCGTATCGCACAAGGACAATTAAGGTATCAAATTAAAGGCTGAAATAGCACCTTGCAATGCTGCAACTTTGACCCCTCTACGGCCTCTATTTACGGAGATATGAGCATTTGAAGTTTAGCACGATCATATCTCCTTTCACTCGTATCGCACAAGGACAATTTAGGTATCAAATAAAAGGCTGAAATAGCACCTTGCAATGCTGCAACTTTGACCCCTCTACGGCCTCTATTTACGGAGATATGAGCATTTGAAGTTTAGCACGATCATATCTCCTTTCACTCGTATCGTACAAGGACAATTTAGGTATCAAATTAAAGGATGAAATAGCACGTTGCAATGCTGCAACTTTGACCCCTCTACGGCCTCTATTTACGGAGATATGAGCATTTGAAGTTTAGCACGATCATATCTCCTTTCACTCGTATCGCACAAGGACAATTAAGGTATCAAATTAAAGGCTGAAATAGCACCTTGCAATGCTGCAACTTTGACCCCTCTACGGCCTCTATTTACGGAGATATGAGCATTTTAAGTTTAGCACTATCATATCTCCTTTCACTCGTATCGCACAAGGACAATTTAGGTATCAAATTAAAGGCTGAAATAGCACCTTACAATGCTGCAACTTTGACCCCTCTACGGCCTCTATTTACGGAGATATGAGCATTTGAAGTTTAGCACGATCATATCTCCTTTCACTCGTATCGCACAAGGACAATTTAGGTATCAAATTAAAGGCTGAAATAGCACCTTGCAATGCTGCAACCTTGACCTCTCTACGGCCTCTATTTACGGAGATACGAGCATTTGAAGTTTAGCACGATCATATCTCCTTTCACTCGTATCGCACAAGGACAATTTAGGTATCAAATTAAAGGCTGAAATAGCACCTTGCAATGCTGCAACTTTGACCCCTCTACGGCCTCTATTTACGGAGATATGAGCATTTTAAGTTTAGCACTATCATATCTCCTTTCACTCGTATCGCACAAGGACAATTTAGGTATCAAATTAAAGGCTGAAATAGCACTTTGCAATGCTGCAACTTTGACCCCTCTACGGCCTCTATTTACGGAGATATGAGCATTTGAAGCTTAGCACGATCATATCTCCTTTCACTCGTATCGTACAAGGACAATTTAGGTATCAAATTAAAGGCTGAAATAGCACCTTGCAATGCTGCAACTTTGACCCCTCTACGGCCTCTATTTACGGAGATATGAGCATTTTAAGTTTAGCACGATCATATCTCCTTTCACTCGTATCGCACAAGGACAATTTATGTATCAAATTAAAGGTTGAAAAAGCACCTTACAATGCTGCAACTTTGACCCCTCTACGGCCTCTATTTACGGAGATATGAGCATTTGAAGTTTAGCACGATCATATCTCCTTTCACTCGTATCGCACAAGGACAATTTAGGTATCAAATTAAAGGCTGAAATAGCACCTTACAATGCTGCAACTTTGACCCCTCTACGGCCTCTATTTACGGAGATATGAGCATTTGAAGTTTAGCACGATCATATCTCCTTTCACTCGAATCGCACAAGGACAATTTAGGTATCAAATAAAAGGCTGAAATAGCACCTTGCAATGCTGCAACTTTGAACTCTCTACGGCCTCTATTTACGGAGATATGAGCATTTTAAGTTTAGCACGATCATATCTCCTTTCACTCGTATCGCACAAGGACAATTTAGGTATCAAATTAAAGGTTGAAATAGCACCTTGCAATGCTCCAACTTTGACCCCTCTACGGCCTCTATTTACGGAGATATGAGCATTTGAAGTTTAGCACGATCATATCTCCTTTCACTCGTATCGCACAAGGACAATTTAGGTATCAAATTAAAGGTTGAAAAAGCACCTTACAATGCTGCAACTTTGACCCCTCTACGGCCTCTATTTACGGAGATATGAGCATTTTAAGTTTAGCACGATCATATCTCCTTTCACTCGTATCGCACAAGGACAATTTAGGTATCAAATAAAAGGCTGAAATAGCACCTTGCAATGCTGCAACTTTGAACTCTCTACGGCCTCTATTTACGGAGATATGAGCATTTTAAGTTTAGCACGATCATATCTCCTTTCACTCGTATCGTACAAGGACAATTTAGGTATCAAATTAAAGGATGAAATAGCACGTTGCAATGCTGCAACTTTGATCCCTCTACGGCCTCTATTTACGGAGATATGAGCATTTGAAGTTTAGCACGATCATATCTCCTTTCACTCGTATCGCACAAGGACAATTTAGGTATCAAATTAAAGGCTGAAATAGCACCTTGCAATGCTGCAACCTTGACCTCTCTACGGCCTCTATTTACGGAGATACGAGCATTTGAAGTTTAGCACGATCATATCTCCTTTCACTCGTATCGCACAAGGACAATTAAGGTATCAAATTAAAGGCTGAAATAGCACCTTGCAATGCTGCAACTTTGACCCCTCTACGGCCTCTATTTACGGAGATATGAGCATTTGAAGTTTAGCACGATCATATCTCCTTTCACTCGTATCGTACAAGGACAATTTAGGTATCAAATTAAAGGATGAAATAGCACGTTGCAATGCTGCAACTTTGACCCCTCTACGGCCTCTATTTACGGAGATATGAGCATTTTAAGTTTAGCACGATCATATCTCCTTTCACTCGTATCGCACAAGGACAATTTAGGTATCAAATTAAAGGTTGAAAAAGCACCTTACAATGCTGCAACTTTGACCCCTCTACGGCCTCTATTTACGGAGATATGAGCATTTGAAGTTTAGCACGATCATATCTCCTTTCACTCGTATCGCACAAGGACAATTTAGGTATCAAATAAAAGGCTGAAATAGCACCTTGCAATGCTGCAACTTTGACCCCTCTACGGCCTCTATTTACGGAGATATGAGCATTTTAAGTTTAGCACGATCATATCTCCTTTCACTCGTATCGTACAAGGACAATTTAGGTATCAAATTAAAGGATGAAATAGCACGTTGCAATGCTGCAACTTTGACCCCTCTACGGCCTCTATTTACGGAGATATGAGCATTTGAAGTTTAGCACGATCATATCTCCTTTCACTCGTATCGCACAAGGACAATTAAGGTATCAAATTAAAGGCTGAAATAGCACCTTGCAATGCTGCAACTTTGACCCCTCTACGGCCTCTATTTACGGAGATATGAGCATTTGAAGTTTAGCACGATCATATCTCCTTTCACTCGTATCGCACAAGGACAATTTAGGTATCAAATTAAAGGCTGAAATAGCACCTTGCAATGCTGCAACCTTGACCTCTCTACGGCCTCTATTTACGGAGATACGAGCATTTGAAGTTTAGCACGATCATATCTCCTTTCACTCGTATCGTACAAGGACAATTTAGGTATCAAATTAAAGGATGAAATAGCACGTTGCAATGCTGCAACTTTGACCCCTCTACGGCCTCTATTTACGGAGATATGAGCATTTGAAGTTTAGCACGATCATATCTCCTTTCACTCGTATCGCACAAGGACAATTAAGGTATCAAATTAAAGGCTGAAATAGCACCTTGCAATGCTGCAACTTTGACCCCTCTACGGCCTCTATTTACGGAGATATGAGCATTTGAAGTTTAGCACGATCATATCTCCTTTCACTCGTATCGCACAAGGACAATTTAGGTATCAAATTAAAGGCTGAAATAGCACCTTGCAATGCTGCAACCTTGACCTCTCTACGGCCTCTATTTACGGAGATACGAGCATTTGAAGTTTAGCACGATCATATCTCCTTTCACTCGTATCGCACAAGGACAATTAAGGTATCAAATTAAAGGCTGAAATAGCACCTTGCAATGCTGCAACTTTGACCCCTCTACGGCCTCTATTTACGGAGATATGAGCATTTGAAGTTTAGCACGATCATATCTCCTTTCACTCGTATCGCACAAGGACAATTAAGGTATCAAATTAAAGGCTGAAATAGCACTTTGCAATGCTGCAACTTTGACCCCTCTACGGCCTCTATTTACGGAGATATGAGCATTTGAAGTTTAGCACGATCATATCTCCTTTCACTCGTATCGCACAAGGACAATTAAGGTATCAAATTAAAGGCTGAAATAGCACCTTGCAATGCTGCAACTTTGACCCCTCTACGGCCTCTATTTACGGAGATATGAGCATTTTAAGTTTAGCACGATCATATCTCCTTTCACTCGTATCGCACAAGGACAATTTAGGTATCAAATTAAAGGCTGAAATAGCACCTTGCAATGCTGCAACCTTGACCTCTCTACGGCCTCTATTTACGGAGATACGAGCATTTGAAGTTTACCACGATCATATCTCCTTTCACTCGTATCGCACAAGGACAATTAAGGTATCAAATTAAAGGCTGAAATAGCACCTTGCAATGCTGCAACTTTGACCCCTCTACGGCCTCTATTTACGGAGATATGAGCATTTGAAGTTTAGCACGATCATATCTCCTTTCACTCGTATCGCACAAGGACAATTTAGGTATCAAATAAAAGGCTGAAATAGCACCTTGCAATGCTGCAACTTTGACCCCTCTACGGCCTCTATTTACGGAGATATGAGCATTTGAAGTTTAGCACGATCATATCTCCTTTCACTCGTATCGTACAAGGACAATTTAGGTATCAAATTAAAGGATGAAATAGCACGTTGCAATGCTGCAACTTTGACCCCTCTACGGCCTCTATTTACGGAGATATGAGCATTTGAAGTTTAGCACGATCATATCTCCTTTCACTCGTATCGCACAAGGACAATTAAGGTATCAAATTAAAGGCTGAAATAGCACCTTGCAATGCTGCAACTTTGACCCCTCTACGGCCTCTATTTACGGAGATATGAGCATTTGAAGTTTAGCACGATCATATCTCCTTTCACTCGTATCGCACAAGGACAATTTAGGTATCAAATAAAAGGATGAAATAGCACCTTGCAATGCTGCAACTTTGACCCCTCTACGGCCTCTATTTACGGAGATATGAGCATTTTAAGTTTAGCACGATCATATCTCCTTTCACTCGTATCGCACAAGGACAATTTAGGTATCAAATTAAAGGTTGAAAAAGCACCTTACAATGCTGCAACTTTGACCCCTCTACGGCCTCTATTTACGGAGATATGAGCATTTGAAGTTTAGCACGATCATATCTCCTTTCACTCGTATCGCACAAGGACAATTTAGGTATCAAATAAAAGGATGAAATAGCACCTTGCAATGCTGCAACTTTGACCCCTCTACGGCCTCTATTTACGGAGATATGAGCATTTGAAGTTTAGCACGATCATATCTCCTTTCACTCGTATCGCACAAGGACAATTAAGGTATCAAATTAAAGGCTGAAATAGCACCTTGCAATGCTGCAACTTTGACCCCTCTACGGCCTCTATTTACGGAGATATGAGCATTTGAAGTTTAGCACGATCATATCTCCTTTCACTCGTATCGGACAAGGACAATTTAGGTATCAAATTAAAGGCTGAAATAGCACCTTGCAATGCTGCAACCTTGACCTCTCTACGGCCTCTATTTACGGAGATACGAGCATTTGAAGTTTAGCACGATCATATCTCCTTTCACTCGTATCGCACAAGGACAATTAAGGTATCAAATTAAAGGCTGAAATAGCACCTTGCAATGCTGCAACTTTGACCCCTCTACGGCCTCTATTTACGGAGATATGAGCATTTGAAGTTTAGCACGATCATATCTCCTTTCACTCGTATCGCACAAGGACAATTAAGGTATCAAATTAAAGGCTGAAATAGCACTTTGCAATGCTGCAACTTTGACCCCTCTACGGCCTCTATTTACGGAGATATGAGCATTTGAAGTTTAGCACGATCATATCTCCTTTCACTCGTATCGGACAAGGACAATTTAGTTATCAAATTAAAGGCTGAAATAGCACCTTGCAATGCTGCAACTTTGACCCCTCTACGGCCTCTATTTACGGAGATATGAGCATTTGAAGTTTAGCACGTTCATATCTCCTTTCACTCGTATCGCACAAGGACAATTTAGGTATCAAATTAAAGGTTGAAAAAGCACCTTACAATGCTGCAACTTTGACCCCTCTACGGCCTCTATTTACGGAGATATGAGCATTTGAAGTTTAGCACGATCATATCTCCTTTCACTCGTATCGCACAAGGACAATTTAGGTATCAAATTAAAGGTTGAAAAAGCACCTTACAATGCTGCAACTTTGACCCCTCTACGGCCTCTATTTACGGAGATATGAGCATTTGAAGTTTAGCACGATCATATCTCCTTTCACTCGTATCGCACAAGGACAATTTAGGTATCAAATTAAAGGCTGAAATAGCACCTTGCAATGCTGCAACCTTGACCTCTCTACGGCCTCTATTTACGGAGATACGAGTATTTGAAGTTTAGCACGATCATATCTCCTTTCACTCGTATCGCACAAGGACAATTAAGGTATCAAATTAAAGGCTGAAATAGCACCTTGCAATGCTGCAACTTTGACCCCTCTACGGCCTCTATTTACGGAGATATGAGCATTTGAAGTTTAGCACGATCATATCTCCTTTCACTCGTATCGCACAAGGACAATTAAGGTATCAAATTAAAGGCTGAAATAGCACCTTGCAATGCTGCAACCTTGACCTCTCTACGGCCTCTATTTACGGAGATACGAGCATTTGAAGTTTAGCACGATCATATCTCCTTTCACTCGTATCGCACAAGGACAATTTAGGTATCAAATTAAAGGCTGAAATAGCACCTTGCAATGCTGCAACTTTGACCCCTCTACGGCCTCTATTTACGGAGATATGAGCATTTGAAGTTTAGCACGATCATATCTCCTTTCACTCGTATCGCACAAGGACAATTAAGGTATCAAATTAAAGGTTGAAATAGCACCTTGCAATGCTGCAACTTTGACCCCTCTACGGACTCTATTTACGGAGATATGAGCATTTGAAGTTAGAACGATCATATCTCCTTTCACTCGTATCGCACAAGCACGATCATATCTCCTTTCACTCGTATCGCACAAGGACAATTTAGGTATGAAATTAAAGGTTGAAATAGCACCTTACAATGCTGCAACTGAGACCCCTCTACGGCCTCTATTTACGGAGATATGAGCATTTGAAGTTTAGCGCAATCATATCTCCTTTCACTCGTATCGCACAGGGACAATTTAGGTTTGAAATTAAAGATTGAAAAAATAATTTTTTTAAACTGGGATTTGAACACAAGTACCTTCGCACTCCAGTGTAATATGCTATACACCGGGTCAATATATGACATACGAGTATAGATTTCAAAGTATCCATAAATCTTCAGAATTCAACTTCTGAAATACTTAACATCTATTATTATATCAACTATGACTTCGTCAGCGCAAAAACTTCTGGTCGTTAGTTCTATTAAAGCCCAATAGAAGCTTTAGCTGTAGATTAACTAAATTTCTTAACCTTATCAATGTTTATGTATAACAAGCAGAAGTTATATCGAGTTGAAAACATCTTAGAATTTCGAAAGTGACCCTGTTGGAAATTCAATTGTTAGTTGGGAAGGGCAGATAACTCTTTTAGCTACAGTTATTTATTATACAGAAAATTCCAACCGATGTAACGAAATTTGTCCGTCGCCACCTCGGAAATCAAATTGTGTCAATTTGACAAAACTAATTTTTGCTCACATTTTTCAAATTTCTCATAAAGTATCTCTGAGCTGAAATCTCCTGGAATTCTTATGTTGGGTGAGTATAAGGAAAAATATATTCCTTTATAACAGAGAACACCATGGTATAATAATTACAAGGTAGCATAGAAAGTTGCTTGGGAAACCATCTCCTGTCAAAAACTATACTCAAAAAGAGAGCGTTCACAATCGGCCATTGAAAACACAAACAATGTTGAAAACGTTGAAGTTGAAAAAACAACAACTTCAGAAGCTGCAGACGCATTTTCACAAACAGCTGTTTTTGACAGGAGACGTTTTCTTGTAGAAGAGAAAATAAGAAGTGGTCAATGCTACCTTGCATTATTATACCATGAGAGGACACCATAGCTAGTGACCGTCGTATGTTCTCGTGTATTTGCAGACGAAAACGTAATCAACTCGCTTTGTTCATACACTGCGAAAATTTTTGTTTCTTGTTTTGTGATGTAAATTGTTGCTTAATTTACTTTTGCTCATACAGTTCAGGTGGTTGGTTGGTTTTTTCTTTTTTGTAGGTTCATAAGCAACTCGTAAATGCTTTCTCTATCTCTCTCTGACCCGAAACTTTGAGACCCAAAACAAACATTTTCCAGTATATTTATGTTCGTTATTGGAAATTAAAGCTTCGTTGTTCTTAGCTTTTTTGACAATTCTGAATTGCTCCTCTCAGCCATGCTGCTAATTTGTTTGTTACACTATGCTCACAATATTTTAAGAAAAGTAATGAAGTTGAAAATGTTATTATTTCTTAGTGGCAAAATTGTTTCAAAAGCTTTAACAATATGTTTTTTCAGTGTTAAGTTGCGCAAGCTCAAACCTCTTTCTGTTGTTGTTTGAACCATGGAGATCTCTGCTTTATAATCTCTTCGTGTACCTATGGTGAGTATGGTGAAAATGTTATTGCTTGTGATTGGTTAATGATCGCACCTACTTCAGTCTTTATGTTGATATTATCCACGCAGCCAGGGCTGCAAAATATTATAAAATTAAAACTATTCTTACTTAAGAGCTAGATTTTTATGTATGTATCTATTGAGAGTTCGACGTATTTGTTATTTTTTGATTTGTTATAAAATATGATAGGACGCCCTTTATGCTTTTTTTAAAAATGTCTATTCCTAGAACGGAGTTTCATAAACAAGTTATAAAGTTCAATAGCAAGGTAACGATAATTTCAAATCAATCAACCTTATTTAATTACTCTAAACCGTTGTATTCCTGGAAGTTTAGAGAAATGCACGGTAGCGAATCCTCCCGTTACGACTAACGTCAAACGGCAAACTAAAATAGAAACTTTGCTCAATTTTACATTGTCTAAGGACTTAAAATTAATTGGCTCCATTTGGTTCATAACCAAAAAAATATCGAAAAAAATAGACACCAAGTTTTACAAGCTCATCAACGCGTCATTAACAATCCAACACAAAAACTTTATCTAATTAGCGAAATTTCAACAAAACGTCAAAATTACGATAGATACTGGCAAAGAAAAAGTTACAAATAAGTAATAAGATGAATAAGAAGAAAAAAAAAAAGAAACTCGTCACACTGAGTGATGGTGCGCTCATAGCCTGATACTGCCTGATATTCTTGTTGTGTGTAAACAACACTTTGCCAAAAAGTTTTTGGCTTCTTATAAAATTATTAAAAACTTTTTTAATAAGCAGCAAAAAATTAAGATAAAGAACGACTTGCCATGGTTTTGGTTGGCATTGAAGAAGGGTTGACTTGACTGCAGGTCGAGTGTTTGGCTTGGTATGGATTTGCAGTGAAGTAATGGAATATCCTGGTGTAACGTTGAGCTGCTGATGAGCTGTTTGCTAAGCAGCTCAAAATTTCCAAAACTTAATAAATGAGTTTTTTACATTGAAGTCTATTTTTTGTTGTTTTTATTACCATTCTTAGCTAGAGATAAAAGAGTTTTACTGTTGGATTTGAACTGACAAACATGTTGACAAACATTTGAAGATGCATAAAAAAGGTTGTCGAAAATGTTGACACAATAATGATGGGAGCGTAGGAACGAAGATTTTATATTCTTCTATCTAACTTTGCTTTTGTCATATTGAAAGCCTCTGGATTTTAAACAAAACTGCTGTTTTCTCCGAATACTTTAGGATTGATTAATACTTTAAAATAGTACCCTTCTTTAAGGAGTCCCATCAGATGTATTGAGCCCAGAAAAATGTAACTATAATTTTAAATATTTATGTTATAAATATAACATTGAATATTTAACATTTAACATTTAACATTTAATATTTAACATTTCACATTTAAAATTTAACATTTAACATTCAACATTTGACATTTAACATTTAACATTTAACATTTAACATTTAACATTTAACATTTAATATTTAACATTTAACATTTAACATTTAACATTTAACTTTTAACATTTAACATTTAAGTCTAATTTTTTAACTTTTAATATTTAACATTTTACATTTAACTTTTAACTTTTAACTTTTAAATTTTAACTTTTAACTTTGACCTTTAAACTTTTAAATTTTAACTTTTAACTTTTAACTTCCAACTTTTAACTTTTAACTTTTAACTTTTAACTTTTAACTTTTAACTTTTAACTTTTAACTTTAAACTTTAAACTTTTAACTTTTAACTTTTAACTTTTATTTTTTAACTTTTAACTTTTAACTTTTAACTTTTAACTTTTAACTTTTAACTTTTAACTTTTAACTTTTAACTTTTAACTTTTAACTTTTAACTTTTAACTTTTAACTTTTAACTTTTAACTTTTAACTTTTAACTTTTAACTTTTAACTTTTAACTTTTAACTTTTAACTTTTAACTTTTAACTTTTAACTTTTAACTTTTAGCTTTTAACTTTTAACTTTTAACTTTTAACTTTTAACTTTTAACTTTTAACTTTTAACTTTTAACTTTTAACTTTTAACTTTTAACTTTTAACTTTTAACTTTTAACTTTTAACTTTTAACTTTTAACTTTTAACTTTTAACATTTAACATATAACATATAACATTTAACATTTAACATTTAACTTTTAACATTTTACTTTTAACATTTAACAATTAAGTTTTATTTTTTGACTTTTAATATATAACATTTGACATTTAACTCTATAACTTTTAACTTTGAACTTTGAACTTTTAACTTTTAACTTTTAACTTTTAACTTTTACCTTTTAACTTTTAACTTTTGACATTTAAGTTTTATTTTTTAACATTTAACATTTAACTTTTAACATTTAACATTTAAGTTTTATTTTTTAACATTGAATATTTAACATTTAACATTTAACATTTAACATTTAACATTTATCAATTAACATTTAACATTTGACATTTAACGTTTAACAATTAAAATTTAACATTTAACATTTAACATTTAATATTCAACATTTAACATTTAACATTTAATATTTAATATTTAACATTCAACATTTAACATTTAACATTTCAAATTTAACATTTAACATTTACCACATCACATTTCACATTTAACATTTAACATTTAATATTTAACATTTAACATTCAACATTCAACATTTAACATTTAACATTTAAGATTTAACATTTAACATTTAATATTTAACATTTCACATTTAAAATTTAACATACACATTTTACATTCAACATTTGACATTTAAATTTTAATATTCAACATTTAACATTTAACATTTAACATTTAACATTTAACATTTAACATTTAACATTTAATATTTAATATTTAACATTTAACATTTAACATTTAACATTTAACATTTAACATTTCACATTTAACATTTAACATTTAACATTTAACATTTAACATTTAACATTTAACATTTCACATTTAACATTTAACATTTAACATTTAACATTTAACATTTAACATTGAACATTGAACATTTAACATTCAACATTTGCCATTTAACATTTAATATTTAACAGTTAACATTTAACATGTAATATTCAACATTTAACATTTAACATTTAATATTTAATATTTAACATTTAACATTTAACATTTAACATTTAACATTTAATATTTAATATTTAACATTTAACATTTAACATTTAACATTTAACATTTAACATTTAACATTTAACATTTAATATTTAATATTTAACATTTAACATTTAACATTTAACATTTAACATTTAACATTTAATATTTAATATTTAACATTTAACATTTAAGCTTTTAACATTCAACATTTAATATTTAATATTTAACATTTAAGATTTAACATTTAACATTTAACATTTAACATTTAACATTTAACATTTAACATTTAACATTTAACATTTAACATTTAACATTTAACATTTAACATTTAACATTTCACATTTAACATTTAACATTTAACATTTAACATTTTACATTTAACATTGAACATTGAACATTTAACATTCAACATTTGCCATTTAACATTTAATATTTAACAGTTAACATTTAACATGTAATATTCAACATTTAACATTTAACATTTAACATTTCATATTTAATATTTAATATTTAGTGTTTAATATATAACATTTAACATTTAACATTTAAGCTTTTAACATTTAATATTTAATATTTAACATTCAACATTTAAAATTTAACATATAACATTTAACTTTTAACATTTAACATTTAAGTTTTATCTTTTTACTTTTAATATTTAACATTTAACATTTAACTTTTAACTTTTAACTTTTAACTTTTAACTTTTAACTTTTAACTTTTAACTTTTAACTTTTAACTTTTAACTTTTAACTTTTAACTTTTAACTTTTAACTTTTAACTTTTAACTTTTAACTTTTAACTTTTAACTTTTAACTTTTAACTTTTAACTTTTAACTTTTAACTTTTAACTTTTAACTTTTAACTTTTAACTTTTAACTTTTAACTTTTAACTTTTAACTTTTAAATTTTAACTTTTAACTTTTAACTTTTAACTTTTAACTTTTAACTTTTAAATTTTAACTTTTAACTTTAAACTTTTAACTTTTAACTTTTAACTTTTAACTTTTAACTTTTAACTTTTTACTTTTTACTTTTTACTTTTAACTTTTAACTTTTAACTTTTAACTCTTAACATTTAACATTGTTAACATGGTTGTTCATTGATTCAATTGAACATTGTTTTTTGTCTTAGAAAAGCTTTTCATACTTTTCATACTGAAAACCTTAAATTGAGCTTGAAAGAGTTTTAAATACATTATCTAAATTATAAGAGGCAATTATGTAAAAATATTCATAGCTTGGTTAAGCAAAAACAATTTAAGTCAATTAAAAAGCAGAATCAAAGCATTTGCAATGAAGTTGATTGGCCGATAGACTAACGAGCTTTTGCCATAACGTCAAAAAGCCTTTGATTGAATTTTCTGATCTATTCTAAACTGAATTTTAATTGCAAATTTAAAATATTTAATGCGCCTTTGACACGGAAGTGATGAAGGTCTGTAGGTGTGTGTGAGAATGTGCGTGTGTTGGCTGTGTAACGGGAACACAAAATACAAAAGCCGTTTTAAATAACGTTAAAATAACGTGTTAATCCTATTTGCGGCATAAATTGAAATATGCTGATGTTGCTGGGGTAAAGCTTTGAAAGTGATAGAGTGAGGAGTGATAAGATGACTTTATGACTTTGATAAAGAGTTGCATACAGTCGTAGCAAGGTGTGTGAGTATATATAAAAAAGTTATCCATATTTAAGCACTTATGCTTTATTTGAGCTTTAAATGGAAAGTAAGTTTCTAAAATACTCATAAAATAAAATCAGAAACCTTTTTATTTTAATTAAATTTAGTTGAAATTAGTTGAAATTATATAAAACTTTATCGAATAGATGGTTGAAATTTTCAAGAATTCAGAAACGCATTTTGCATTAAAATTAAAATTTCGAAAAAGCACTTACAGAATTATCCCTTCCACGAACACCCTCTGGGACCTTCTCTCATATTCGTACAATATATACTCACGTTTTTAGATATACATTTATTTTTCTGCTCTCATTTGCAACATTCATCTTCATTTGCAAATGTCAGAAATGAATGTTGAAGAAAAAGGATTAACAAAAAGCGCCACTGGCTGTATTTCACCTGAATTAACCGCAATTTCTTTAATTAAAATTTCTCAACACCGCAACATTAGAAGGAACTGGGTGAAAAATTGAAATTGCAGCAACAACAACAACAACAACAACGACAACAACGACAATAACAGCAATCAAAAGATTGAGCGGTTGCCTGTCTGTCTGTCAGTCTGTCTGTCTGTCCGTCCGATTGTCTGTCTGTCAACAACAAAACCTGCAGCTTCAAATCAAAAAATGTTTTACTTAAAAATCCCTTTTGATATATTGTTGCTTTCCCCCCCTCCCTCTCCGCAAAACTGAAGTTTGTGTGTAAGGATCGTAAAAAAAAGTTGCGCTAATTTGTTGCGATGCAAAGGGTTAATGTTTGCGCTGCTTTGCATACTCGTAGCTGTAGCATTAAAATTAAAAATTATTTTTTTCCATTATTATTAATTTATTTTATACCTTCGTGGTAAAGAGTGGGCACACTTTTTTCTATTTTTTTTTTTTGTTTTTTTTTTTTGTGGCGCCTCTGGTGATTAGCAAAGGAAACGGAAATGTTTCTGCAATTGGTTCGTCATTATTTGTGGCTGAAATGATGAATGGTTTGGCTGGCTGATGTGCTGTAGAGAGTAAGCGGAATATTGTGATGACTTGTCTTGTCATCTTAGTGCCTCCGGCAAAAAGATTCATTAATGTTAATTTAAAAAGAAACACTTTGCCGGTTTTTTACTATTTTTGTTCTGAGAAATTTTCGCTTCAGTTCCCGCTTAGTACATATAAAATGCCGATGACAGTAGAATGAAGCCCGGCAGGTAAAAGAACCCTTTTTTTTAAATAAGACTTAAAATGAACCAAAATAATAATTAAAAAAAAAAATCATTACCATACAACAAATAGGAACTGTAGCGTAGGTTTGGTTTAAATCTTATTCATTTCATGTGTTTTAAATCACAAAAAACAATTTTACACTGAAAAAGTTTCTCCATAAAATATGTTTATTACAGAGTATGTAATATGATGATAATGGAATGAGCATTCCAGGGAAAAAGTTTGTAACGACTATAGTAAAGTGTACTGCAACACAGAAAAATGCAAAATTGTATTAAATTAAAAACAATCAATTGTTTTCTAATATTGAGCGGTTGTTTAAGCGTTATAATTCCTATAAAGTTCATACGAAGGCATAAACTGTTAGAACACCAAACGCAGCATCGGTTCGCTTGGCACATCAATTACCGAAAAGTTAAGTAGACTAACTTTCTTTGTTATAAAAAAATTTGAAATAATATAGAAGTTGGTACACTAAGTGAAATAACGCATATTAACATTATCCACGCCTGAGTATATATTTCATTTAAATATTTACGTGGATAAATCAAATATTTTCCTTACAACTCGTTTTTTCCCGTATTTAAATTTTATTTATGCCACACACTGACACACATATTCCATACAGCTGCCAAGCAGCAGCAGCATCTTACTCTGTTCCTGTGCGATGTTGCTGCAGTTTCTTCGCACCAGCAGTTGCAGGTCTTATAGTTCTCATTTAGTTAATGTTTCAAGGGTAATATATCATGGATATTTGGCAAATATGATTTGTGAGTGCGGTGGTGAGTGCGATGCATGATGAATTCATGTAAGGTGGAGTTAGTGATGTGATTTGGTGGGATTTCGGGCTCATTTTGGGATATTTGGCCTATTTGAGAACGTGTGGGATTTCGGATGCTTAGGTGGGATTTACTACTGAATCATAATTTTTTAAAGTGTAAATTAGCAAAACTGGTTGGTATCACTTTTTTGTAATCTTTCAAAATTTTTCGTTTAATTACTGTTTCATTGATTCTAAATATGTAAGAAATGGATATGTATATTCAAGAGGCTTAAAATTAATGAAAATAAGATCCTCATTTAAAAACAAAAATATAAGCTCAGTTTCATTTTGATGACCTGAAAGAAATTTACGGTTACTTCATACACTTTAGAGAGTTTTTATAAAAAACGCAGTGTTTAGCTTTTCGTATTTTTTTTTTTGTTTTGTGGAAAATTTGTTATATTTATTGAAAAACTTTATTATGTACATTATTAAACTATAAAATTATTATAATATAAAAAGTAGGGGAGGATGCCCGCCTACTAAACACGTTTTGCGTGGAGGCTATACCTTTGGCTTAAAACATAATTGTTCAGAGCTCTTGGTTTCATTTGGAAGCTAAGTTCAATAACTAACAAGAATTTTAATCAATATTTAAAATTTCCAAACATTATAATTTTGGCAGTCGATCTAGCAAAAGTCTCGAAATCGACCGCTGAAAAAATCGGCCCAGCTACTGAACACCTAAAACAAATCGTTGAAAAAAATTAGAAAATGAACTAAAAACACTAGTTTATGAGAGTTTATAAAAAGTTTATTCTATCAATAGTTCACAATGACTCACTGAACTTTAAACAATAGAGATTTGAATTTCTTTGATGGCTGCAGCCATCGCATCAGAATTTATATTCGTTCTTCTTTTCACTTTTTTTTTTTAGGCGACGCTATTCTAAAATTTTATCTGAACGTGGACGACAATCGCGAAAACTATTTTAACTAATTTCAAACACTATTTTCAATCATATAAATGCCAATTTTTTACTAACACGATATCTGAAAATTTGTTCGGAAGGTGGACCAACGTTTTGTTCAGTAGGTGGGCAGGCACGCCATCATGATATGACGTGAAATATTTTTTTCCCATTTTTAAATATTTTTCGATTGCTCGTCGAATTGTGAAAAGTAAACATTAAGTATAGAATTCTACTCATATTCACCTTTTTTTATCGATAAGAAACACTCTAAAATTCACTGAATAGAGATGAACTATTTTTGCTCTGGGGCTAAAGCAGCATGCGCATCTCAATGATTTATCAAAAGTTAACATTCAATGAGATGTTACTGCGACACTTTACACATTGGCGCATTATACAGACGTCAGAACTCACAGTGTTCAGTAGTAGGTGGGCCTGTTCAGCAGGTGGGCATCCTTATTTCTTTTCAAAAATTGCATAAAAAATCGTTATTGGTATAAATATTTGGGTGGGATTTTTTGTGGGTTTTTAGTGTCATTTTGGTGGGATAAAAAGGTCTAAATCGGGATGTGATCGGGATTTTTTACTAAATCAGAATCACATCACTGGGTGGAGTGACAACTCTGTATTTTCTCAAGAATGTCACTCCACTCTACATGATTTCATCATGCATCGCACTCACACCGGACTCACAAATCATATTTTCTCAAAAAGAAAATAAAATATACCACTAAATAGCGTTTGATATGGACGCAGCTCATGGGAAATATTCAAATAAATTGTTTTTCAATTTCAATATTTTTATATAAATTTTCCTTAAATGCGATAGTTTTATTTTCAAATAGTAAATATTTGAAAGATATTTAAATATATTCGTGCATAATTTTAATATATTTTTTATTAATTCTGTTTAAATATTTTAATATTTTATTTAATTAAAATAGTATTTAAATAAATTTTAAATATTTACGTAGTCGATTTAAGTAAATGCGTTATTGGTGCAAAAATGACTCGCTTTTTGGATAAATTAAAAAAGATTTTAGATAAATTTAATATTTTTTCCCTTAGTGTAGCAGTGAACTGCTCAGGAAACTGCTTAGTGTTTTCAGCTCCTGTCAACGTCTTTTTTAATTTAATTTTGGAGTCTATTTATTTAACAGTAAACCTATCATGTATTCCTATTCCTACCACAGCGGATGAAGTGACCAGTTTTTAAAATGTTATATATATTACTACATATGTATACCGAAAAATATATTATTTACCACAATTTGGTAATTGAAAAAAACAATTTTACCATTTTAAACCACGTTTAAAAAACGTAAAAGGGGTATATTAATTTTGTCACTCCGTTTGCCCATAAGGAGGCGTGGTAGGTACAGAAAAGTATATATATTCTTGATCAGCATCACCACCGGAGTCGATTTAGCCATGTCCGTCTGTCTGTCTGTCTGTGATCACGATTACAGCCGTAATTTTCAAGCTATCATCACGAAATTCGATATTAAAACTTTTATCTAAAAAATAAAGGTCGAGTTCGAAAATGAGCCAAATCCGATGAAAACCACGCCTACCTCCCATACAAGTTGACTTTAAAAAAACGGTAAAGTCTCTTTGAATTCCATAAAAACTAATATATGGATTTGATTTACCAAAAAATTTATATGGATAATTTTGGGTATGGTCTTTACTATTTAATATACACTCTGAGTATAAATTTCAACGAAATCGGATGAAAACCACGCCTACCTACCATACAAAGCGACTTTATCAAAAAAGAAAAGCGAATATTTTCTTCATATTTTCTAACTATAGCGAAAATGTTTTTACAAATACAAATTTAATTGA